>JAEUWR010000623.1:0-324067 GCA_018524895.1 Podaxis sp. C-F-101400 | reverse complement strand
ATCTCTTCCCACCACCATCCCCCAGGCGCTTAACGCGTCTGGGGTGCCATAGTCTACCGAACACCTCCCATTAATCCTCTTCTCTGACGTCTCTTATCGTCAGTCGCTTCCTCAACACTACTCCAGCATCAAGGCCAATGTATTATACCGGGTTGCCACTGTCAATGGCAGGGCTTTAACCCACCAACACCTCCATGACCCATTGGCCCCACAGTCCATCTCACCCATCCTCCGAGCTTCTCGAGATGGTGGATTATCCCGTAGACCATCGCCAACTCCCTGCTGGGGACGTCAATTCCGAAAGGAGGCCTGAGACCGAGCTCCGCGAAGGGGCAGAGGGGGTTCGATTCCCCACTCAAAGGTACACGCGACTGGGCCGGTGCTTCAGGGAGACCTCGTGTCAAACAATACCATATAAACCTGTTTCACCCACATGCTGCGGACCGCATGTGCGAGCCCTTTGGGGTGCACACCAACGTACAAACGCTTAAAGCGGCCTGGGTTAGGAGTTGCGAGTTGTCTCGTCATTGGGATTGGAAGGGCAAGACTGGACTTTGGGAGTACAGGTTGTTGAGGGCTATCGTTACTTCTGGGTACAAGGTTAAACTGCCCATCTTGTTCTTTTATCTGCCGCCTATGATTTACTGCCGCCTATAACCTCTACTAGAACGCTCCACACACCCCCTCAGAACCTTTTACGTAGACACACACCTGCCGAGCCCGTGGCCTGATGGCCCGGACCGCGTCTTAGCACTAGTTTGCTTGTAGCGGTATAGAAATACAGAATACAACAACAACAACAACAACAACATATTCCCACGTGAACACTGAACAGACCAGGATCGGCTGAAATGGAAGGTAGCAAATAACCGGAATCGTCCCGTGTGGGGCACACGACATGTGGGGATCTCCGACGGTCGTCAAGAGTATAATACGCAGCGCTTACTTTCCCTAGACTTCGAATACACACACTCACACTAGCCTCTTCTTCCAAGTCTCTCCGTCTTCAAAATGGTATGTCGTATATGTCGTGCTGTTAAATGTCGTGCTGACGTGGGGGTCGTATCCGTAGTCCGCTTACCCCGCATACACTATGGGTGGTCTCTGCATTGTCGGTGGCGTGACTGGTTTTGCTAGGACCCGGTCGATACCATCGCTGGTAGCTGGTGTTGGGTATGCGCCTGTTCCTCTTCTGTTTCCCAACGCACACATCTAAGCGACCACGTCTGTGCAGTGTCGGTTTGTTGTATCTCTGGAGCGCAGACACTATTCGCAAGGGTGCACCTAATGGCTTGGAAGGTGCTCTCGGTGAGTCTTCTCTTCGACTGATCTCCTCCAACTGGTTCAATATCTGCATCTCCCCCTACCCGTCTACGCCAACTTCAGGAGCATCCGCCCTCCTCCTTCTGTCCTCGTTGCCTCGAGTCGCCAAGGGTCCCGTACCACTTGTCCTAGCAGTCACATCAGCTTCCACTGGATTCTACTACGGACGAACCATCCGCAACTTGAGAGGATGAACAACAGACGTCCACACCCCACTTCTTCGTCGTATCTGACCTTGTACACAAACCTCCCCGTGACTTGTACCTTTTACTCATACTGGCCCTTTGTATCAGTTGACTTGAATTTATTATGTCGCTTCTTCTGACATCTTACCAACGCCTAGTCCCACTGTCAATTCCTTCTCATGAAAGGCCTCTCCTTGTCATCTTAGTTCTTGGCCCCTGTTATGTCCACCGAGGCGAAAATCACGTGGGATAAAATCCATAGGCGGATCCAGGGCTGAGATGCCCAATGCGGAGCGGAGGCTTTCAGGTACTCGAGCCAACCTGACACAAGTGAACGAACGTCTAACGTCTAACAAAATTACAGTTCCATGCCCCAGAACAAAAAGGAGATTAATCCTCCCGAATGAGTTGTGCTGCCGTACACACCACAGCCCATTGCCCAAGTCCAAGGACGAACACCGCCGGATCCTGGAGCATAGCGTGACTCTCAAGCGCACATTATGAGGCTTACTTTATTACTTGGCGCCTAAGTGTGCACTTGTGCAACTTTGAGCAAAAAAGAGAGTCGGACAACCTTCAAGAATCCGGGCACGAGGGCGCTCTAGCTAAGATAGGAGAAACGACACCCTCCAAAGGACCAATGCATAGAAGGCAGCTGCACGCAATTTGCCGTTGAGGTATAGCGTATGTGCGGAGATGTTGAAGGAAATGAGTTGATAAGATTATATTAAGTTTCGTACATGCTATGGATAAGCAAGTCATTAATCAAATCATAAGGCCGTGCCTCGGGAGTAGGAACAAAACCAAGACAACTGGGACCAAAAGCGGACCACTGGGAGCCTGACCAGTCTGCCGAGTTCCGTGGGACACCATTTCCGCCGTTTTAGTATTTACCCGATCGATTCACCCACCCCAGCCTTTCGGCCCCGCCTCACTCAACTGAGTACCTCCACCACCGACCCACCCCAGCTCCAGGAGGCCACCACTCCTTTCTGTTACAACAAATCAAAGACGTCAGGCATGTTGATTTTGTCCTTGCACCATCCACTCTTATCCTAGTTCAAGGTGATGGATCTAGGAACTTGTTTGGCGACTGTTACTTGGGACAAGCTTTGTCTCCCATCTGGCAGTAGCTTTACCTTTCGTTTTGGACCTATATACCCTTGTCCACCAACACGTTAGTTGGGCTGGAGACCAGAATCTATCGGGACTCAGACTTCGGGTGTTTGAATCCTGCTCCGGGACTTGAAAAATCCCCCAATACTTGATCAACCATGCAGCCGAACCCAGTTGCTGAGAATGTGCTCGGAACGATGGGTGAGTTATTTTCTCTATTGCTCCGTACACATAGCGAATGTCTGACGATTATTACCCACCTGTGCGACTATGAAGGCACGATATGCTGGACAGGTCAGCTCATCCCCCAAGTCTGGAAGAACTACCGAGACAAAAAGACCTTCGGCCTCTCACCGTGGCTAATGTCTGTCCTTTCCCCTTTCGGTTTCACCCACCCTTGCTCACTGACCTCCCTATTCACTAAATTCTCATATTTTCACGTAACAGGTTAATATGGGGCATCTCATCAATCTTCCTAGGCGCCTATTCCATCCTCCAACGTTTAAACGTTCCCCTCCAACTCCAACCCCAACTCTTCGGCTTCCTAACACTCTTATCATGGGGTCAGGTACGCTTTCTCACTACTGCCATCCTTCCCTCACCCTCGTCCCCATCCATCAATCCAAGCGCATTCACTCACTGTGCCGTACATACAGTGCCTTTACTATAACCCCGCGCGTCAACCCAAAAAATGGCGCAGCGTTCTCCTGACCATCGGTACAATGGCCCTCTTCGGAGGACTTGAAGTTCTCTTGGTGTTCGTTTCCCGACCCGCCTACGAGCGTGGCATAACCGTCCCCGTCAAGCTCTTCGGTATCCTCTCTGTCGTAACCATCTCGGGAGGGCTGTTACCCCAGTATTGGGAGATATACGTCCTGAAGGAGGTAAAGGGCGTGTCGTATACGTTTATCCTGATTGACATGCTCGGAGGATTGCTAAATGACCTCTCATTGGCTTTTGCGGATGAGTTTGATGGACTTGCAGCGGCGAGCTACACGCTTGTTATTGTGAGTAGATTTTCCCCTCTGTTTTTCCATCCTTTGCACTTGGTGTGTTTGGACTATTCTTTGTGCCGCTAGATCTTCTCGGCTACGCTCATGACACATGCTTTGCCGTCCCACATCGTCGGTTCCTCACCGCTCTCCGGGCGCTTGGCATTCGGCGCTTAGCATGCCCCGGAGATCAATGGACCTAAAACTGAATTGGTGACTGACGCTTTATACACACAGGTCATGGATTCCGTGATTATATTCGCGGCTATTATCCTAAACCCGCGGGCGCGCAAACGTCGGAGATTGGCAGCGGAAGCGGCGGCAGCTCAAGCTGCCAATGTCAACGATGCCTCTCCCGACGTGGCAGAAAGAGGGGAATCTGGTTTGGGCACCGTTCCTTTGGGCTCGACCTCGGCACCGCCTGGAGCTGAACAGGACGACGTTGAGAGTGAATATGGCATAGGCGGAGGCACAGCTATTACGGTTAAAGATGGTGATCAAAAGGACATGGTAACTCGAGTTCGTGGTGTTCCGATGCGCCAGGTCGATAGTGATCCACCGAGTACGGTTGCGGATACGTGTGTTTCTTCGACGGTCGTGGAAGAAACGAATTCGGAGAAAAGTGGCCATGGCAGGATGACTGGGAGTGTGCCTCACATAGTTGGTCAGAAGCCTTCTGTTTCAACCTTGCTGGTTGAAGGCGTTGGGAGGGTCAATATCGTCGGTGACGAGGAGCCGGCGGTTGTATAGGCTGTAGTTGAAGAGATACGCTACCGTAAGTGGGGTGGGGTTTGGGAAGTTGATAGATATGGGAAGGAGGGAGGAGAATGAACAAGTTGGTTTGGGACAAATAGCGTCGCATAGCAAGATATACGTACCGCTATGGACGAAAATTTGGGCTTTCGATATAGAATGTGATCTCTCGATAGTCTAAGGCGCCTACTTTTAATTAACGAGTTATGATTTTTCAATGAATGCCAATACACTAGTGACGTCATGTGCCTACTCCGGGTTCAAGATTTGCTGAGCGTGAAGGGGACCCTGGGTAGTTGGGTGTGGCGGAGATGTAAGTGGTCTATGTAGATTAAACGCACATGTATAGGGTGATAGATACAATACTTGCAGAAATTCCACCTATATAAACGTACGAGCGTAGGAGGGAAAGAAAAAAAGGGTAGGTATATGCAATTAAGTGAGGGTAAAGGATCAAAGCCAGAGAGGGAAGTGTGGAAAAGACTGAACCAGTGTCCTTCCGGTGTTCGATATGTATGAATGTCAACGATGCATCAATCACTCCCGTGCTTCCCACGCTCCTCATCGGTACTAGCAGCTGTGCTACTCTCTTCCGTGCCCATCTTGGAATGCGCCCTGGAAGAAGAACCAGAGACATACGTCATCTCATCTTCATCAAACAACACCTCCTCCTCGATATCCCTCTCCCGCTCCTTCCCAGGTAACGACATCGACCCAAAATTACCCTTCGTCCTTCGCGAGTTCCTGCCTGGGGCACTAACGAAATCGGCAAACGACGAAATGGATCCATTGCCTTGTTTATGTACTTTACCAGGTGTAGTTGTAGAATTGGATGAGGCTGCTGAGGTTGCGCGTCTGTGTCCGCGGGAAGAGGAGTGAGTGGTGGTTGTGTTGCGGAGGGGGACACGATAAAAGTCGCCTGCGCCTGCGAGTTCTTCGTCGTCGGCTATGTCGAGGGCGGTTTCGTATGAGTTGGGGTTGGAAGGAAGGGAAGTGTAGTTGGAGCGGGAGAATGGTAGAGAGCGGTAGGACCCTTTGCGGAGGTGGGTTGCGTAGGAGTAGATGAGGAGTGCAAAGTATAACTGTATTGGTATTACAATACCCGGATTTATTCTTTCCCCCCCCTGTCCTGTGATGATTGAGCGACGCACCTTGGAAAGCCAGGAAATGGCAATGACAGCGGCTGCAGTGCCCTTTTCGTGATTCCAGATGGCCATTGCTGCGGCCTCACGCTCTGCAGGGCTGAGGTGCTGCGTAATGTTGGCTGTCTTCATCATTGCTTCTTGAGCGGCAGAGTTGGCTTGTCGACGACCATCGTGGGGCGTCCAGATCCACCAGACAATGGCAAAAAAGACTGTCCACGCCGTTGAGAGGATGTGGTCTGCTGCAAAGAGATGGGCAAAGTATAATGTCTGCTTAGGATCTTCCTGGAAACATAAAGATGAGAAAGGGAGAGAAATGCAAGATAGGCAGTACATACATCTTTTACAGCGCGCAGGCCCCATACGAGCGCAATGAGAGCGATGACAGAGTAGATGTAAAGGCTGAGCTGTGCAAATGAACCACCTGCACCTGTGAGGACGGCGATGAGGCCGTAGACGCCTGCGACCTTGTTGAGGAGGGCAAAGAGAAGGGCGATAGTGACGCCTGTCTTGAGGTCAATGAGGCCCAGGAAGGAGGTGAGGGGCCAGAGCCGCCATTCTGGGCGGAGCATCAGCTTCATCAAGGCTGGTGCAGAGTCTCTCGCTGGGTTTGGCAGAACCACCGCAGTGGTTATGTAAGCACGCCCTGCATTGATTTTCGCACTTTGCAATGTTTCGTTCTCAGTTTATTGCACTTCCTACTTATTTCATTCCATGGCAAGCTACTTCAACTCCAACCACACCACCTCCCGCTTCCTTGCAAACAACCAGTCTGCCGCCTCAAATACAACCTCCCCAACCGTACAGAGCACAGCAGGTGCTGCCAATCCAAATCGGTCACGAGTACCCTCCTCTAAGCATTTTTCGACTTCTGTCAATCCTTCCCCGGCTGCAGATCGTGCTGCTACGGGTCCGGCGGGTGCGTTGGGCTCCTCAGGTGGCAATGGCACCGTCTCCGTCGTCCATCCTCTGAGAAACACGTATGTATGTTCGTGTGCTCTCTCGTGTTGATGGTCTCCTGGATCTTGAATGCGTCTGCTCTTTCTAGATGGGTCTTCTGGTTCCGCCAACAACGGGCCCCAGGGAACAAGAATGTGAATTATGAAGAGGGCATCAAAAAGATATCTGCATTCAGCTCCGTGCGTGGCCCCTGATCTCAAAAGACATCTCTGTAGTGTTTTAACAGCCGATCGTTCATTTAGGTCGAATCTTTCTGGTCACTATGGACACACCTCGCACCGCCATCCGCACTGCAACCCACAACAGACTACCTGCTCTTCCACAGCGGTGTACGCAAACCAGTATGGGAGGATCCAATAAACCTCTCCGGCGGTAAATGGATCATTCGACTGCGGAAGGGGGTTGCGGATAGATTGTGGGAGGACCTTGTGCTCGCCGTCATTGGTGACCAGTTTGACGAGTGTGGTAGTGGGAGTGCAAGTGCACCGGCGAATGGCGGTGCTGCTGCTGATGGGAATGGGGAGGAGGATGGGACGGAGTGGCCGGAGATTTGTGGGTGTACGATTAGTGTGAGGCAGAATGAGGATATCATTAGTTTATGGAATCGCTATGAAGCCGATTTCAAAGTTCGCGAGAGGATTAGGTGAGTTATTTTTACGAGCCTCGATGGTTCGTGGGCTGACGTTGGTGTACAGGGATACCCTGAAGAGAGTATTGAACCTGCCATCTAGTACTACTGTGGAATACAAAACGAATAACGGTTAGTATTCGACCTTTCTATCCCTCTCGCCATTGTCATTGACAATCGACGCACAGATTCGATGCAGGACAGATCGAGTTTCCGCACCACAAATCTATACGACCGCACACCACATCCTTGACGCTACCATCCCTTGTATATAACCCTCCGCTTAGAAAAACGGGATGTATATCTGTTGCTATGCGTTGTAACCTCCCCATGTTCTATTTGCTTGCTACTTTTTTTTTCTTTCTCGATTTTTGTCGGTTTACCCGATTGTCCAACCTCATCGTCGATGATGTCATGAGCACGTGAATGCTTTCTTCTCCATATCGTGCCCAATCGCTGAAGAGGGGCTATGTCGCCATATGCTCTTGAGAAATACACTCACCCGATTTCGACTATCGGTTATCGTCTCTCGCCCCATTTTCACTCCTGCTTTGCAGAAAACCCATTTCCACTACCAAGCTCTTGTCCGTCCGTTCAATCTGGGTCAACAATCGAGCCAAGTTACTTCACAACTCCAACAGAGGACTATGTCAACCACTGTGAACAAGTCTGAAGACGAGTGGAGAGCTATCCTCTCGCCCGAGCAGGTGCTCTATCCCCAACATGTTGTTGATTTTCGATCTGATATCCGAATTTCCTTGTAGTTCAGGATTCTCAGACAGAAAGGAACTGAAAGGCCAGGCACTGGAGAGTACAATAAGTTTTATAAGGAAGGAATGTACGCTTGCGCTGGGTGTGGGACGCCTTTATACAAAAGCTCGACGAAATTCGACGTGCGTCCGCTATGAGCCGGTCACGAGACAACACCCGAAGCTGACAGGAATTCTCAGAGCGGTTGTGGATGGCCAGCTTTCTTTGATGGTGCGCTAAATGCCCCCTGGTTATGTTGCTTGTTCGCTTCATCTTACTAATGCTCTTTGTAATGTGTATAGCGATTCCTGGAGCTGTGAGCCGCCACGAAGACAATTCGCTTGGTATGCGCCGGATCGAAATCACTTGTACGGCTTGTGGTGGGCATTTGGGGCATGTCTTTCAGGGCGAGGGGTTCCCTACTCCCAGTGCGTATACTCGTTTGTGGTGTACTGAGTGGGTAGCTGATTGAAGGTTGTAGCTGATGAACGTCACTGCGTGAATTCCATCTCGCTCAAGTTCCATGACGAAAAGGAGAAGCAGTGATTAATTGATTCCCTGAACGTATAGTCCAGAGGTACACAGAAGAAACTTCAAACGCCACGAAGTTATTCGAATGCCGTACATTTGACCAAGGAATGGCCCTCTTCACCTCAGGACTAGTTCACTGGCTTCCTGTTGCGTAAATATAAATGGTAAACTACAATTTCGTGTTCTAAGAAATCACTCACCATGATGCCGCTCTGGGGTCTCTGTGCCTGACCTGCGAGTCGTTCAAGCTGTTGGAGCCGAGCTTCTAGCTCACGGATGCGCCTACATATCCCCAAATAATAATATCCAAGGGTCAGCGGAAAGACATATAATCAAGTGCAACCTACTCCTCAGGAGTACTGTTGTCCGGACGCCCGTTCACATGTTCGCCATGAGGCTCCTCCGGGCTTTCAAGCTGCGGGAACTGAACGGCGCGAGCGACCTTCAAGAGTTTTCTAACACGTAGAACACACAACAGGTTACAAGGGTTAGGCCGAGTTGCATATAAACTCACAATAAGGGGAGCAACTGCTCTTCCAACTGGTTGTTTTCTTTTTTGAGCGTCTCGTTCTTGGTTTCTAGTTCTCCCAACTCTTCGTTTCTGGCTTCGAGCTGTCTTATTTCCTTTTCCAGCGCCTTGTTCTTGGTTTCTAGTTCTTCCAACTCTTCATTTCTGGCTTTGAGCTCCCGGATTTTCTCTTCCAGCGCCTTGTTCTTGGCCTCCGCTTCCTGGACTCGATGTTCGAGGGAGACTGCCTCAGAAAGGCAGCTTTCGAGTTCCTTCGGGTTGTAAAGGATATGTTGGATTGATGCATTGTGGTTTGACAGCTCGTGGGCGTACCTCTCTGGCCCTGGTGGACGAGATGCTCATAGTTCAAAATATTGTATCACTCTCCATTATGGATCCTCACCTCAGTGCAGCATTGATGCGATCGCTCAGCGATTTGGGCTCCGCCTGTCGAGCAGCGCGGCGCCTTGACTCGAACCCAAAGCCCACTAGCATTGATCTCCTGTGCCCAAGCATGGTTTGTGGAATCTTTGCAGGGGCAAAAGTGATTGACACGATTCCGAGTGGGAGTTTATGGAACTGGCCTCACCTCCCAACAGAGGTAGGAAAGGCGACCTCGGAGAATCCGCAGTTTGGAAGGCAGGCACGAGGTGCCTGCGCCTTATGCGCATGCATGGGTCATTCCAGTTTCGAATATAAAAGAAGCCGATTCGTTCTCTTGCGACGTGTATAGCGATTCCTGGAGCTGTGAGCCGCCACGAAGACAATTCGCTTGGTATGCGCCGAATCGAGATCGCTTGTACGGCTTGTGGTGGGCATTCGGGACATATCTTTAAGGGCGAGGGGTTCCCTACTCCCAGTGCGTATACTCGATTGTAACGTACCGGGTGGGGTAGCTGATTGAATGGTGTAGCTGATGGACGTCACTGCGTGAATTTCATCTCGCTCAAGTTCCATGACGAGAACGATAAGCAGTGATCAATTGATTCCCTGAACATATAGTCCAGAGATACAAAAGAGAAGACATTTCACGCGACGAAGCTGTTCGAATGTCATACACCTGACCAAACCTTCAACTAACGACTAGTACATTGGCTTCCTGCACGTGCAAATACAAACGGTGAATTATCGTGTGTTGTAAAGAAATCACTTACCATAATTCTGCTCTGGGGTCTCTGTGACTGCCCTGCGAGCCGTTCCAGTTGTTGGAGTCGAGCTTCTAGCTCATGGATTCGACTACATATCCCGATTTCCAGATGGCCACATCCAAAGGTCAGTGGGAAAACATATGATCAAGTGCCACCTACTCCTCAGAAGTGCTGTTGCCTGGACATTCGTTCACATGTTCGCCACGAGGCTCCTCCGAGCTTTCAAACTGTGGAAGCTGAACGGTGCGAGCCACCCTCAAAAGTTTTCTAAACATAGAATTACAAGGGTTAGTCCGAACTGCATTAAAACTCACAATAAGGGGAGCAACTGGTCTTGCAATCGGCAGTTTTCTTCTTTGAGCGCTTGGTTCTTGGTTTCTAGTTCTTCCAACACTTCGTTTCTGGCTTTGAGCTGTTTGATTTCCTCTTCCAATGCTTTGTTCCTGGTCTCCACTTCCGGGATTCGATGTTCGAGGGAGACTGCCTCAGAAAGGCAGCTTTCGAGTTCCTTCGGGTGCAAGGGAGTAGAAGATAGGTTGGATTGGTGTATTGTGGTTAATAGCTCAAGGACGTACCTCTCTGGCTCTGGTGATACGGCTGGATGAAATACTCATCGTTCAAAATATTGTACCATTCCCGCTATAGTTCCTCACCTCAGTGCAGCATTGACGCGATCGCTCAGCGATTTGGGCTTTGGCTGTCGAGTAGCGCGATGCCCTGGCCCAGCCCCAACGTCCGATAGTAGTGCTTTTCTGAGCGCAAACATGGTTTATGAAAGCTCTGCAGAGGCAAAAATGGTTGGCACGATTCGTGGAAGACAGTTTATGAAACCGGCCTCACCTCCCAACTGAGGCAGGAGGGGTGACTTGGAGAATCCGCAGCTTGGAAGGCAAGCACGAGGCGCCTGCGCCTTATGCGCCAGCATGGGTCATTCCAGAGTTTCGAACATAGTACAATACCAAAGAAGTCGAAGACACGATACCGCTGCGGAGCGTGGAGATTGAACCGAAATCCCTCTGTTCTTGAACGACTTGGTATTTCACTTGTAAGGGCTGATAGAGGCTAGGATATATGGGTTTGAACCAACCGCTCCCACCTTAGCCACCGAATCCCTGGGCGACCGACTTTCTTTGATGGTAATACCTCATCTTGGTTTTCTATAACATGGGAGGGGTATCCGACTAGGTGTTGCAACTGATGAACGTTACTGTGTCACTGACGATCCACGATGAGAAGGATAAACAATGATTCCTCGAGCGCAGGGCGCAGGGTGCGTAGTTTTACAACGCAAGAGAAGGATGTCATGAAGCCATTCAGAATACCACAATTTCCATCAAGGCCTCGATTTACGACCAACCTCCCGGTATCCTGCATATGTAAGTAAGAATGGTGAGTTCCTCAAGACCCAGGGCAAGAAATCACTCACGAGGTTTTTCTATGCCCCACCTCTTCTGCAAGTCGTTCCAGTTGCTGGACTCTGGCTTCGAGTTTCCGCACTCTACTACACACGTACCAGAAAGAACCATGTTTTATCGATCAATGAAAAAACAACTGGCATTGAGTACAACCTACTCCTCAGAATCACCCGTGTTTGACTGCTCCTCCGAGCCTCCTTCGGGTTGTGGGAGCTGAACGGTGCGAGCGACTTCCAGTAGTTTTCTGCCACGCAAACACGGACCCTGTTACGAGTAGGCAGAAGTCTGAGTTATATCGAACTTACGATACGGTGAGCAACTGCTCTTTCAGTCTCTTGTTTTCTTCTTCCAGTGTTCTCTTGACTTCGAGCTCTTCCAGCATTTCCTCGTTCTCAGCTCTGAGTTGTCTGTTCTCCTCTTCTAATACCCTGTTCTTCGCTTCGGCTTCTTCGATTCGACGCTCGAGTGAGGTAGCTTCAGAAAGACAGCTTTCGAGTTCCTTTTCAGTACAACGCGGTACGACGCATGTTGAGTGGACGTGCTACGATTAAGGGCTCGTGAGCGCGCACCTCGCGAGTTCGGGTGATATCACTATATGAAACACCCTCACCCTCATCTTCAGCCGCCTGCGGTGCTGTACTTGCTGGAAATGACACCTCACCTCAGTGCAACGTTAAGTCGGCTGCTTAGCGGCTTGGGCTTCGTCGCTCGAATAGTAGCCCCGTCTATTCTGATTATCGATCTTCTGATTCTCTTGAAGTCTTCCATGGCCGTGAAGGCTTTGCAAAGACAAAAGAAGTCGTTGATGAACTAAGGAAACTCGTGGAAGTTAGCTTGTGACACTAGCGTCGTTCTTCTGGATAAGTCAGGTACAATGAACATCGACGAAGTCTGGGCTGAGGTAAAAATAGACTCAATGAGACGCTCGGACATATATACGTCAGTTCCTGAACTTTGACTAAAGTATACGTGCGGTGAGGCAAGAAACACAAAACCGGTGCACAGCCTGGGCAATTGGTCAAAAGAAACGACTTTGCATTTTGGATGGCCAGTATCTCGGAAGAGACTCAAACTTTGCAATTGCCCAACCAGCGAAATACCTATAGCACTTGTAAAACCCAGGATACTCCCGTTGCCAGCTCTTGGCCCTCCAAAAGGATTTGCGGCTGCTAGAATCAATAAAAGGCAATATTTGAGAGGTAGGAAGAGAAGTGCGACGTGCATGGTGAAGCAGCTACTCTTCCTCCTGCGGAGACTGCATGGAAGTGCGAGCAAAGTCGGCGGCGAGCTTTCTAAAGAATACAGAAACGTGTTTGGACGGGGTTTGAAATTTGGTGTGTGGTATTTCTCTTACGATAGTTGAAGTAGCTCATCTCGCAGCTGTTTATTTTCCTCCTCTAATCGCTTGTTCTTGGCTTCGGCTCGCTCTGCGCGAGGTTCCAGTTGAGAACGACAGGTTTCGAGCTCCTATATCACGTCCAATGAACACAGTTGGCGTCGCGTGGGATCTATGGCAATCCGAGATTGTATCATACCTGCTTGGCTGTCGAGACTTCCCTGCAACAAGACGAAGCATGCATAGGTTAGCTTTGAATCTGGGATACATGGTTCAGCGGAGTTTGTTCAGTGTACCTTGTAGCGCTAGTAAGTCGGTTCTTTAGTCCTTCCATCTCTCGCGCCTTGTCAGGGTATTCCTTCGAGAATCGCTCGTTACGGATCCGCTCCGTCAAATCCGAGACTGCCTACGAATGTTATCTCAGTCAGGGCCGTTTTTAACACCACTGCATTAATGAGACATGCCACATCAAGTCTACGATGATTGGACATGAGGCCGGGATGCACTTTCAATGAGAAGGGGCCGTTATGAAGGTTGTAGACTGAGTCGAATGCACTGAACAAGACGTACGGTCACCACTCGTCACTTAGTCGTGCACATTTTCGGCTTATATGCAGGAGCCATGTACGTCATGTTCGATCTATCCCGAGGCCGTTGGATGACATCAACTAATGGGCCCGGGAAAAGGGATGTTTTCTTACCCCTTTCGTCAGGAAACCACGCTCACCCTGAAACGTAAGTAATACTCCGGAGGCATTTGCTTTGAGGTTGGGATGATAGGTGGGCCTCCGGAAGCCTAAATCCGCTAATGCCATGCCTGCCTAATGTGCCACCCGGTTCGGTCCACGAATAAACACTAAACGGCCGGATACAGCCATAATTGAGTTTGGAGACAGATGAGGGACATTCTCGCCAGCTATATGGTCGAATAATGGTCATCCTCCCCACTTCATTGTGCATCTCCGTCCTATTGCGGGGTTGCCTCTTCGACACACAAGAGCCTGTTCGCGACCGTCACTCCATGTCTCCGAATCGCTCGTTGCGTTATACCATACATACCTGGATAGCCTCCGCTTCACTGTGCCGCGCGCAACTAACAGTCCCATTCTTCTCCACATGGCGAGCCTCGAGTTTCTTTAAACATCATAAGTAGGCGTTCAAAAACGCGAGGATGAAGAGAACATACTTTCAAGCCGGAGAGCCACTTGTCTGGTCCGTTTGGTACCCAGTAATGCCTGCATCTGTTTGGCGTACGCATGGATTCAAACGGTCGGGAGTGAACTAGTCTCGAGCGTCGTCGACAGCATAAAAGACCCACCGGAGAATACGGAGCGTAGAAGTTGCGGAGGCCCTATGACCTCCGGATGCTATTCTTACACTGCGTCTAAAGGACCAGAACACACTACTGGGTGCCGGGACAGCAAGACTGGCGAAAAATGGAAAGGAAATGTCAGTCGATTTCCTGCCGGAGCCTAGGTGGTCCAGAAGTCTTCGATTCCCACCCATCATAGACAGCGTTGTTCTATCACTTTTGCTCAGTCCCGTGGAGGCTGGACGGTTCTTACATCCTCATGATAAGTTTCTCATACCAGTCGAAACATCATTCATCATTGATCGTATCGTGCGCCCGGCGAATGACGTGCATAATTAAACGTGGGATATTGAACGGTGAATATGAACGTCCGAAACTCCTGGAAACTCCGGTTTTGGAATTATGGTCGAAGGAGGCACTGCTCCTGACGTTGAAGCCGGGGGTGTAATCGCAGGTGGAAAACGAGACCGCTCCCATCCATATAGGAGGGCTCCGAATCTAACCAGTATGGGTTCTGACCTCTAGATGCGCGTATATAAGGGGGAAAATGAGATTCAGCGGTCTCAACTTATTAGGAATCGTGTATATACCTCTATAGCGTCGTCCCTCGTGGCTGTAGAACGTTGGGAGGACTTGGGCTGAAGGACAGACAAACAAGAGACTTTTGAGAAAAAATCTTCAAAAAGATGTAGCAAAGTCGCAGGAAGATACCATCACGCTCTTGTAAGGAAATCTTACAGTGCGTATCCAGTTGGGAGTTCGGGCTTGAACTTGAGCCTCACGAAAAACAATCGAGGTTCCTGGCGACAAGTAAACGTTTCTCCTTGACCGTTTCCGTGCCGCCAAGAACGGTCACGACATACCGCGGGGGAATTCTATCGGCTGATGAGTCTATTCTAGGTGTGGGTCGGAGACTGTTGCGATGAAGAAGGGTCAAAGGCGATTCGTATTGCCATGTGGTCGGCAGTTTTCGGCGCTCAATTAATGCGTCGTGAATAGGCGCACATCGAGTAAAACAAAAATAGACCAAGTGTCGCTTATGGGCGTCAGAGATAGGTGTGATGCTTTGGGGTCCTCGTACCGAAAGGGGAAGGATTGGGGGTTTTCCGGGTCCTGGTCTGCTCATATCTAATCAGTTGGGACTCAGGAGGGCCAAGTGATACGAGGTGATACGACATGGCTACCCATAAATCCTCGTGAGGGATAATTATTGGGTGGAATCCAAACACACTGCCTCATCATATATTTCTTACGTGTCTTCTGATGTGCGATCCACTTTGATCCATCATTCTCCCAAGACATGCAACTGGCGAACGTCATCGAGTGAGTTGTACAGAGTTGTACAGGGTGCGCAGTTGTGTGGCAGAGATCGGGGGAACTTTGTCAATATGCACGCCTTGCTAGTCACTGCAGGGGTGGGCGGAGGGATCCTTTATGATATCAATATGCATTCGATCAAAATCCGAGATTACAGAAGACGGAAGGGAAGCAGATGTAAGGCGATGGGTCCATGGGCATAACAGTATAAAAAGTGATCATATGCTCTCCAAGGAGGCAGCCAGCTCGTCGAGGTCTGCCTTGGCGGCTTTGTATTTCGCCAGCGCATCCTAGGCAAGGATGAGTATCTGGATACGGATCTGAAAAGATAGACTTCGTACCTCGTAATTCTTCTCCATCGCGTCTCTTTCCTGCTCCAAGTGCTGTACCTGTCGTTCCAGCTGTTCAGCTTTGATGTCCACCTGTCTCAATCTGTAAAGGCAACGAGTGCTTAGACATTCGAGCGAAGGCACGGATGAGGATGAACGCACTTCTCAACAGTCTCCTTTAGATTCTTCTCGGAAGCATCAAGCTCTTCTTCTAAAAGTTGCACCTTCCTCGATAGACTATCGTTCACCGAACCAGTAGCGTCAGAGCTGGAGACTTGATTCTTGAGCTCGGCAATCTTCGCCTCTGCCTTCTCAATTTCCGCGTCTGCGAGGCCAAGACGGTGGTTTAGTGACGCGATCTCTTGCTCTTTAGAGAGGAGTTCTTGTTCAAGTCGTTTGTTCTTGGCTTCAGCCTCCTCTGCGCGTGCAATGGCATTGTCTGCCTCGGCGCGGAGGGAGTTGAGTCTCTGTATTGGTCATTAGATATAAGCGTGGAGGCTTGGCTACGCCTCAGAGGGCGGAAACGTACCTCTTTGATTCTCTCAGTCATTGCTGTGTTGAGGTGCGGTGGCGTGTGGCGAGATGGAGGTGATGTTGGTTTGGCTGGTTAAGGATGGCTTGGGGCAAGTGGTTTGGTATCGATGAGCACGTGGCTGTGTTACACAAGTCGAATATTCCCATATACATTTATTCTCTAGATTCGTCTCACTATTCACTTTCAGTCCTGCTCCCGGTCTGACTAGATATTCAGATCTGCTATCAAGTCGTGTAGCGCTTTGTTCTCCTTGCATATCGCCTGTGTTTATTTATCAGTTGAGAAATACAAAACAAGTACACTGGGCGGACGGACATCGTATTTCGCTTGTATTTCCTCGATTCGCGCGTTCAGCGCGTCATACTTGGCCTCGGCTTCGTCCGCCCTTGCAGATCTTTCTTTGAGCCTGTAGAGGTGTGAGAGCCCCGCCGGATGAGATGTCAAGAACACACCTACTTTATTTCCGCGTCCCGTAACTTTTGCAGAACCGGTACAAGGTGCTTTGTTGTGATGATAGCTTGTCGCGTCAATCTCAGCCTCTCCTCTAATTCTTCCAGTTTCTTCCCTTTTTCCTTGTTCAGCCTCTCCAACTCGAGCGTTCTGGCTTCCGCCGCGTCAGCTCTCTGCCTACTGGCGTCCAGCCTGGTCTTAAGGGTCACGAACGACTACAGGGTGGAGGTGAGTGTGAGGAATAGTTGCGCAAGTTGTGTTTGGATACGTACCTGCTTGAGTTCTCCCATGAGCAGGGAGAAAGTGCATTGGGACGGCTAAATAGGGGCTGAGGGGAGAGTAATGAGCGTGGGAAAGAAGGGATGGATTGTGACATCGATTGAAGAGAATCGATTGGGAAAGATGCTTCAAGGGGAAGGAGACTGAGCTATTACTTACCCTCTGCTAATCCACCCTACCCCCTCAACACCATATCCCATGTCCGCTCCCGTACCCCAGGAAGGTCCGTCTATTTCATCCCTCTTTTGTTAGCTAAATTCACGCCATCTCCATTTCCATCTTTCTCCAGAACTCCCCATTCTCGAAGGTCTCATCAAGTACGCTATTCCTCCTTACTGCCATTTGTGTTTCTATCCCGCTAACCACTTGGCTCTCGTCCCAGCATCCGTAACAGGCTAACAGCACTTAAGAAGAACCGGGTGGAATATATCAAAGCTTCCGACGTAAACTCCCTCTACCGCGATGTCGTTAAACAAGGTGCGTGCCGTTCCGTCCGGATCGTTTCCCTTCGGCTCTTCAGACTCGCACCATGGAAATGACGAAGTACCGGTTCTAACTCGTGCCTTTTGCCTGCCCTGTTGCCTCGGTTTTTGGTTACAGTGACAAAGCTCAACGATGTACGGGACGCCAACGCAACATATAACAACCGCGTCGACACGACACTTGCGGATGTCTTCAACCTACTCTCCCTTTTCTATCTCACCATCGGAAAGACGAGGGATACACCCGCGACCTATTGTCAGATCGCGTCCATGCGGGTGAGTCATTTTCTGCTCTTCTGGCTATGATAAAAATGAGATAACCGGGGTTCGGCGCTGATCCTATAGCAAATCTTGAATCATATGAACGAATCAGCAGTGTACAACGAATCTGATCTCGCGCCATTCCATAAACGACTTCAAGAACTCCGGGCGATCGTCCAGCATGATTCCGAGAATGGGAAGCATCCTAAGGCTCTGACGACGCTTTTGGAGCGACAGTTGAACGAATGTGGTTCGTATCAATCACCTTGCCTCACTATCTTGGCTATTTGGGCTCATATGAGTAGAGGGTCTCGTCCAGCAGCTGCAAGATTCGCTAGCCGTTCTCTCGGTTGAACTCGTACCCATGCATCAGAAGCTTATTTCAATCCGCCGGCAACTTGTGGCGCTAGCAGCGAAGGAAGGGACGCATAAAGCAGAGCTCAAGCCGCTACAGGAAGAGCTCCGAAAGATTGATTCGTTGAGTAACACTCTCTTTCATCACTGCTTCTTGATGTCCCCAAGTTTGTCACCCTGCCGCCCTTTCTCCTTTCTTCGCTCACACGAGGACTAACTAAATCTTCTCACCTTTCTCACACACTACTTGCAGGCAGCGTGTCGATGGCAAGTTCCTCGGACCAGGCGGGATTGTCCCCGCATCCCAAGCAATCTGTTCCTCCCTTCTCGAAGAATGCTTCGATATTGTACAAGAAATCAAAGCTCAAGAAGATTCTAAGAACGTCTCGTCGTCACTGAAACCGATATACGATCGTTTGAAGGATATACGCGCCGAGTTGGAAAGTCTTGTGTTAACACATCGATGGACGCTGCGCGAGACGGATTTATTCAACTATTCATTGGGTTTGCAGGAAATCGATCGGATGAGGGTTGATGGCAAGTTTGTGGACTCGGATGGGAATAGACCATCGGGCCAATATGTTCGTCATTTATGCTTTCTTTGGATATGGGTGAGGCTGACCATAGTATGCAGGTGCTCCTTTATTTGTTGAGGAGATGTTATGGTCTTATCTATCGTCTGCTCTCTTCGAGCGAGCCAGTTTCTGAGGAACTTATGCCGATCGTGCGTCTATTTTCTGTCTCCCAGAGACCTGATCCACCGACGAGCTTGATTATAGGCTAACAAGTTGTCCACCGTCAAGAAATGCCTAAACGAAGTTCTGAAGTACGGTGGACCATTTAACGCTAGAGATCTCTACCCAGTAAGTGTCTTCCCTGTCTCTCTGGAACTCCATCTCATTAGCCGCGTAGTATCAACTTGCGCTCCATCAAATTGACTCTATGCGCAAAGATGGGCGGTTCGTGGGTGTGGACGGGTCGATACCAGAAGGTCAAGGGATAATCATGGCGCATCTGAATGAATGTCACGAACTAGTTGAGATGGTATGTCTCCTCTTTCCCCTTCCCCTTCCCCTTCCCTTTCTAAATAATTAACTTTGCTACCGTAGCTCAAGGAATCAATGAACGGAGAAGAAACGGAAGATGAGCCAGAGACAGAGTTGGACGAGGAAGATGACGAAGATGAAGACGAAGATGAAGATGAATATGAGATGAGGCGCCATGTCGAGCAGTTGAGAGTGACGAGTGGGGATCGCCTGAATGTGCCAAATTCCAAGTCCGCGTCTGCGTCTGCATCTGGATCAGATACGGATGGAGAGGGTATGAAGAGGGTGCGGTGATTGGGGCTGGCCCTTATTCCCGTCTCATATTCTTCGCTTTCCTGCGGTCCATAGGTGTGCTCTATGGATGCCCTGTTGTTCGGGTATTACTGGGAGGGGTTGTAATGTTCTTAGTTGTGTTATGTGCAATTTTGCTCTGTTCTCTCCTCTTTCGTGAAGTATAATCTTGATTCCAGTTCTTTATCATTCTTATAAGTCGCCTGGCTTAGCTGTTATTACTGGAGGAGGGTGTCTCTTTGAATATATGCATAGATGAATACAGTGCGCTTTTCTGCTCTTGGACGTTTGTTTCGTGATTCAAGGTTCACTTGACATTGCGGTCTGTCATGATGGGGTGCCTAATCACGTAAACGGTTTGCGTGCCGGTCCCCGGACGCCTAGTGGCGGTCTTCAGTTGAAAGCAGTTTTCCAAGTTGGTCGGATGAAGTTCAGTGAAATGAAGGAACAGTTCATAAGGCACTCTTCCGACTCCCGCTCGTGAGCGTACAGTAGATCATTATCATTCCTACTCGCGGGAGTGTCGTAAAATAGGGTGGCGGGATTGCCGGAATATATCTTGGCCTGGGTGTGTCAAGATGCCATACATTGCATGAGAAGATAAGAGGTGGATGGATGGGTTTAGAGGGCATGCCGGAAGATGTCACATAACTAGGAAGTGCAGATGATCACGAGTATCTTTGTGAGTGCTTCAGTTGGTATCGCTACTTAGGAGGTTTGGAGGAGAAATGGGCTGTGGCTTAAATGTGTTAGCAATAGGGGTTGAAGAGGGTCGAGAAGCATGGTTCGGGGGACCTGTTGGAACGTAGTAGTTATAGGCGAGTGGCTTAGGAGGTCTTCTGGACCCGATAAGCCACGAGTGTAGATTATGTCAAGCTTCTATGGCGACAGGAGGTGGAACGTGCGAGAGGTACTCAGTGTGCCTGTGTATTTATATCGAGGGGCGATGAGGCGGTTTGCGTGCATGACCAGAGTCGACGCCGCAATACATACATTCTAAGAACAATCTCTCTTGGCAAAATTTCTTGAGCAACATTTCGGGTCCACTGGTTGGCCGATTCCTGCGACTGGAGAACCGGGAGGGAGCATACATCTCGACTATCAAAGATGGTTCTTAATACTTGCGAAACACCCACACACGCCCTCGGAAGTACGTGGCCAAGAGGAAGTGCCATCCAGTAACAAGCCTGAACGAAAGTCTGAAGATCTCAAGTGAGAAGGGAGACGGCGTGAGAATATCGATAACACCCCGACCGGAGATGAGGCCCTGTAGAAGGCAGGATCGGGGGACCCTGATTCACACAGATCTGATGGAGTAATGGAATCTTGGAATCATGGCTTCGGCAAATTTGGTTTGTCGTCTGGTGGGGATTTTTGTCCATCAGTGTTCCCCTTCCGTAACTCTCTCCTTTGATCAGCCTCTCTTCTTAGATATAAAGAGGTTCCTGCTTCTTGGAAGCGATTAGCGCCGCCACCACCACTGTGACTCTGGTTGTCCAGCTTCCCTCCGTTGCCAGTGTTTTCACAAGGTGCGGTACAGCCGTTCATTAGAAGGATCGAGGTTTTTAATACTCACCACCTCTTCCTTCTGTACTCTATCAACTACAGTTCATGACGATGGCGACGTCAGAAATTACCTCGACGCCTATAGCAGTCGACGACAGAAAGGACGACCAACGCGCCCTTGACGAAGGGCGCAGTCTCTCTCCCGACTCCTCCACTCCTCCCCCACGAAAAGTCCCTCCTCGACCCCCGATCGATTTCAGCTCGCCCTCAGCATTCGCAAAAAGTTTCGCTGAGAGGTGGAAGAGTATATGGACAAAACAATTTATTCTGGCATTGTTGGCTGGGCAGCTTGTGTCGCTGTGTATCACATGTACGAATGTAACGACGACAGAGTTGGTTAATCGTGGGTGGACGTTGTCGACCACGCAAGGTTTTTTCTTGTGAGTTTTTCTCCTTCACGGCTATCTCTCTTCTCGAGCATTCCTCGGCCAGTGGCGGGAGTTGTTGACTACCGGTTGACACTAATTATAGGTATTTTACGTTATTTATTGTCTACACCCCGTACACCATCTACCAATGTGAGACCTTCGCAGCATCTTTTTATGCCTGGTGATCGCTGATATAACTGTGTTAGATGGATTCAAAGGATGGGCAAAGGTTGTTCTGCGAGACGGCTGGAAGTGTAAGTCGCTTGGTCACCGCTAGGGATTTGTTCCCCACCGTTGACGTCGTACACATGGCTCTAGATGCTATTTTGGGTGCTTGTGATGTAGAGGGAAATTTCCTTGTGATCAAGGTGAGTACACCAAGTGGAGGTGGATACATGCGTCCTCTTTCTTGTGCTAACGGTAGGGATTTGGACCTAGGCGTATCAATATACGGATCTATTGTCATGTATGCTGCTCGATGCGTAGGTTTTTTCGCTGCTTCGAGGTTCTTGGGGAAATTGAAGTAATGTTGCAGGTGGGCTATCCCTGTCTGCATGTTCTTCTCGTGGGTATATCTCCGCCCGAGGTACCATTGGACCCAAATTCTCGTGGGTGTTTTCAATTCTATTCGATGGAAAACCGAAAAGCTGATTTGCGGCTGATGTATCCGCGGTTTAGGGCGTTGTGGTCTGCATTGGCGGCCTTGGTTTGCTTGTTGTTTCCGACTTCGTTACTGAGAAGAACTATCCTGCGTTGAACAAAGGGAAAGGAGATGGGTTTATGATCGCTGGTGCAACGCTTTATGGCTTTAGTGCGTACCATGCTTTCCTTGACTCCCCCAGGAAATGCCCAATGTTGACCTTCATTCTTCTATTTCAGCCAACGCAACTGAAGAGTTCTTTGTCAGAAAAAGGCCTTTGTACGAAGTCGTTGGACAGTTGGGTATGTGGGGATTTATCATTAATGGAATCCAGTCTTCTGCGTTGGAGTGGGAGGGTATGAGGGATGCGCCTTGGAATGGTGGAATCAGTGAGTATCAACCTTTTTCGGGGTCCCAGGAATTTGAACCTGGTGATTTTGGATCGATAGTTGGTCTCCTCATGGCGTTCACCTGCGCAATGTTGATTCTCTACACTGTCGCTCCCATGCTTTATCGTCTCGCGTCTGCAGCATTCTTCAACCTCAGTTTGCTCTCCAGTGATTTCTACGGCCTACTATTTGGTTCGTGCTTCATCTCCCTTTCTTGTCGTGTCAAGCCTGACATTAATCTTCTTTAGGTCTGTTCCTCTACGTATGTACCTCAGAATCTTAATGTCAAGCATGTACTAATCCAATCGCGCATAGCACTACCACCCATACTGGTTATACTTTATCTCCTTTGTTGTTATTATCGCTGGTCTTATCACCTACTTCTGGCACTCGAGACGTACGTACCCATCTCTACCCTGATCCGGCGTGAATCTGATTCGGTTATGTTTCGTACTCTGCAGCGGAAGAGCAAGGAGGCCGTGTACTCGCGCCCGAGGCACCATCTTATGTTAACAAACGCGGAGAGGCAAATAAGCCTGATGAGGAACAGGCTGTTGCTGGTATGCCTACCCTACCAAACTATGGAGCAACGGTCAAGGACGATGACGGAACGAAATGAGCGGACAAATGTTTGATTAAAGTCTGTTTGGATTTATGCGAGAATGGTATCACTATGTACAATTTTCTACTGGCGACCTTCTAGGTCTTTGTCCTCGTTTTGGCCGTTTTCCTCTTCCTCTTCTTGCATTTCATCTTCTGACTCATATGTCGCGCATGATCTTATCTCAAGGAGATAATCATGATATCCCTCAATCTGGTCTTCGGAAGGTTCCATGTCATAATTCAAAGTGTAGATTCGGTATTCATCACTGCGCTCAGTGATCCAGACAATGATAGACTTCGGCCCATCTCCAATAAAGAAGTATTGCCTGCATCCAAGGCAACCATTTTCCTTGAGACAGCTTTGAGACTGTAACCTCTTGCCATAAGATTATATTAGCTTACCCAGTTAAGAGGGAATGTGGCGGGCTCCACAGACTCCTGATTGGTCACAGCTTTCATGTATTTCAGGAGTTGAAAATCTACTTCATTAAGTGGTTCTGTGCGTAGGATAGGATCTGAAGGATTCTGGAAAGCCAAGACAAGGTTAGCATCTAGTATGTCCAGCACTAATTCACAAACTTCACCTGTTCATAAAACCAGTTCACAAATCCCAGAAAGTGAGAGTACTCTGGTATGAAAATGTATCTGAAATCAAAGTTGCGAATTTGCAAGAGGATGTCTTCTTCCTTGTTCTCAGACAATTGAGAGAAGGGTCCCCAAACATGTTCGGCAATCTCTGCAATTTCTGCGGAAATCTCTTCCTGATTGTCCAGTGAAACCCACTCCAAAGAAGGTAAGATTGGATGTTCATGGCTGTAATCAAAGTACCATCCTAGACGGCTAGTAAGAATGTCATTAACCCGGTCTGTCTTTGTTGTGAGCTCACCATCATTGGTGTGGAAGTGTGTAATATCAACCTGATGCCAGAAAAGGCATGATTTCGCAATGTCAACCATTGCTTTTTGTTTCTCGATGGCAAAGATTCCCGAGCGATCAGCATCTAAGAGGAAGTCCTGAAAAGACGCATGGTAAAATTGTAATGGTGTTTTGAAGGCGTCATCAGGGGCCGGGACCTCAATCACAGAATGGAGTTTCCACAGAGCACTGTAGAAGGCACTTTGATCAAGGCGTAGAAAGTTACACAGTGTCTGTGCAGAAAGTTGTCTCCTATGCTGCCAATCAAGCTTAGCTGTGAAGATGAAACAAGATAGAATGCGCCGGGTTGTTGGTAAAATTTCGTGCGAAATGTCTGCAAGGATATAGATATAGAGTAGGTCGAGGGCTTCTAGGCGGTTTTTGGTACCAACACCTTCTATGCGCTTCAGAAAAGATAGGAAGACACACAGCCGGTCGACCGGATTCGCATATGAAGGGTCGCCAATATATTTGAGTCCAGTCGAAGCGAAGATGAACAGACCAGAAACGGCTTTCAAAAGCTCCTCGAACTGG
The DNA here is from genome assembly GCA_018524895.1 of Podaxis sp. C-F-101400. Taxonomy (NCBI): domain Eukaryota; kingdom Fungi; phylum Basidiomycota; class Agaricomycetes; order Agaricales; family Agaricaceae; genus Podaxis; species Podaxis sp. C-F-101400. Next base: position 299,609 of record JAEUWR010000623.1, on the reverse strand, counting down.
TGCTGGGGGGGCCATGACGAAGGTACAACATCCTTAAACTCGACCCTCATTGCTGCAAGACCATCCCACAGATATCGGTTAACATCATCCCGGCACTCTGCGTCAATGAAGAGCTCCTCGCGGCCACAGTAGATAATTCTCGAGAATGCATACTTGAGGTGTGCCTCTGGTCGGCTACAGATCAGCCAAAGGAGGGGAAGGATCTTCGATTGGACGGCCTCGCTGATCATTTTGACCATCTCGTATTGGGCTCTTTCGCCGTCGCACTCGTCAAGACCATCAAGAATGACGATGAAGGGTTCTTCTATGCACTGGTGCGATCGATTCTGCAACTCCAAGAAAGGATCAACAATGAACCTCTTGAATTGTACCTGCGGCGCCTTTTTCAACAGTTGAGGGTCATTGGCGAGTCGGTCGGTCAATAGGGATTTGTATGGCGGGCAATGGACGGCGAGCTGATAGGCGAGGGTAGGAACGACAAATTCGGATTCCCTTCGATTGTCCGGTCTGGAAAAGAAAAAGGCAGCACCGAGCCGACCCTTGTCGGAGCAGCGCTCGGCAAAAGTTTGGGCGACAGCGGATTTCCCTATGCCAAGAGGACCATGAAGCCAAATCATGTTCCATTGGCGTTTGTGATCTTTCAGCCAGGCTTCCAGCTTGCCCATGACTCGCGAGCGAGTTCCCGGGTGGCAAAGGGGAGGTGGGTGGCGAGCGTTGGAGTCCATCGCGGCATCGGGCTGCGTGTAAGGTGCAAGGTGCTCCAGTACTGTAACAGATTTCAGTAAACCCGTTCATTCCCGCCAGTGATCTTTGCAGTGGAACGCACCTGTCTTTCCTCCTGAAATCATGTTGACAGTTTGTATTCTATCGAGCATCAATGGTTGATTGACTACGAAGTGATGTGCATTATTGAAGGGGCCGAACGACTGTGTGTTTCCCGCTGGTTCGCCTGGTACAAGAGGTCATCAGTTCATTACAGCGACCAAAACAACGCAGTGAGAACTTACCCGACTCTATTGCACATTTATCATACTTATCTTTTCTAGACGCGGAGGACGATTGCTGTTGTTCCTGTCTGTCGGGACGGCCCTTCCGACGCACAAAACGCCTGAAACGATCGGTGAGGGAATCCAGTAACAAGTCCACATGCATGGCAGATGGTGAGGTGGCAATGAGCAGTGGAAGACCCAGACCAGTCACATTGGGCGCTCGACCTCAAACCAGCTGTGGGCGCGACTCGCGGGTGATATATTTTATATAAATGCATTAGCCAAGGCTGCTCAAGTTTCGATTTCTTCTGGGACCCGACCAAGGGCTTCAGATTTTACTCCGGTTTGAACGCACTCGATCCCACTACTGAATCGGCAATGCTACATTATACTTTGTCCTAGAGTGCTGTACGTGTGTGGTTAGATTGGTTACAATTGTCCATGTTCAGAAGAGTGCAGTAGTATAATTACACAAGTTTTGCAACAAATACTTATGCAAACGGCGGAGGAGTGGGGAATAGACATTAATATGAGCTAAAAATGACGATGCTTGTCAAAGGGTTAGATGAGTCGGGGCGGATTCCTTGATTGTTCTTCAATCTGTTGTTGGAGTAGAGCCTCTTGCTTCTTCCGCTGCCCACGACTTTCCGCGAGCTTCTACGGAGCATCATCAGAATGAGATGTATCTCTCAGTTAGTGACAACGACGCTTACAGCCTTCAATGCTTCTGCACCTGCAAGAATAGAGACTAGAGTGGCCTCGGTCATCTCTGTCATCTGTAGTCAAAAACTGTTAAGTCAACTCAGGTCCTCCGAGGATTCAAAGAGGACCCACAGTATCCACAGCCTGTCTGCGAATCTCAGCCAAACGATCCCGCTCCTCCTGGGTCCTCTCCGCTTCTTTCCTTTCACCCCAGCCCCAATTCCAGCTTGAGCTAGGAGGAGGAATATTATTGATCGTCCTTGGGATATCCTTGAACGAGAACGACGACTCCGGAGCGATGTTTGCATTGGACCCATCTACGGAGGGAGGAACTCCAGTGGCGTTGGCAGGTGCGTTCTGGATGGCCATACGACGGCAGTGACCCCACATTGAGTAGTCGCCGTGCGCCTGGTGACGTTTGATCAACCATGTAGCTGTGCCTGCGCCGATGAGGAACCAGAGGAGGCGGCTTGGACCGCGCCAACAGGCCCTGCTACCCCAGTAGTGATGAGGATACATTTGAATCGAGTAGTGGTTGTTGCGAGTTGGTGTTTGTGTTGATGAGGATGGTCATTTCGGATGGGGTATATATAGGAGAAAGTATGGATGGGATGCGTATGCAGGTCGGCACGGTGAGGAGTGATGTGGTGTTCTGTGTCTGTGTTGCCAAATCCGATGCGCTAGCTAATGAAATTGAGTTGCCGAAGCCGAAGACGCGACGCACTCCGGCAACTACTCGGTATGGGAATGTTTGGCGAAGGGGCCACGCAGATTTGGCGGCAGGCATGGGTGTGACTGATTTTTGTCTTTATACGTTGTTTGATGCTCTGAGTTCTGGGATGTACGCGGAACTAAGGATGTACGCGGAACTAAGGATGCACGCGAGCATTTCTAGACCCGGGTTTGGCTTATAGGCAAATCTGGACACGCCTCTAATCAGAATCAGCATGCGTCTTAAGTCTGATCCGTTTGTTATCACACCTAGCGGAACACCCACTTGGGGAAGAGGAGCTGATGCGGTTGGCCGCTACAGTCAACTACAAGTGTTGCCCTTAACCATGAATCATTTTCTAATTCCTGCCCTTTTTCAGGTCGAGTGATGTGCGGCCTTGACTCCGCCTCATTAGTACGTCAAAGTCTGTTTCAGGGTTGTGCGCAAGGGCGAAGAGAACTATTGCGGATACGAGGATAATTGGCTCGTATGTTGGCTTCAATATATTGGCGGCGGGGACGAGACATGATCTTATCTGAGCTTCACAGCTATTTCAATATAGCTATAAAGTTAGGGAAACAATGCGGCCGACCTTGTTCCGCTCAGCAAACTATATCAACGTTTCAACGACGATAAAGTTGATTGGATTCATTTTTTCAGTGGAGATGCGCTTCAAATAAGACGTGGGGAGCGCTTGGTGCCCTGATGAACTACGGGTTACATAATGGGGTGGAGGCTATCCTGGATTCTAACCAGTACTCATGAACGACTTCAGGCTTTTTTGCCGTCTCCCTGCAGTTGTGCAGAGGAAAATATTCGAATATGCCTTTTGGGCAGAAGGAACAGACGGCACCGCGGCACAACTTGCACTTGTCTCTCGGAAGATCAAATCCTGGTCAGTCGCCCTTTCTCTCACAGATCCCTGATACCCTCACGACCCGTGAAATAGGGTCGAGCCACTGGTTTATCATCAAATTATCCTCGATTTCCAAGGGACAACTACTTCTCACCGTCTCACGCGTATAAAACACCAGTCGTGCGCCCAACACACCAAGTATCTCTTTGTTGGGGCCCATCCTAACACAGCTTTCGACGTCTTTGCCTTGTTCTTGCATTGCACAAGCCTAGAACGCCTTGGTTGGTGGTGTGTTCCTAACAAGGAGGAAGATATGCAAAAGCTATTAGGAACACAACAACACCCCCACCTACGTAGACTGTCCATCTCCACCGGCGCTCTCCCCCTGCGAGACCCACACCTATTCTCTGCACCGATATTTCAGAACCTGACGCACCTGGATATTGGGGTTGCAGGAAGACTGGCAAGCCTCTCTACTGGCGCTCGTGAGTTTGGCCGCCGGATCCCTTGGGACAGCTTGCATACCCTCGAACACCTCATACATCTACACCTTGACCTAAGCATCGTATACCGTTTCTCTGATCCCGATGAAGCTGCACCCGAAGTCAGAGAAGTTGTTAGTGAAATGCTAACTTCCACTCCACCGCAATTACGCTACATCGCGCTTCTCTTTCCTTTCGATTTCCTGTTCGAGGCGGTGAAATCGGCCAATGTGGAGGGTAGGCAGGTATATGAAGATCTTGTGAGAGGCAACGCGGACAGGCGGGTGGTGGTGGGAACATCTGCGGGAAAGTTTGAATACCAAGAGGAAAAGGCAAAGGAAGCAGAGAGGGCGAAGGATGTAAGGAAGGCTAAGCGTGAGGATGCGGGGGAGGAACAAAGTGAAGAGGAGGAAGAGGAGATGTTGACTGTGGAACAAGCGGAGAGACTGTTGGCATTCGGACAATGGATGATCCAGTCTCCGAGAAGTGAAAGGGTGTATAGGATATGCGAAGTTCGTGGCGAGAGAGTAGATTTCTGGAAAGAAGTCGAAGAGACAGTGGAGAGGAGGAACCAACAACTCCATTCCGTTGGGCTAGCCACCAGCAGATAGCCTAAGCATGATTACGTGTTACCATTGCGCACGATCGGTGAGAGCAAACACCTGTTAACGTCTACGGCAGGGGTCTGTTGGACTTCTGCTTCCGCATTCAACATCGCAGCCACCACCCGCAAGCCGCCGCCTTCACTCTGAGCTTGGCAAAGTTTGTTCTGCTGCTAGAGACGGAGACTTTTCATTTCTTCAACGATCTTCCTGATGATGTTCAGAGGCTGATTTTTGAGTACGCACACGAGGGGAATCCAACCGCAGTACAACTGGCGCTCGTGTCGCAGAAGGTCAATAGATGGTTCGTAACCGTATCCAGCCTCTGGACCCTGTGCTCACATATGATGCCTCCATCACTGCATAGGATCGAACCACTTATCTACAGGAACATTACCGCCTTTAGGATATCCCATAATCCTCTTCGAGAGACGACTCGGAAACCAAGAGACTTCTATCGGAGTCATGTCGAGTCACTCTTAGTTCATGCTACATCCGCCGCTGCGCCTATCGAGGATATTCTCTATGAATGCCGTACAAATCTTGTCGGTCTTGGCTGGTGGACAGTCACAGACGATCAGCGAAAGTGGAATTCCTACCTCCTCACCCAACCATTTCCAAGTATGCGGAGACTATCCATCCTATATAACATCTTTCCCTCAAAACTCTGGCCCGCATTTCATGCTCCCATATTCCAAAACCTAATGCACCTTGACATTGAACTTAGTTTCTCCAACTTTCCTTTCACATACTCCAACTTGTCTAACATGCCATTGGAATGGGAAGGCCTGCAACGTCTCGAGTCCCTACTCCATCTTCACTTGGATATGAGATCGCCGTTGACCCTCCAACAGCCCGATGGTGCAGAGGTGTTTCAAGCAATATTTCTCCACGTCGTTTCCCATATTCCTGAAAACGCACAATACATTTCCCTATACTTTCCATACAAGTTCCTTGCTCGAGGAATAAACCTGCCCAACCATTCACGCCAGATTTATGTCGACCTCATTTTGGGTAGGCTAGATCCTCGCGTTGCAGTGTCTTACTAAACAAGACTACATTGGGATGTCGCGTCTCAGAAGATGACTCCTGAATATATTTCAGTGGAAGGGGTCAGCAACTACTTGCTTCCCCGCACGGGGGACGACAAGTGGTATCGAGTTGTGTGTTCGGAGGACTTTTGGACTGCAGCGGAGGCGGTGGTTTGCAGACGGAATAAGGAGTTGTATAATGTAAAGAACTTGCAGGGATAACGTCCTGTGGTCAAGGGAGATAATAGGTAGAGGGTGTAAGGATGCATTGTCTAGATCTTCTGTAGGGGTTCACGCAAAGCACTCGTCCGTATTACAGCTATGAATCGTTTTTGGGGCGTGCGCCGCGGATAGCTTAAGTGTGACTATGTGCCACCGTTGTGCACAATCGGTGAGAGCAAACACTTATCGTATTATTTTCTTCCGGACTGACAACTTCCACGACCCAACTTTGGGTCCTAGGGCGAAACCATCCCTGTTGTAGTAAGGGCGTACATAACGGTGGTGGTATTTCAACCATCGATGAGTCATACTTATGATAATAGCAACTTTGCTGCGATCGAAATTGCATCAGCAGTTATATCATGGCATATTTCTGGCACAAATATTGCCGCATCCCGAAGGCGGTCCAGCAGTGAAGAGCAGGTCGGGTGAAACTTTGTGTTCCCTCGTGTCGGGAAGGTATGATGAGTAGTAATCGTACCTTCAACATTTCGCCTGTTCCTTTAACAGGTTTTCCTCCAGCGCTCGTTAAATCGGCACATTGCCTGCCCCACGGCGAACCTAGGATTTCTATTTTAAGTGAACATTCATCAAACTGCCTCCTGGGCGCTTCTACTGGGAGTTGATTTGATCGATTACCACGGCTTGTGTGCCGCGTCTGCTGGCAGCTGTTGAAACACAGATCAGTTCTAGGGGTGCCATTTTTAGCAGTTCCGAGGCCTTGACGCCGGCAGGGTCTGTTGGACTTCTGCCTCAACATTCAACATTGCAACCACCACCTTCAAACCATCACCTTCACCTCTGAAAGCTTGTTCTACTTCTAGAGATGGAGGCTTTTCATTTCTTCAACGATCTCCCTGATGATGTTCAGAGGCTGATTTTCGAGCACGCAATGGACGGGAATCCAACCGCAGTAGGACTGGCGCTTGTGTCGAGGAAGGTCAATGGATGGTTCGTGGCTGCATTATACAGCCTCTGGACATTGAACTCACATATGATATCTTCATTGCTGCACAGGGTCGATCCACTTATCTACAGGAACATTATCACCTCTAGGATATCTGGTAATCCTCTTCGAGAGACGACTCGGAAACCGAGAGACTTCTATCGGAGTCATGTCAAGTCACTCTTAGTTGATGACATATCCACCGTTGCATTTATTGAGGACATTCTCTCTGAATGCCACTTAAATCTTGTCGGTCTTGCTTGGTGGCCAGTCACGCACGATCGGAAAAAGTGGGCTTCCTACCTCCTCACTCAACCATTTCCAAGCATGCGGAAGTTATCCGTCTACTATGGCATCTTTCCCTCAGAACTTGTGCCCCCATTCCATGCTCTCATATTCCAGAACCTAACGCACCTTGATATCGGACTTCTTCCCTCCCACTTTCCTACCACAGGCTCTGACTTGTCTGACGCTGGTCCCCGGACACCAGTGCCATGGGAAGGCCTGCAACATCTCGAGTTCCTACTCCATCTTCACTTGGATATGGCGATGGCACTGTCCTTCCGAGAGCCCGATGCTGCGGAGGTGTTTCAAGCAATAATTCTCGATATCGTTTCCCATATTCCTGCCAACACACAGTGCATTTGCCTATACCTTCCGTACAGATTTCTTGTCCGAGCGGCGAACCTCCCAAACCATTCACATCAGATCTATATTGACCTCATCTGGGGTAGACTGGATCCTCGCGTTGTGGTGTCTTACCCTACAAGATATTGGGATACCAGGTCTCGGAAAGTGACTCATGCACATATTTCGGTGGAAGGATTCAGTAATTACTTACTTCCCCGTACGCGAAACGATAAGACGTATCGAGTTGCGCTTTCAGAGGTTGACAAGGACTTTTGGACTGCGGCGGAGGCAGTGGTTTGCAGACGGAATAAGGAGATGTACAAAGTAAACAACTTGCGGGGATAACGTCCAGCAATTGGGGGAGATAATAGGTAGAAGGTGTAAGGATGCATTGTCTAGATCTTCTGTAGGGGTTCACGCAAAGAGCTCATCCGTACTGTAGCCATGTATCATTTTTTGGCGCCGGTCCGCCGGGGAAGTGGTTGATCGGGATTCGGAGGTGACCGCCACGACTCCGATCCTGATGTCCTAGTCCGACAACAGAACTCACAAAACTCTCTTTGCGGCGGAACCGCAGTGCTTTCATACACTCAGCGCCAAATAACACAAATCCTATTTCCGCTTTCTCCTGCTTGTGTCTAATGGTGCACCTCACCTCTCTAATTTCTCAACCCACCAATCATGGTGCGATTTCAGCTTCCGAGTTGCCAGCTTCAACGACCACACATGACCGCGACCCACAAAGACCTGGAAAGAAGAGAAAGAAGAACAAACGCAAAAATAAAGGAGGATCGTCGCCTGCGGACTCTAAACCATTTCCCTACTTCGACCAATTTCCGGATAGGATTCAGAGACGGGTATTCGAATGCGCGTATTACCAAGGTCATATCACTGGTCCAGTACTTGCGCTAGTCTCGTCCAAAGTCAACAAGTGGTCAGTGGTGTTTCTGCGGTCCCGTCAATAATACTCAGACGTCACGTCTTCGACTGCGTAGGATTGAACCACTCATCTACAACCACATCGCTATTGACCGCTTCCACCGCACATCCCCTCGACCCGATCGGCTTTGGAGAACTTTTTCTGAGGGTACCAAACCGAAAGAGTTCTACAAAATTCATGTCAAATCTATACTGGTCAACGGCAATGTGGACCCAGTGGTGACGGACCTCCTTTCGGTGTGCACAAATATAAGCAGCTTCGCATGCTATGCTCAAGGTGCACTACCAGAGACGATATTGGAGAAGCTTGCTTCCATTTTTTCGACTCAAGATTTCCCGAATCTTCGTCGGCTTTCGCTTTCGGGTCTGGGAATGGATGCAGATGATATCAAACGCCCCTTCTTCCAAAATCTGACACACCTCGCGGTTGATATTGGCAACGATTATCATTGTTTTCCATGGCAAGAGCTCAAGGACCACCCTCATCTGACCCATGTTCTCATCGACGCGCAATTCGAGCTACACCAAGAGGCCCCACAGGAATTCAAATCCATGATTCTCGACATACTGGCCCACGCGCCCCCGTCCTTGTGTTGTTTAGTCATCTTAATCGACTGGGATGAACTGTACGAGAGCTCCTTCCAGCAGAAGTGCGACCGAGGAATTTTTTCAGAGGTCATTAATGGAAAAGTGGACGAGCGAGTAGTGGTGGCCGCGTACACCGGGAACCGGGAGGAGATTGATGTGGCTGTCATTGGCGAACATCCAGTTCAGTTCCTGGAGTACGTTGGGTATGTCGCCCTCACGCCGGATTATGCTGTTCCATGGGTTTGTCCTCCTGATGGTACACGGAGGGATGTTTGGGAACGAGCGGAGGAGGTTCTCCGACAGCGTCGAGAAACGTAAAATACATTAAAAGACCCTTTGGGAACTCCAATCAAACCGTTGCAAATCGGTTGTCAAGGTCTATTTCAATAGGGTCCCTGACTAGAGAAGATATAGTTAGCAGCAATCTGTACCTAACATCTACTCAACTCATCCTCTGAACCCTGGCAGGTCATAAATAATGCCCTCTGGGAACGGTTCTCGCCCCTCCACTTTGGCCATGAACAATCCTCTTCCGCCTAAGCCGCAACCAGGCCCTTCCACCTCTCACAACCCACCTCACAAAGGAGGGAACCAGGACAGTCAACAGCAACAGAAGGGAGAGCAGAAGGGCAACACGCAAAACGGTGGTGGCCAAAAGCGGAACCGGAATAAGAAGAAAAACAAGGACGGCAACGCGCAAAACGGTGGCAGCCAAAAGCAGAACCAGAATGGGAACAAGAAAAACAAGAACGGGAACACGCAAAGCATGCAAAATGGTGGTGGCCAGCAGCAGCAGCAACAGTCGAAGAAGAAAAATAAGAAACAACGAAAAGATGAGCAACGCAAAGACAACCAAGAACGCGTCGAGCCACCGAAACCGCCGGAGCCCACTTTCCCTCAGTTTACCAGGTTGTCAGATGAAACGCAAAAGCGCGTCTTCAGCTTTGCACATCAGCTGGATTATGTCGGCCTTGCAATCCTCGCAAGAATTTCTCGTCAAACCAATCAATGGTGGGTCCTAGCCTAAACGTCAAAGCATGTTGACTGATCCACTTCCGTGTTTTGGTAGGTTCGGCCCTCTCATATACAGGGACATCATTCTCGGAACGAACCAGGCGTCGATCAAATTACGGGCGACTTTCGATCAAGGCCTGAAGTCCAAGGATTACTACCGAAGCCAGGTCAAGACGATCCTGGCTTCGGACTTTGGTGTTGGAGATGGCTCGCTTATCGTCGACCTCCTTTCTACGTGCGATAACATCAGCACTTTCGCATGTTGGAATCAGCATGTAACCCAAGCGGTTTCGGACAAGATATTGACTTTCCTCGAGACTAAGGAGCTCCCAAGTTTGCGGCACCTCATTCTTTGGGCCTGGGTCTTGACACCTCATCACTTCCGACTACCAGTCTTCCAAAATCTGACCCATCTCGCTCTCGAAGTCACTCTCGATGACAAATTCCCTTGGGAGGAGCTCAAGGGCCTCCTGGATCTCACGCACTTGATGTTGCGCATGTCTTTCGATATGTACTCGAAACCCAAAGAATTACGTTGCGACATCTTAGGTGTCTTGCCGTATCTCCCTCCCAGCCTGAAGTATTTCATTGCTCTTGTTGATTATGTGGCGCTTTGGGAGGCTGCGCATCGTGACAACGAAGACGATGATTGTGAATATTCACGGTGGGGCGGAGGTGAAGATGAGAGCGACGAGGGAGAGAGTGGAGGAGGCAAGGGCGGGGATCAGACTGGCGGGGGAAAGAGCGAGGGTGAGGATGATATTGTCCCTGATGATGCCTATTCAGTGTTTTTGGAGATCAACCAGGGCAAGCTGGACAAACGCATCGTGCTCGCGGCTCACGGTGGTTCGAACGAAGAGCTAGACCCAGAATGGTTCAACGAAGGGGAGGAGCAAGTGGGGCTTCGAACAATTATGCGCTACACAGCGTGGATTCCGAAGGATGGTGTTCCTTGGTTGTTGCCTCTGAATGGCAAAATGGATGACGTCTGGACAAGGGCAGAGGATGTCGTATTTAGGCGTGAAAATCCGACGAAGGAAGAGGACTCTAAATGGAAGCCTTGGAACCCGTACTGGTGTTAGGACTCCTTGTCACTTATCTTAACGTAGAGAGTTCGTTCGACATACCCCGATTTGAATTTTCAGTTCTCTCTTACTTGCTACGTAATATGAAGAGCTTAGGGGTTCGCACGCCCAAGTACTGAATATCAAGCTTTTAAGCTCGGCTGGAGTTAGTTGACCTTTACCTCCATGAGCCAGAATTCCTCCATGTCATCAAACCTACAGGATGTGGTATGTTTGGAGACTGTTTGTCACCCTCTTCCTCTGAGCTTGTTATTCATGTTCATGGCCGTAGGTGAAGACAAGGCAGGATCCCAGGGGTAAAAATGGACAAGACAGGGCAAGGCAAAATGGAAGCTCCGAATCTATGGCTGGAATTTCGACGAACAAACCTCTAACCAGGCCTTTGACCGAAGCAAAGGAGAAAAGGACGAAAGAACAGAATAAACGGGCTCATGCTCGTCGACGCAAAAAGCGCCAGTTGAAGAAGGCCATGGAGCTTGCAGCTACGGGTGCCGACGGTGTCGTGCCAACCCAGTCATTCCCATCCTTCAACAAGCTCTCAATCGAGCTTCAACGCCGAGTATTCGAGACTGCGTATTTCCAGGACTCTAGGTGTGGCGCCAAGCTTTCCCTCGTATCACGTAAGGTCAGAGAGTGGTGAGCCGCGGAAGTTTCGTCTTACTATTTCGCGAAGGGGCTGATTGGCTGGTTATTGCCAGGATTGAACCCTTTGTTTACCAAACCGTCGTCTTGCACGAGCCAGCTCCTTTCGACGACGTCAAAGATCAGTCTCGACTTTTTTTGAGGACTTTCAAGACGGGGTCAAAACCTATGACGTTCTACTCACAGTACGTCAAGAGCATTTACACAAACACGGATCGCGGATGTTCTGCGGAGTGGAGCGATTTTGAGCTTGACTTCCTCTCTGTTTGTACCAACATCGAGAGCCTTGAATGTTGGTCAGAGACTTCGGAGAGACTCGAATCCTTCTTTCAAACAGTACACTTCCCAAGGCTGAAGACACTCTGTATCAATATCAACCTCCTCCCCAAGGACAACACATTTTCCTACCCTATTTTTCAACACATCACCCACCTCGACATCGGCTCCCCCTTTGGACATGAACTCCCCTGTTGGAAAGGCTTGCAATCCCTCCAGAACGTTACACACATGCGTGTCCAGACTTTAGGGGCCGACGACTCATATGAAGACGCTATGGACGAAGTCATCGAGATCGCTTCCGAGGCGAAGAGGTATTTTCCGCCGGGTCTACAATATTTTGTCATTCTCATGGATGTCGACTTCCTCTGGGAAGCCATCATTATCGAAGATCCGGAAAGATGGGAACGATTCGAAGACATCCGCCTTGGGAGATTTGACAACCGAATCTTGCTAGGATGTCATGACGCTTCTGGTGGCGATATGGCCTACGAAATAGAGGAAGACGATCAGGAGAAAATCAATCGTTACGAAGAACTTGTGGCTGTCCTCCCGCGCCCTACTGAACCAAGGTTTGGTCTCGCAGAGCGGTTCACTTGGGAAGAGGTGGCCAGGATCGCTACCAAACGCACGCGTAAAACGTCATGACTTGACTGTCCAATGTTCACTATTCGGATCGTCCAACAGGTGATAACTTTTAGCCTTCTCGAGTTATGCTCGAATTAATCTTATGTATATGGCGCTTAATAGGGCTTGCTATTGATGCTTCTTGATATTGGAGGTGATTAGTTTTCGGACTCGCTAGTTGACATATGACTTACTAATGCCTGTTTACATCGAGGGTTGGCTTGGAATTATCATAGGTATCAGAATTGGCGATCGTTCAATAATAGATTCGCGTGGTCACTGAACGCTACCCTTACACAATAACTCTATCTTCCGTAATCGATTATGTGCCTCGCTGGAGATATCAGGAGTCAAGCCGCAACATCGTCGAAACGCCATCTCGATTAAGATACGAAAGAGTCACCCACAATGACAACGAAACTGCGGAATGGCCCTCGCCAAGACAAACAATCGACACCCTGGATTATAGGGTTTATCTGACGACTTAAAGTGGCTTGCATCCTCACGAGGAAATATAAGTTTGACGTGAGAAGCTACAAACGAGGGCCTGACCACTGCGAAACGGAGGGGAGACCCTGAAAACTGGAGACAGTCTCCCAGAAAACTAGATTGGGTATCTTGGGGTTTGAGTGGGTAGCCGACACTTCGTTATTAATGACGGCAGAAAAAATGTTGGTTAATAGATAATACGAGCTCCACCCCGCCTAGAACGTGTGTATCAAGCATCTCCTCAGTGGTGGGCACATCGAAGCCGCTAGCGGACAAATGTGACCAACCTCCAGAGCAAGCAGGTCTGTCATCCGCCGAATGTTGTTCAACTCATTTGTATGTAATTTTACGCATAATACGGCCCCTGTCATTTCACTGAGTACATAATTAATTTAATTCAAAAAGATCCCTCATGGGATAGCAATTGGTATAAAACGCCTATTCACGGGCATGCTTCTTCCTTCCCTACCCATGAGCGACCAAGTTTCGTCAAGCGACGAACCACTTGTGGCCACGGGTCAACGGTCCACCACCGTCGCTACTGGCACGTCGCCGAATCCGTCCACTACCCCGACAAACCGAGAACCGACCAGGGACGGGCAGCAGCCATCGAAGAAACGCAAAAAGAGGAAAAAGCGTAACGGTCAGAACCGTCATGGTGGCGCGAATGGTACTCAGTCCGGCCTGGCCACTGGCCAACTGAAGACTCCCCAACAACCACACCAAGGGAACCAACAGCATCAGAGCTCCAAACCTCCAAACCTCGGCGTCGCACCAAAGGCGCCGGCTGTGGTTGCTACGCGAGTTTCAGCCCCGTCTGTACGCAACTTCCAGAAATTCAACGAACTCCCACTAGAGTTACAGAAAAGGATCTTTGAGATTGCTTATCATCTCAGCGAAGAACATGAACTTCGTGAAGAGTGGATATATATATCGCATAAAGTCAAAGAGTGGTCAGTCTTCTTCTCGTTGTAGCGTCGCTATTATATTTCGTTGTCCCTTATCCGACCCGTAGGATTGAACCTTTCCCCTACGAATCCATTGTCCTTCCGGAAGATTTCCGACATGGAAGCGCGCACAGGCGTCTCGAGCTATACGAGCGGACGTTCAGGTCGAAGCCGAAAGAGTTCTACACCAAGAGCGTCAGGAGGGTCTTCACTAACAACAATACTAGTACGACAGCAGCGATTTCGAGCTCGAGCTCCTCCCTATCTGCGACAATCTGATGAGCCTCGAATGCTGGTCGGACCCTCGCGAGGAGCTGACAACTATCCTCCGAACTAAGAGTTGGCCGAAACTCAAGACGCTCTGCGTAGATATCGATTTGCTACCTAAGGATGAAAATATCTTTCACCTTCCCCTCTTCCAACACGTCACTCACCTTGACTTCACCCCCAATGATCCTCAGTTGCCGTCGTGGGAGAGCCTCCGCTCCCTTGAAAAGCTCACCCACATGCGCGTATATATGTTGGTCCAAACGAAATCCAAGGAGTTCCGACTGGCAATGGATCAGACCTACGCCATCGCTGCCGAAGCACAGAAGTGTTTCCCTCCCAACCTAAAGCACTTTGTCATCCTAGTGCCAGTCGACCTTCTTTATTATATTTCCAATATGGAACGAAGGACAGCCGAGGGCAAACAACGATGGGAACGCGTGGAGAGCATCCGACTTGGGTCATTCGACCCACGTATCATGTTGGGATGCTCTGGCAACTGGGACGAGTGGCTTGATGGCGGCGAGCTATCTGACGTTGAAGAAGATGGCATATCGGGCCTTACGGACTATGCTGATTTCATCGCCCCGCTTACTTATCCAAGTTGGCCTCGAGATCATCTCGATGACGAGGAGAAGGATACGTGGTTGGAGGTTGTGTTGAGGGACCGCAAGCGCAAGAAATTTTTAGCTTCGCGGAAGAAGTGAAGCTCTCCCGTTACGTCTATGATCTTGATCGTCTCTGATACCAATAAGTACTGTTATGTTCTGGATGATACGCTTATATCGATCTCGATTTTGTATCTGGACACGGAACCCAAAAAGTCCCATTCATGGCGAATTAGGAAAGAAATTAAGTTCAGTTAGTAAGTTAGTATGCGTCTCACCTTGAGAAAAGTGGGAGGCACGGCCGCTTGCCAACCTCGTACCCTTCAAACCGTGGTATTGTCCCAGAGGTCCCGCTCACGTTCCAGCGGGAGCCTTGCAGGTCTAGAAACGGTTATTCAAGATATAATAGCATTCGCAAAAGAGGGGAGTCACATGTTCCTGGTCGGTAGTATGCTAGAACGGAAGATCGGCCTTCTACATCATCTCCTGTGACTTCATGAGACCATGGCAATCAACCTTCAACCTATACAAGAGAGCGTTCAGACCCAACTTCAGAGAGGTATGCAGAGACTTGGGATCTATACCAACATGCTCAACTACTACGGGAGCGGCGAGCACAAAATCAAAAAGTTCTGCGACTTGCGACAACTTCGCGTCTCGGTGCATCAAGATACGTAGGCCTGCTGCCGAAGACGAAGGTAAGTTTTTCAAACACGTTAGCCATCCCGACGACATTGCTTCTGGAGTATCGGTTGCCATGTACGAGACCCGAACCACCCAACAAAGTGTGCTGTCGGCGTAAGTCCCCATTGGTAGATCTTAGCACTTGAAGTGATGGACCAGGAGATGCCATCGCCGTAAAGCACGGAGATCCTTCCCTCCTAACCTAAGATACTTCGTAACCGTCGTAACAGAGGATTTCCTCTACGGCCTCCACCAGAGATCGACGACAGAAGAGGATAAGCGTGGTGGGAGCGCGCGAAGTATTCATCTCGGGACGCCAACCTGTGCGCTGTAATCGGATGTTGCGGTAATTTTGAGCAATGCGTAATTTAGATATCGAAGATGTCAAATGCGGTGAAGTATTTTGGTAGTTTCCCGCTGAAACACTGCAATTAATACCGGGGCGATCTTCCGTATTCGGGCCAGAATACTTGGAGAGTTGTCCTGAGAAGTCGTGGCAAAGATACGGATGAATTCGAAGAACTGATACAGAAACATGCAATCACAAAAAGAATGTCCGACGGGTGGTCTCTAACTCCGGCTGTATGCAACGAAAATGTGAGCTTCAAGTTCAGAAGGTCAAACTTGAAACCCACCTTCCACTGCCATATATATTCGTCCTGCTTTGGTGGTACAACCTTCACAGGTTGGGCGGGAGGCCCGGTCTCTTCAGTCTCCTCCTTTCCATTATCTTGTTCGTTTTGTTTCTGTTTCTGCTCGTCGGGCTGTTCTTCAAACGGATCGTTCTCCGTATCGAAAGTGAGAGGTTTAGCATCCTCCCCGAAATTTTGTACAGCGGGTATGTTCTTCTTAAGCCACCGTAACTTCAGAGTAAATCGCGGGCCGATTTCCTGTAATGCCACTTTTTCTGTCGATCGGAACGCATATCTGAAAGAATCAGATGTCAGAAAACATACGTCGCGTCGAGCTGGGGACAGCATTCACCTGTGTCTTCTGAAAAAGAGGAAATCACGTTGGTTGTGTATTGTGACAACTTGCCGGCCTTGGAATTCGGGAACGGGAGGAAATGTTGTTTGAAACATTCGTCCTATCGTGTGACCGAGTCGTGTGACGAAGCCGTTGAGGATAAGTTCAGGACAGTGAGGTGTTGCCCTTGCATGTCCCTGGGACAAAGGTCAAGAGTTGGTGCCATAGCGTTTGGAATACACGATACTAACATAGATTTGTTTTGTCAGTTCGACGGATGTCAGTTTGAAGTACGCAGTTGGACCATAAGGAAGATACACCAGAGTTATTGCATCTGAACCAGTTCATTAGGCAAGGGAACAGGAAAGGCAAGGAAGAACACACTTGGCTTCTTATGATCTTCATTCACCACGCACAAATGTTTGTATCCTCGGTTTGCTGCCCAAGCCGCTATCCATCCGATCTCAAAGCCCTTCCCTTTCTTTCTCCGGATGAATTCAGCTCCAGGAAACACGCCTACGAGTTCGTCACAAAAGTCATATGTCGCTTTGGACGCCTTTGGAGATGTAGTAATGAGGATTTTTGGCGGACGGGTTGGGTCATCGGTGGTGAAGTATGACGCGAAGGAATCTGAAGCAATATCCACTGCGACCTCTTCTTGTGTCGAATGCGATGGACCCGCCTGATTTGGGTTGGTAGTGAGGATGGAAGGATCAAATTCACGAGTGTTGTCGAGAGTCTTTGGGACGTTTTCTGCCAAACGTTTCTTCAAACAGATCTTAGTCTCATAGGTTGTGGATACCGACGATCCACACGTACCTTCTTCGCTGCTGGATCATTGGCTTCAAGTTTGGCTTGTGCAAGGCGTTTTTGTAGCTTGGCCTGTGTTTTCGCCTTCTTGCTCTTGCGCACAACCTCTTCCCTCTTGATTTTGTTCTTTATTGACGATGGCTCGAAACGATTGGTGGTCATTTTTCAGCGGATGTTGGATGAATACTCAGGCCTACAATCCCATCAAATCCCAAGTTTCATGTGTATAACGTAAGTAATCGAAGACTGTGTGCTGTCGGTCACGTGTGATAGATAGTGAATTCATAGCCGTCGTGATCTCGCTGACCGAACTCGGAGAAGCGCACGGCCATCACGGCTTTCGTCTTTCTGTCCCATACCACTGTAAACCTGGATATCTTTGTTGCCTACCATGCGCGCTGTCCTTGCCGTAGGGCTGGCTACTGCCCTGCTTGTGGCTGCTCATGGACACCATGACGAGCTCACTGAAGAACAAGCAAATGCTCCTGTAGATGCTATTTTGTGGATTCATATGGTCCTACAGGCAACCGTCTGGGGGATACTCTTCCCAGTTGGAATGATCCTTGGTCTTTCAAGGAGCCGCTGGCATGTCCCACTGCAGGTTGATTCATTCTTATCTATGGAAGCTTGGCAGTACTTAGAATCACATAGGCCACAGGACTTGCACTCACAATCGGTGGATACTTTCTCGGGCACGCGCACAAAGGACGACAGTTCCTGCCCTCAGTGCATGGCTCTTTTGGATCTTTGCTGTTCATCCCAATCATCGTGCAATTGTCAATTGGCATCTACCTCAAGTTACATATCCATGAACGATCCGTCCGGCCGTATTTTGTCATTGCTCATGGAATTCTTGGGAAACTCTACCCCATACTGGGGTGGACGCAGATGCTCTTTGGTGCCATTACTTTCCGTGGTTATTGCCGTGGCGGACATCTCGGTGAGTCGGCTGCGCTTTCGCATTGTATTGCGAGCTTAGATGGTGTTCAGGTCAATGCTTGGCACACTACATCATGGGGAGCGGTTTCATTGCTTACGCCGTTATAATGGCAATCATTATGCTCGTTGGTGAGGGGTGGGTTCGTCGCTCTGGAAGGAGTCCAGAGTTCTGGGATTCTTGGTTAGTGCCAGCCGCACACATGTTAGGTGTTAGCTGACCTTCCGACACAGGGTCATTACACTTTGGGTAAGCACATATGACTTCTGCCCTTGGGTTTCATCTGCCGATACGGGATTCCTGCTTTCAGGGCATAGGTATGTCTGATTCCTGGTGTGTCTATTCGGAAGCATTGACAGTCTGTCATGAAAAGTAAATACCTTTACCGAGCACCACGGCGGGGACTGGTCCGTGAAAGATATGCAACATACGTTGGTCTAAACTATTCTATTCCTCTCTTCACATATCTGATCTCGTTGATATAGAATACTTGGTATCCTCTGTATGTCTCTTGTGTTAACATCTAAATGGGAATCGAGCGGCTGACGACTTGGATAGGGTGGACTGGTGGCATTCTTGGTATCTGGCTGTCGAGAAACAACCAGGTCAGTCCAGAGCCTTATTTATTCCCGCATCATCTGCCTAACGTCTATGCACTTAGCGAAACGTTATACCCTCTGTTATGTGAGCCAGCGACCAGTCGCATTTATGCTTGATCCTGAAACTTCTTTTTTGTAACTTAGTGTCATTTTGACCGGTTGGGCCATGTCAGAGCATGCCCAGGCTCTCGAAATCTCAACCAAAGTTCGTCCAGGTCGTTATTGCTCATCGCGCTCTTTCTTATCCTGGCCGCGCTGTCTCATCTAGGTACATGCGACCTTTGGACATACACTTATGCTTGCAGGAGTAACGCGCATTGTTGAAATATGTTTCTTTGCTACTAAATCCACTGCCGATGGGGACGATGACAACAGAAGCGATCATACTCTCAATGCGGCAGGAATGCAAACAGCACCGACGGAGAATGGTATTAACGTTGCATCTCGTGCGTTCAGGCACCTACCACCGTTCGTAAGTGTATGCATTTATTCGTCTACAGGGTAGATTCTCATTATACTACTTTGTCTACAGCTGCTCGCTTCGTCAGGGTAAGGGGTACCCGCTTCCCCCAGATATTCGTCTTACGGCACCCGCTTGCAGGCTGCTTTTCATGTCGGCCACCGATGAAGAGCTGAAGTTCATCCACGACAACGGAATGGATCATGTGACGTACATCTTGATCATGTTTAGGTAGGTAGCGCCTTCGTGTACCACCGGCTCGTCATACTCATATCTGATTGTAGCATGGCCTTCCTCCTTTATACCTTCGTCATCTACCTCATTCACCTTTATACAGTCTCTGGGCGTAACGCTGCCAAGAAAAACGCCGAGAACATTGAGATGTCCGAAACAAAGTGGTACGCTCGTGTGCCCGACACCGAAGCTGAAACACCCTCTACAGCTGTGCCACTTCATGTTATTGGAGATGATGATGAGGAGGGAATCCATCATCGGTGACACAGCTCATTTTCCCCTGTGTCTATAAGCCCGCCTGTTGTAAGTAGTCATGTTACGCCGGCGTAAGTACATGATGTGCCATATGCCAGATTGTGACGGTTCATATGTAGGAGGGAATTTGGCCTGTTCTGTATCACTTTACTCTTCATTAATGATCCTATTTTCCATAGTATCCTTCTGTAACTACCGCCCGAGCGCTACCTCTAGAATTCCACACTCATTTGCCCTGTGGAGTTGCATTCAGCCATTCCACAGGCCCCAAATCACTGATGATCTCCAATTCCAATCCTGCCCGCACCATTGCCCTCAGTTCTTGCTTCGCTTCAGTAGTCCAGTCTACGCAGATGTTGGACAGCTCCAAACGTAATGGAGCACAGTTCCCTTCCCATTTTTTTCTGATCATTTTGACGAGGTCGCGAACCAAATTCACCTCGAAGCAGGTGTGTAGGTCCGGATGCTTTTCACTGAATGCTGCCGAAGAAACGCTGGCATTTTTAATGCATAGTTCCCTCAGACCCGGAAGATCTCCCGCGTGAGGCTCGAATGGGGATGGTGTGAGTGCACGGATAACATACAGAACGAAACTAGAATTCTTGCCGACGATAATGTTGAGTCTGCATGGGTGGATTTCATTCAAGACACAAGGGGGGAATGAATCAGAACCCCCGAGATCGACGAGTTCCAGGGTGGATAGTGTGGACGAGACGCGCAACAAGAATCGGGTGAAGGTGTTCAAAATGTCGTCCGTGTTCCAGAGAGAACTATCAACATAAATACAGAGTTTCTCGAGCGCAGGTAAGCCCAGGTTCATGAACAGTTCAGCGGGGCGCCCAATGGTTGCTGTGAGGGGCCATCCAAGGACTCGAAGATGAGATAGTGTGACACCATGAATGGGAATTTCTCCCCATCCCCCTCCCCCTCCCCAGACATCCATACCTAGAGAATCGCGGAAATGAAACTCCTCAATATGAGGACAGGAGAGAAGGTGTTTGATCGCAGTGCCTACGAGAAGTGAGCGCGTATATAAGGTAGTGAGTGTAGAACCGAGCATCTTGAGGTTTACATTGGCACTGCGTAGGGAGAGCCTGTGTAATGAAGGGATTTTGGCGAATGTAACAGGTTCGCGGGGCGCGAGACCCCATGGCGGGTAATTGTGAGTAAAGACGAGGTGTAGGTCCTCCAGATGGACAAAGCCATCAAACCTAATGAAAGGCGACCATCCTTGTGATGGGTCACCCAGATAAAGGCGTTTGACACGGCTTGGGCAACCAAAGAAAATGGTCTGAGCAACAGGATTTAGGTAGCTATGTAATCCAGCTACCTGGTCGTTCTGTTGCTTTCCACGATCGGTTTCCCTGTTACATTTCTGCATGATGATCCCGAGAGATATGGGGAGCGTCTTTGAGAACAGGAAATACTGCTGCAAGAGCGCGACCGTCCGGGGACCATGCGATGATGAATGCATCTCCACAACAACGTTTGTCCACAGCTGCGGGGTCGACTGCACGACCTCACGCCAGCGGGACGATACGGACGAGAGGATTAACGGGAAGTATGAGCTGTCAGACTTCTCGATTGGCTCGCCTGAGCGGAAATGAGGTTGTTTAACGGGTCAGGAGGGGAAGCATGATGGAAGATGGTAGATAAAATTTCTGGGGGTAGCTTCCTCGGAGTTGATTGGAGTTCATTCAGTTTGCGCAGAAGAGTGACCCTCTGAGTGTTGAGGCTGTGGATTGTGTCCTCTAGCTGGCGAAGCTTGTCTTGGACGAGGGTGAGTTCATCAGTGATGTCTTGTGGGGTTGATGACAAGGGAGGACCGTTGTCTGCGGCAAGAGATAGTCCACACCGCGAACAGACAGTAGGAAATTCCATCGTGGTGTTCAATCCTACGCGATGGACGTCTTGAACGACGGATGGACATTACGAAATGGGGGCATACATTCGAAGTCAGGTGATGCGAGTATTTGTAGACACTGCTGGTATATGACTATGTAAGGAATACCCAATATTGTTCATTTACATGTCTAAAATATTAGCGTCAATGGCATGTTGATTATTACATAAGTTATTTTGGGATAGGAGAATATATATGTTATATATCAGATATACAACACCAAGATGCTATATTAGATTTTTTACATATCATAAAACAGGGTATCATCGTAAGTATATAATGGGCCAGTGTGCTAGAAGACTGTAATGGTTCATATGTAGGAAGGAATCTGACCTGTTCCGTACCACTTCTTGCTCAATAATCCTATTTTCCGATAGCATCCTTCTGTAACTACCGCCCGAGCGTTACCTCTAGAATTCCACACTCACTTGTCGTGTGGAGTTGCGTTCAGCCATTCCACAGGCCCCAAATTACTGGTGATCTCCAATTCCAATCCAGCCCGCACCATTGCCCTCAGTTCCTGCTTCGCTTCAGTAGTCCAGTCTACGCAGATGTTGGACAGCTCCAAACGTAATGGAGCGCAGCTCCCTTCCCATCTTTTTCTGATCATTTCGACGAGGCCGCGGACCAGATTCCCCTCGAAGGCGTGTAGGTCCGGACATTTTCGGTTGACTGTTGCCGAAGAAACGTTGGCATCCTTAATGCATAGTTCCCTCAAACCTGGAAGATATTTCGCGCGAGGCTCGGATGGGGATGGTGTGAGTTCGTGGATAACATACGGAACGAAATCAGAATTCTTGCCGACGATAATGTTGAGTTTGTAGGGGTGGATTCCTTTCAAGACCCAAGGGAGGAAAGGATCAAAACCCCCGAGATCGACGAGTTCCAGGGTGGATAGTGTGGACGAGATGCGGGACAAGAATCGGGTGAAGGTGGTCAAAATGTTGTCCTCGATTCCGAGAGAACTATCAACATAAATACAGAGTTTCTCGAGCGCAGGTAAATCCAGGTTTGTGAACAGTTGAGCGTAGCGCCTGACAGTTGCCGTGAGAGGCCATCCAAAGACTCGAAGGTTAGATAGTGCGAGAACACGGACGGGAATTTCTCCCCCTCCCCAACCACCCATACCTAGAGGATCGCGGAAATGGAACTCTTCGATATGAGGACAGGAGAGAAGGTGTTTGATCGCGTTCTCTGAGAAAAGTGAACGCATATGTAAGGTGGTGAGTGTAGAGCCGAGCGTCTGGAGGTTTACATTGACACTGCGTAGAGAAAGCCGGTGTAATGAAGGGATTTTGGCGAATGTAACAGGTTCGCGGGGAGTGAGGCCTCGTAACATGCTAGGCAAGTTCGAGTAGTTCCGAGTCAAGACGAGGTGTAGATCCTCCAGCTGGGCAAAGCCGTCGGGCCTAATGAAAGGCAACCATCCTAGTGGTGGGTCACCCAAATAAAGGCGTTTGATCCGGCTTGGGTGGCCAAAGAAAATAGTCTGGGCAACAGGGTTTAGGTAGTTATCCAGTCCAGCTACCTGGTCGCTCTGTTGCTTTTCATGGTCGGCTTCCCTGTTACATTTCTGCACGATGATCCCGAGAGATATGGGGAGCGTCTTTGAGAAGTGGAGATACTGCTGCAGGAGCGCGACCATCTGGGGACCACTTGATGAATGCATCTCCATAGCAATGTTTGTCCACAGCTGAGGGGCCGATTGCACGACCTCGCGCCAGCGGGACGATACGGACGAGAGGATTAGCGGGAAGTATGAACCATCAAACTTCTCGATTGGGCTCGCCTGCGTGAAAGTAAGGTTGTTTAACGGGTCAGGAGGGGAAGCATGATGGAAGATGGTAGATAAAATTTCTGAAGGTAGCTTCCTCGGAGTCGATTGGAGTTCATTCAGTTTGCGCAGAAGAGCGATTCTGTGAGCGTTGAGGTTGTGGATTGTGTCCTCTAGCTGGCGAAGCTTGCCTTGGATGAGGGTGAGTTCATCGGTGACGTCTGGCGGGGTTGTTGACAAAGGAAAACTGTCGTCGGCAACAAGAGATAGTCCACATCGCGAACAGACAGTAGGAAATTCCATCGTGGTGTTCAGCTCTACGCGATGGACGTCTTGAACGATGGATGGACATTACGAAATGAGGGGATGCGTTGCAAGTCAGGTGACGCGAGCATTTGTACAGGACATTGTCGGTGCCGTTTATTCCGTGAGAAGGGTAGAGGTTTACGTGGACGACAATGATAAGAATAGACTACGGGAAATATGTCAAACCATGGGTATCTAAGTACAAGCCGGGAACTTGGCATTCACGCATTAACGGAACTGACTCTCTTGTACTATTTTCTCTGCCCACCGCACCCAGTACCAAGGCGGATTAGCCCTGGTAACAGTGACGAGGTGTTGGATAGCATTCCGAAACTCCCCTAGATGTAATTCTGTGGTTCCAATGGCGTTAAGCTCTTCCGCGTGACCAGGCACTCCCAGAAATATTCGTCGGTCAACCTGACCCTGAATGATGGGACGAAATGAAATGGGTTTGCCGAGTGTGGTGTGCCGCTCGCAGTCGACCCAGCTGAGTAAAAAGGGGAGGTAGTTTGGGACAAGAAAGACTGCGTGTTGTAAATGGGGCGGTAGGTGCGGTATCAGGGCGTCAACAAGGGGGATGAGTTGGTCTGCGAAGCGAGATGAATAACGGGGAGGATTGGGCCATTGCTGCCGCACATCGATTAATAGGTGTTTGAGACTGCCGAGATTCTCCAGGCCGTCCCAACGCATATCCCCCGAGTCGACCATCTCGATTATAGTCACTTGTTGGAGAACAGGGAGGTCAAATGCGGAAAGGAGCCCTTTAGACTGAGGAGCACCATCGATGCCCAGCCTTTGGAGGCGCGGGAAAGGGGCAGCCTCCATAATGTTTCTGAGAATGTCTGGGCGGGGAGGATGGTTGGAGGAGGCATACGTAAGTTCGAGAAGGTTGGTGCACATCGGGAGAAACCGCTCTCCAATGCTGCGAAGACCCAAGTCATCGATATAGATACTTCTGACATTTTGAGCATAGAAGTCTGGGGACTTCGGTGCTGTTCTGAATGCAGTGCAAAACTTTGTGGACTGGATGCGGAGTCCATCGTCTCGGTGGCCTTCAACAATATTAACACAACGATAAACCAGTGGTTCCAACCTAGAGGTTGATGGCATTCGGCTCGTTAGGGAAAGGCGACTTCGAGATTGTAATCAAGCAGCCGCTCACCAGTCCCGCGCTTCTCTGCATATGCGTAGAAAATGCCCCCCGGTGTAATTGTAGTCTTGGAAAGCCTGTTCGAAGATGAGCCTTCTAATGTCCTGTGGGAAATCTGGGAAGCGGTCCATGGGGGTGGGCAACGTGCGGTGAGCAGCAGGAGGGGAGACCCGGCATCGCGATAAAAACGAGTCAATATTGGGATATCCCGAGGAATTATTATGGTCTTTGTCTTTCGGCTTGGCAAGATTTTGATATGGATACTGGTGGGCCAAATAGGGGCTTACCCACGTGCAGGATCGGCGATGATGCATTGCACAATGTCGTCACTCCATCGGCATCCTTGAGCTCATACCGCTTCTGCAACAGCCAGCACAGAGAGCATGTCCGGTAAAGTCCTTGTCCGGACCTCCAATCCTTTTCTCGCCTAATTCTTCTCTTCTGAACAGCCCCGAAAAGTGCGCTTATTCTTGGAGCAACAGGTCAAACCGGTCGGGTGTTGCTCTGTGAGCTTCTTGCCTCACCGCAATTCACCAAAGTTGGAGAGTATGGCCGTAGTGTCACGTCAGCAAATAATATTACCATTGGGAGGGACAAGTTGGAGCAGAAAGTCATCAACTTTGACAAACTCGAGGAGGCGGGCTTGCAGGACGGCCGTTGGGATGTCGTTTACATAACGTGGGTTTCATGTCTTTTGCACCCTCGATTAATCGTTAACGTATTCTTGCTTTAACAGCTTGGGAACCACGAGAAAAAATGCAGGAAGTGCGGCGGCCTTTGAGAAGATTGACCGAGAGTAAGGGCAACTCGGTTCATCCTTTGATGAGCATTCTCACTCAATCACACCAAAAAAAAATTTCAGCTACGTTATCGGCGCCGCGAAGGCTGCAAAGGTGCCTGGCCTTCAACAGCGAGTGGTCTATGTTTCCGTGCGTGAACCTGTAACAGCTCCTTAGCTCCACACTCATTGGACCTTAATAGAGTGCCGGCGCCAACCCGTCCTCACCTTTCCTTTACCCTAGGTGCGTGAATCCGTTCCTTCATGAAGTTCTAGTACCCAACCAAACCACAGGACCAAGGGCCAAACCGAAATGGGTCTCGCTAAACTAGGCTATAGCGACACCATCATCTTCCGTCCCGGCTTTCTGGCGGGTGCTCACAGGAAAGACAGTCGTATCGGAGAAAGCATCGCTGGGTTCGTTCGCTTTCCACTCCCAACCAATTATCTCACTAGTTTGCAGCTACTTCACAGCCGCATTGTCATGTGTCTCCAAATCGGTAGAAATCCAGGCATGTGCTCATGACTTCCTAATCCCCGTATGCAAAATAATGGGATGATGTCTACTTTGTAGATCCCTACATTAGCAAAGGCTATCTGTCGCGCTGGTATTCTCGGTTCTAATGCTCTACCCGCAAACGCGGAGGCCTCAACGGCCACCAAAGACGATGTTAGCTTTACTGTTATTCCTAATTGGGGCGCCATGGCTCTAGGAGCCGCGAAGGAGACATGAGGTAACGCAGCCCTCCATGCGTGCTTCCCAACCAGGCCCCTGACATTGGATGGGATGGTATGATAAGAGTGGTAGCCTTGGAGTTTTAGAGTAATCTGGAAATCTAGGCGAGTAGGGCCTTGACGTATATGTAGTACATTTCATCACCAATCCGTTCAGCCAAACCCTCAAGTTTGCCTCTGGTCAAAATGTGACTCGCCTCATATGTATGGGGACATAAATAACATTATTGGAATTTAATCAACACAGATGGCGAAGAGTCTGGTTCAAGTATGAAAGGAATGTAAATTACTTTATAGGCGTGAATGAAAGAAGCCAAGAAGTGGTTGAGCGATGGTGGTGTAAGACAAAATGGTATGCAATACCAGGCGGTAGCGTCCGGCCAGGGAGCTTCTGGTAGTTCTGTTTTGAGAAAGGACAGTGTTTTGTAGCTTTATACTGGTGCTTGTGATGATATAAGATACAAAATGATGTAGGCTGAGGAGTCTCAAGCCAGAGAAGTGATGTGATGATACATAGCGGTAGTTAGGCATTAAACCAAAAGCGGCCACAAGTATAATGCAGATTGGGATCGAGATGAGGCCACGAGATTGCGGGAAGGGCGCAAATCGATCACGATCGATCGGAAGAACGGCGAGCTACGGATTTGCCTGGCGATGCGAGCAGAGGGAAAGGAAGTGAGTATCGTTTCGTTAGTGTCCTGAGCTTTTGGTATGGGGTGGGCTTATGGGTGGAACCACGTCTCATGAGTGACTCGACGCGTTCTGCAGGTGTTTTGGGGGCATCGGCATTCTTCCATATTGAGGGAATTTTGGAAGTTGGGGAGGCATTCACGGAGCCTAAAATCAAACATATTAGTTGGTATGATGCTCATCACAGAAGCACTAACCTGGAGGTTTAGAAGTACGCTTAAGCCTCATATCGTCGAGGGAGATATTTTTTCGTGCCGGGGATCGAGGGACCTCCTGTATCACATTGTCATCATCTACGTTCAACATAATATCGTCGATGTTGGCCGGAGCACGTTGCGAGGAAGGCGGTGGTTGAGACTCGTTGTTTTCGTCGGCCGAGTCATTGGTTTTGGAGACTACTGGCGACGCACTCCGCGAATCCCAATGTAGTAATGTGGAGGACGCATTGGCTGTGGGTGCAGAGAGGACTGGAGAAGAAAATTGTAGCGGAATATCAGGGACTGGGGGTTGTTCTTCCACTGGGGTCTTGGGTCGAGACGTGCTTTGTTTACGTCCATGACCAAGAGGGAGACGAAGGCTTCCCTGAGATGTTCGGAAGCTTCGTTTCTTTGCGGCGGACACATGTTGGCTTCTGCTAGTATCGCCACGTGCGCTTCTGTGACTGCGGATGCTCCTGGTGCTTTTGATACTACGAGCGCTCTTTGTGCTCTTGAAGCTTTTTGCGCTCTTTCCACTGCGAATGCTAATGTTGTCTTGGTTGTCCTCTTGACCATTGACATCCGCTGGTATATCCGCCGTGGGTTCGGCATGACGAGGTGACAGTGGTGTGCGCGGTGTCATAGCTTCGATATTCATCAGTGTTGGTGCGATCCCGATACTTCGCGGTCTCGGGGAGGTGGGAGTCATGGGCAGAGAAACAACCTCGGCGGTCTCGATTACAGCTTCGTCCTCTGCATCAGATACCAAATTTGCCTCGTATTCATCCATTTCTCGCGCCAGATTTTCCGCCTCTTTCCATGCATCCTCTAATTCCGCTTCGAGCTGGGTAATTCGCTCCCTTGCTTGCTGAAGCTCTGTGGTTCTGCGACCGTAGCTATTATTGAGCTGTTTTATCGCGTTTAGTGGCACAGAAGATACACACGCACGTCGGTGCTCACCTTTCGCAGTGCAATAGCAAGAGCACTGGCCCAGTGGACATCCAACACTCTGTTTATCTGAGCCGTCTGGTCCGATATTTTTAGCAGCTCCTCCAGCAAGCGATCGCATTCGATAGTAGTCTCTGAGAGTTGCAGCGCGAGTTTAGCGATACTACCCATAGTCTCCTCCCTGTCCTTGTCTTTGAGCGATGGTATTTGGGCGCTCGTGATTAGTGCCTGGAGGAGCATTGTCCGGCGGTGCATTAGAAACCGATACCTAGATTGCGTAGAGGCCTTCGACCTATCCAAACGCTCCAACTCCGCAGGAAGAACTTTATCAAGGTTTTCTACTGTCAGGAGACGAATGAAGGATTCCCGTGCGGAGGACCGAATGGCGCGCGAAACGATCTGTTGAAGCTCTGCCGAACTAAAGGTCCCTAACGAGGAACGTCAATGAGGGTGTCACGATGTGATAGAGCAAGGGAGTACCTACATAGAGCGGCTTCTAACGGAAGCGCTTTCCATTCAACAGGTTGATGTTCGAACTTCATTTCCGGCGGTGCAGGGATTCGCGGGGGCGGGGGCGGTGACTGTAATGGCTCCGGTACTTGAGGTTCAGGGAAAACACTATAGGCGGGCGGAAGGGGGTCAGCGACTGGGGATGTGGGCGTTTGGACTTGAAGCAGGGTTTCTTGAACGGTTGGAAGGGGTCGGGGTTCTGAAAGCACTGGAGAGGCGCGTGCCGAGTACGCCGGGGAAGGGATTCTGAGACTGGGTGTTCTTGAGGTAATTGAGGATGATGATTGCGGTTGTGATTCAGTAGTTGGCCTTAACGGCGTCCGTGGGCCAATGGGTGCAAGATTTGGTCGGGTGCGAAGGGAGGTGACCCGTGAGATATTATCTGTTGCATCCATGTCAGGTGTGGTGCAAAGTTACAGATACCGATTCTGTTCAATCAGTAGTAAGAGAAAGATGGAATGTGTGCAGAGGTCACAGTGAAAGGGGGCAGATATCGATGTTCTAATGAAACATTTGCCTTGGTGCACATGCCATACACCAAGGGTTGGCGAGAATCAGGGTTACCACCTGGCTGCGAATCTGAGGTCTTGTGTTTTCCCTCGCTGCTTTAAGCCTTCCCGGGCCCCTTCTTCTGTATGTCCGTGTTGTACGCAATGATGGATTGGTGATAAATCCGTGGCGCGAAATTTCCATTAAGAACCATCATCTTCTCTACATAGTCCTCAGCTCATCACAGGAAGGGGCACCATGTTAGACCACTGACTAACGCTCCTAGTCCTATTTCTGGTATTTGGATGGACCCTAACTCCGCACCCATCATCATATAGTATCTCGCTGTTGTTGGACGGCCGCCATTGTCCTAGTCGAGTTATACCCGATTGCGAATGACAATGCCCACCAGCGTTCCCAAAAAACGTAGGAATCTATGGCGAATAGACCACAAGTAGCTAGGATATCATGGCACGATCGCCCTCAGGCTTCGATGGACCTCTGAATCTCAAACTCTAATCCTTTCTTTGTAGACCAGATTAAACTGGTTTAAATACCCGTGCATACTGACCCCTCGGGCCATGAATAAACGACAAAGCACGTTAAACACTCTGCCTTGGCAGTTGAAGCCCGAAGTCTAGTAATAACAACTCTGATGTTGTAATTCATGACGCTTGACCACTGAATGCTATGTGATATCAACCTCTGATAAGGCGAGGCCTGACTTCGATGTTCATCACTACAACTGACAGTATCTTTCAAGCCCGGTTACTGTGAGTATGGAAGAGCAAGAATGATAGACAACTCGGTGTATCGTCGGGTCGTGCTGTTCTATTCCCGTCGTCCGGATCACGAAGGTTCCGCCTCTGCAACCTTGCTCCCTCAGGGATTGAAATAACGAGGGGAGGGATAAAATTACACGCTGATACATCACGCCATCAAGATTCTTTGGACATAATAAGACTTGCTTGTGAGAAAGCATACTGAGTGATACTGATAAGGTGGACCACTCACCCTGTCAACTACAGATAAGTTTTTAATTCAGGGTTGAGCATACTCCATACTCGGTCAGTACAGATGCACAAACTAACGATTGATTCAGGTAGTCCAAGTGTCGATAAATTTTCATCGTCTATTTTTCAGAAGATCGGAAGACGGCGTAACTTCTATGGGTTTTGTATACAATCAAGCCTCAGAGGTCTCAAGGCGGCCCAAGCCCCAGATTTATCCGTCGACTTCCCCGATATCTTACCCCACTCAGTAGTGCCATTTGACAATTGGGTAAAAATTTCAATCTCCAGCGTGGTTATGATACTACTGACTTGAGATATGGCCACAAAATCACCCGCTCTCAAGATCTCAGGTGGGAGCTCTGGACTATTGGCAGGTCAGAAGGATATTAAATACATACATAGCATATCACTCACACACCTGTTGCTTCATCCTGAGCACTCTGGCGTCGCAAGCTCCCACCCGGCCGGCCCGTGGCGAAGTCACATTGACGGTGAATGCAATGGTGTTTGTATGAGTGTACTTGATGCCAAGCTACTGGGTGTCACTTTCTCGTTCGGGGAAGCCAGATAGTGGGACAAGGTATATTATGACGGAGTGATACAACGAGGACAACCGGCGCTATGGATTGGGTGGGGGGACATGGGCTGTGAGTGCCCAAAACCTCAGGCGGTGAGGTCGAAGAGGAACACGCTCGGATCGCCCCAGAAGCGCGTTCTTCGATCGCCTGTGCTGGGGTTTGGCATATATAAGGTTGAGAGGGCGGAGAATTTTAGAAAGGAGCGTGGTGAAGCGGGCGCGATTCCGGCTACGAAAATGGTCTGTGAGGCGGAAGAGTGGAAGGCAGGGAGTATGAAAGGGTGTTAATGTGGTGTGTCCGTAACGGTCACATGGCTCTCGAACGAGAATAAGCGGCTCGTTGCTAGTTACTCGCCAGATGCACCACGTTCTCCCTTATTCTCTGGCATTGCTTACCCTAGTTGCTGCATCGCAAACTCATTATTGTCAGATTTCTGGCTGGGTAGGAACCTGTTGTTCCTGTAACCCCGCCTGTTGGATCCAAGAAGAGTTGTGCCTGAACTGCTATGCGACGCTCGAAGACTTTAATACTTACCCAAATAACCCCCCCCACCGATGTTTTCGCAGTAGGGCTATGGAAACTTCAACGTTAGAGGAGTTTTCAAAGGACATTTCCTCAAAACTTGAAAAGACACAGAAAAGTATAATAAAGGCCCGCTGAAGACGTACTTATGACCAAAATCTTGTGTAGCCGAACTCGCGAATGCCACGGACTCTCCAACGGTGGTGAGTTCCGTCTAATCCAGATCTTGGTTCCTGAATGTTGCGTGTCTCGCTAAAATCCTCATTGTTTTCCAGCTCGCCAATTCCTTCACCTGCCAAACGCCAAACGTCGTATTGTTACGTTATCCAGAGAATAAATAATGGTCATATGTGCCAGTCGTTCTTCAATCGTCAAACAACGACGGAGAAAAACTGGATACCTTCCCCATTACACGAGGAGTTTGGCACTTACATCGGGTGGATCAGATGCACATTACGGTGAAGTCTTGGCCTTTCGCACCTCAAGTCAAACCCACTCGACCCAGGAGGTGCCATTGGGATGGTAAGAATCAGTCTAGAATTCAGATGTGCCCGGAACCCGCAAACCCGCGATAGTAACCTTCAACACTTCTCTTCAGTTTGGCTACTAGGCGATCATTCCGAAAGATAGGCATCGCCTTTGAGGTTCTTAAGGTGACTGTGGGTAATGGTCCTATTTCCTGTCAAGCCCAAATCTCCCATTGGACTGTATTAGAGCTTCAACTCCGAGTAGGGAAAAACGTCACCTTAGCCATGGATCACGAGCGATGCTAAGTCTGTCATCTCCACGCGCGCGCAGATGTGGACACATGTGAATTATGTACCCCCATTGTGGCAGTAACTTCTATGATTCTCAGGACTCAATTCAGATTTCAGATTTAGGAATCGGCGCCTATCTGAAGTCGTTCAAGTACGGGGATATAAAGCAGCAGCTTGGGTGGAGAGAAGGAAACACCAGAGACGGACTTGCCCTCTTCCCGCCTCATTCGCCTGATCTACCGCCTCTGCATTCACGAAAGACATGTCGTCAGAGAAAGGCTCTAGTGATATCGTCGCGGTCGAAAGCGCAGAGGCCAAGGAGGAAGGCCCCTTCACAGAGATTGACCCCGTAGCGGAGAAGAAGTTATTACGCAAACTGGATTCAATTTTGTTACCTTTGTTCTGTCTTATATGTAAGTGCATATTTCCTTCCGTATAGGCTTTGAAGTTTGAACGACTCCTAACTACTCATAGATTGCATCAATTTTATTGATAGGTGCGTTTCTATGCTCTGGGTGGTGTCTTCTTCCGTCTTAAAATGGCTTTCGACAGAACAGCCATTGGTATGTGAATCAGCGAAGCCCCATCACCTGCACCACCACCTAAGCTAATATCGGGCTTCAGGAAATGCGAAAATTGCGGGCACGTCTTTTCTCGTGTCTCAGCTTTTCGGAAAACTAACCCGCGGACTTAGGTCTCGAGAAAGACTTGGGCATGCATGGTTACGACTTTAATATCGCCCTTACGGTGTTCTATATATTTGTATGTCAATTTTCTAAATGGCTACCGGATTTTCGCTTACGAATAAATTGACAATACTGACAGTTCACCGTTGTGGAAGTGCCATCAAATCTTGCACTCAAACGTGTCGGCTCCATCTGGGTCGCATACCTGGTCATTGGGTTTGGTGCAGTGGCGTTGGGGTCTGCCTTCATGAGGAACTATGCAGAATTGCTGGTGACGAGAGTATTTCTGGCACTCGCAGAGGGCGGAACATTGGTAAGTTCTCGCTTAAGGCGGATGTTGGCTCTTGGCAATGCTAATAATACTCGGAATGAATAGGCAGCCCTCGTGTATACCCTTGCTAGGGTAGGTCGCCTCTATATCAATGTTGAATTGATCTCATGTTGGGATAGTATTATCGCCGTCATGAGCTTGTCCTCCGCATGGGGTTTTTCTTCGGACTTGCTCCAAGTCTTGCTGGAGCTTGTAAGCGTTCAAAGCATCCCCATCCTGCCATATCACTTACCTCAGCATTTAGTTGGAGGTCTTCTTTCCTCGGGCTTCTTGGCTCTAGATGACTTCGGCCCTATCAAACGATGGAGAAAGGTGAGCCAAGAGATTAGTGGTAGCCATCTCAAGTGATTAATATTTTTGTAGATTCTCTTCATTGAGGGTAAGTTTGTCCCGCATCCGCAGCATTCGGAACTTCCAATGTCGTACTCCCAGGTATCATCACACTTGGCATTGGCATTTTGCTGCTCTTCTTCATGCCGGAAGACCCACGCAAGACAAAAATGCTGAATGAAGCTGAGCGGGCATTGGCTATTGCAAGGATCAACGCAGATGCGACCGTAAGGACCGATGGCAAGAAGGAAAAGGCCACCGTGAAGCTCGTTCTACGTTCCTTCAATATTTGGGTATTAACATGTTATCTGGTCCAATCATATGCCTGACAGTTATTTTCCTTTTCAGACGACCGTGCGTGCTATGGGCTTTCTCTTCGTAAACATCTCTTTCCAGGGATTGAGCCTGTTTTTGCCAACCGTCGTGAATTCTTGTAAGTCCCTCAACGGAATGAAATCTCCTAAGTTTACTCAATTTGGGTTATCTACAGTGGGTAATTTCAGTACGTCAACCGGTCCTCTTGGTCGCAGGACACATTTTGACTCATCACGAAACAGCCGTAGTTCAAGCCCAGTTACGAACAGTGCCTTGCTACATTGCGGGTGCGGTTTGGGCGATTTGCAGCTGTTTCATGAGTTGGTACCTGAACAGTCGTGGGATTGCCATTATCGCATGTATGGTATTCCAAGCTCTGGGATATGCAATTGCCGTTGGTACCCAAAACCCCCATGCCCGTTATGCAGCTTGCTTCTTCTGTGTTCTTGGTGGAACGCCCTCAGGCCCTCTGGTACGTTGTATCCTTTCTCTCAAACCTCCTCAGTCCTGACTACCACTACTCACCCAGTTCCTCACTTGGGGCGCGGATAATGCTGCACCTGACACAATGCGTGCTGTCGCGACTGGTGCAATTCCTGGTATTGGTGCGTTAGGTGCCATCATTGCGTATGTGGGATACCGTGCCTGGACTTCAATATTACTGATTTGCTTGGGGCTTAGGGTCTGGACATACTTGCCAACCGATGCACCCAACTTCCACAAGGGAAATTCTATCAACTTAGCTGCTGCCCTTGCAGTTATTGCGCTCACTGCCGTTGGTATGGTTTATCTGAAGCTCGAGAACATGAAGCGTGAAAGGGGTGAAAGAGATTACCGCTTGGAAGGGAAGACAGAAGAGGAGATAAGGAATTTGGGCTACAGGCACCCTAAGTTCCGCTACCAGTTGTGATTTTATGTATTTAGGGCCTAAGTAATTGATAGAAGGTCATTCCTATTACTTGGAAGTTTGCGGGTCGGAGTTGGCAGGTCCTCGGAAGCCAGTACCGGCCCTGGGTACACGCGATAGCCTGAAATGGACACGCGCCTTTTTACCGCCTTTTTACCACGGCCTGCGTTACTTGGAATGTTAAGGACCACAATCTCCCTTCGTCTTTCCCTTGCTTCCACACTTCTGCGTCGGCCTTGTGCTCGAATATCGTGCTCATATCCACATAGAACCCATAAATATTACTCGAATATATGCACCCAGGCACTCACAACCACTCCTTCCCGTGCCTTTTCCACATCAGTACGGAACCGCTCGCCTGAAGACCAAACGCCTTTGAAAAGCACACAAAAATTGACTACGCGGGAAAATATATACACAATACCTAATATTTTAACCGTTTCACGGATACTCTCCTGCCCAATTCTTGGTTGGTCAATCCTCGATGGTAATTACCACTTCGCAACTGGACTCCTTGTCTACGCGGGCTTGAGCGACTTGGTCTGTATCCTATCACCCTTTCTCTTGCCATCCAATTAAGATTCACTGAATCAATGTTTTCTCTCCACGTTCCTTCGGTAGGTTGATGGGTTTTTGGCGCGGAGGTTCAAGATGAACTCGGTTCTTGGCACGATTTTGGATCCTGCGGCGGACAAGATTCTCATGACGACTTTGACAGTTACACTGGCAATGCAAAGCTTGTTGCCTCGTATGTCGTTTTCCAAATTTGGGCCCTGAAATATCCTCACTCTCCGTCATAGCTTCTCTAGCTGTCATCATCATTGGTCGGGATGTATTATTGAGCTTGTCAGCGTTCTATATTCGCTATACGTCCTTACCACAACCCGTACGTTTCCTCCTAATAATTTCCATCATATCTATCTAAGTATGCCGCAGAAAACTTTTAAACGTTATTGGGATTTTTCGATACCCTCCGCCGAAGTGCATCCAACATATATCAGCAAGGTCCGTCCCCTCATTTTTGTTGAGTGAAAGTCGACTAACATCTACGTATAGGTCAACACCGCATTGCAACTGCTACTCATGGGCATTACCACTATCCATCCAATCCTGCCGTTGGATCTCGGAATTGCACTTCAGGGTCTACAGTATGTCGATCACTGTCTGTTTCGTGCTTTGTCTCACTCCGATAATAGGTGGACGGTAGCAACAACCACTATCTGGAGTGGTCTCTCCTACGTCTTCTCGAAAGACGCGGTTCGTATACTCTCTGAACGACACAAGTCGAAGTCTTGATCGAATGGTCAGCAAAATTTGTTCTATCTACATTACCACATAGCGAGACAGTCGGCCAGTATTATACTGATATATTATTCAGAATTGACATGATTAATTATACATCACAATACACGTCTAACACTGACAAAGACAGGTGTGGATGAATCAGCAAAAATTCAATGAACCCAATGAGAAATTAACGATATGAAAGTCCGAGGGCAAGGTCCTATGAAGAAGCAGCAACTGCTCGTCGACGACGCACATCTTCAAGCGCTGAAGCTACTGCTTGCTTGGATGTGCTATGTTCTTGCCAAGCTTCACTCGCTCGCCTAAGTGAAGTGTCAGTATGACTTTAGACTCCGTTACAGTAATCAGGACGCTTACCGAGCTCGTGAGATGAAAACAACCAGGAAACCGATAGATTTGAATTTATTCAGCTTCTTCGGTTTCGGGGGTACTATGGGATAACCTATCCGAGCAATAGATGCGAGAACTTTTTGTTCACTTCACCAAAAATTCAGCTCGTGTCTAGGATGCAGGGAGCGGGGCTACGAACCTCTTTTCAAACTGGGATAGCAGGACCAAGAGATATTGTTTCTGGTAACCGAGGTTGTTACGGAAGAGAGATTCCCTTGTGAACTTGGCCTTGAGGTACCGGATCTGGACAATCAAGCCCTTGCACTCTTTGTTATGCTGTAACTTGAGTGCGGACAATTGGCGACCATCGCTGTTTTCTGTGAGCACTCTATCTGACCGACAGGAAATTATAACTTACGCGGTGCAAACATGGTTCCTCATGTCCTCCCTCGCTTTCGCAATCTGCCCTTTTTGCGCATCGAGCTCCTCGGTCATCAGTCTCAATTGTGTCTGCGCTTGTTTTTTCGCCCTCTCCAACTTTGCAATCTCAGCTTTATACTTCACTTCCGCTCTTTCCTTCTCCGTGCGCAGCGCCTTGAGGTCCCGGCCGAATGTCTCGGCGTCCTTCCGCACGCGTCTAAGGTCAGCTTCCAGTACAGCAATGGTTTTCGCGACATCATTTTTCTCAGCCATGATTCTCTCCTTCTCCTCTTGAACTTCTTGAACCTTCGTGTTTTGTTTCTGGAGTGCACGTTTGAGGTCTTCGATCTCGAGGAGGTGCATGTCAAGCTGATTACGACGCTGTTCGTGGGAGTTGGCAGATGCTGCATACTCTTTCCTGAGACGATCTGCGCGCTGTGATCGAGTCCATTGTCAGCATACACCCCTTCACTCTTAATAGATGTGGCCGACTTACCTCGGATGCTTCGGAATAGCGTTGTTGGAGATCCTTAAAGTCCTTGGAGAGGGAGGCCCGCTCTTGCCGCAGGTTCTCGATAGTCCTCTGGTTCTCTGCGACCCTTTTCTCGAGCAATCTGGCCTTCTGCTCGGCTGTAACATTTTCTCGGAGCTCCCTCTCGAGCTGGTTGTTCTCTTGCTTGAACTTGTGAAGTTGTTGCCTCACATCTTCCATATCCTATAAGCATTCAGATTTTTCAGTGACTATGTTGTAGTCAAATGACTTACTGATTCAGTCCTCCTCAATTGGTTTAGCAACTCATCTCGGTCTCTCTGCATGCGGTTCTGTTGGGTGTTTAGGTTTCTCAGACGCGCACGCTCCAGCTTCAGCTCGCCTTCCAACTCCTGGATGTTCCTGCGGGCATTTTCTAGTTCCTGCTGGCCTTCAACATTGGCACAACCGGGGCAACGGATCTACTTACGTTCTCAATTGTCAATCTCTTCTTCTCGCTCTTCCTTTCAGTCTCTGCCAAACGCCGAGCCTCTTCTTTGACCTGAGCATTCAGCCGGTTGGCAGCATCTTGAAGAACAGCTTTCTCGTTTACAAGTTGCATCTTCTCTTCTCGCCACTTCTTCTTGAGGTCAGCGAGTTCCTCGTTGACAGCCTGCAGGTTCTGGCGGAGGACTTCTGTTGTTCTGGTTTGGGGTGTGGGCGGTTCTGATGGCAGACGATCTTTGGAAGTGTCAAGGAAGCTGGGAACCAGGATAAGCACTCTATGAATGCACGGAATACAAGAATTTACCTGTCATCCTCGTGCAGAATCTGACGAACATCGACCTTCACTTGGCATTTCTGACACCGGATGCGTTCCAACCGTCTACTTCTCCTCTCCTCGGTCCTCTTTAGTCTCGCGATCTCATCTTCCAGTGTGACAATATTGGCTCGCGCATCTTCCAGCTTTCGGGTGAGTCCGACAACGCCCAAACCTGCATCTTCGAGCTTATCAATCTTGTCGTCGATGCTTTCATTGGCACGC
Source organism: Podaxis sp. C-F-101400 (assembly GCA_018524895.1). Classification (NCBI taxonomy): domain Eukaryota; kingdom Fungi; phylum Basidiomycota; class Agaricomycetes; order Agaricales; family Agaricaceae; genus Podaxis; species Podaxis sp. C-F-101400. Next base: position 261,521 of record JAEUWR010000623.1, on the reverse strand, counting down.
TCGAGCTCTCGTTGAAGACGATTAACTTCCGCGACCAAAGGAGAGATGGATGGGTCACTCGTCGTGTTGTTCAACCACGAGAGCTAAGTAAACAAGTCAGTGTGGAGCTTCGTGGAATCATGCATCGAGTACCCACCTCGCGCAAGGGTGGACCAGGTGTCCGTGGAGCTCGAATAGACATCGACAGGACTTGTCGGTGGATTGGCGAAATATTACTTGTATTGACAAGCTTGTGCGGCGCTGTGATCTCGTTCATTGTCATTCTCAACGTCTTGTTTCTCTCCAACAACTCTTCTTTCTCCTTCTCCAACATCTCGATCCTTGCGTCTTTCGCCATCTCCATTGCCTTGCGGGCTGGGGACTGCACCAACAATGCATTAAGACGCGCAATTTCCTTGTACGCGTCGTCCAGCTCTTTTTCAAGCGCGTCGAGATCCTCTTCAGTTGGGCCAGGGGGCTCCAAACTCCGGGAAACATTTTGAGAAACATTGATCATGACCCGCTGTTTCTTCCGTTCGAGAGCAGCTACTTGAGATCTGAGATTGACAAGAGCTTCGCCGTCCTCGATCATCTTCTTCTCAGCTTCTTCCAAGGCATCTTCCATCTGAGCGTTCACCTCCTGTGCCTTAGCGGCTTCCTCTTCGAGTTGCATGATGCGTTGCCTGACCTCCATCTCGCTGGCTTTGTGCTTCTTGATAGTATTCTGCGCCTCGGCAATCTCTGCATCCAATGCCTCCAGCCGTTCTGTCGCCGCTTCTGCATTCTCCTCAAGTTCTTGAATGTATACCTTTGCCTCGCGTAGTTCATTGTCGGAAGCTTGCTTGTGTTCCTCCAGTCCTCGTATGCGAGTGCGTTCGACGTCGAGCTGATCAGTTACTGCGTTGACATCCTTTTCCAATGTTGAGATCAGTTCTTGATCCTTCTTGTGCAAAGCCTCGAGCTCGTCGATATGTGCGTCGGCCTCCGCCACCTCCCTCTCTAGGTCTTGAATTTGACCATTCGCATTCTTCAGCTCGGTCGTTACCCGAGCTAAACGCTCGTTCGCTTCGTTCAACGCTCTGCCCAAGTCCTCGTCGCTCTCAAGAGCCCGCTCGGCCTTCTCGGCGCGATCATTCGCGAGATCCACCTCCGCACGCAAGTCCTCTATCTCCCGGTTCAACTCCCTCAACTTTTCCTCTGACTCCTTGGTGACTTCACGGGCTCTCTTCTCCGCCAGCTCCAGCTTTTTCTCCAACTCACCCACGAGGTCCGAGACGCCTGCCTCGACCTCAGCCATCCTCTCCTTCCACCTTTCCTTATCCCGTTCACGTTCCTGCCTTTCATTCTCCAACGCATTTTCAACCTCCTCCTTCTCAGCCATACATTTCGTTACTTCCTCCTTAAATGACTCGATCATCTCCTCCAACTCCGCCTTTTCTTCAAGCCACCTTTCGGCTGCTGGGTCTTCCACTACATCACCCAGCACCGTCCCTGCGCTGAGTCGTCGACTTCCTGCACTTCCTGCACTAAGGCGACGGTTCGACCCCGATGCAACGGGCGATGCCTGTTCGTGTTTCTCTTCTTCGAGTTTCCTGAGACGTTCCAGTAACGATTCATTCTCTTCCTGCAACCTCCGATTTAATGTATGCAAGTAGTTATTGAGTTTGCCTGCATTGAACCTTCCAACGCCATGACCAGTAGCTCCCACACCAAAACCCATAGCAGGATCAAAAGATGCATTAGCGCGAGGATGACTAGTCAAATCTTGAGATGATGTCGTAGAGATCATGGAAACGCGGTCGTCATTATCATACGCCGCGACAGATTCGGTGTCAGAACCTGCGGGAGACGGAACATATGCCTGTGCCAACGGATGTGACATCCGCCGTTTTGCAGCTATCGGAGGTCGAGGAGTGACGCCTGCAAGGACTGTCCGCAAACTGGTACCTTCAATTGGTGTCGTTCCCTTGGATGGTCCTGGAGTGGACTCTGCTATACTCGCCATACTGGGTGTCGCGAGGTACCGGGGGTGAGGCGTTCCCATTTTCAGACGAGGGCGAGCGGTTGAATTGATGACAGAGAGAAGGAATGAGCGTCGGCGGGTATGAGGCGTCATGAGATCATCTTCGTACTGCTCGCCAACTTCATTCTGAGCTTGAGCAGGCGTGCTGGGTATCTCGTCATTCGGTGGGGACGGGAGGCTGAAACGAGCGCGGGGACGAGGGAATGCCGGGGTTGGAGTAAACGCCATAGATCCAGGAGATGAAAACTGTTCCCGTCCATTTGATTTGTTGGAGTAAGGCGTAGGTGCACCATCGGACGAAAACGTTGGCTCGGTTCCCTCTGCAGAGGGTGCTTCCTGCTCCAGCTCAGGATTTTCGCTTTCTTCCTCCCTAACCTCCTCTGCGGTTTCTCGCTCCCGGCTAGCGCGGAGGGGAGAAGAGACATGAACATCGGTCATGTCCATAGAATCGGTACTCGGCATGTTATTCACATCTTGTTCTGAAGCGCCGCTTGTGTTGGCTGAGGGTTCGTCTCTGACTGCCGGAGAGGCGGTTCTAGAACGTGGAAGTGGCACGCGTGCAGCCAGGGATGGAGATGCAGCATAGGATGGAGCGAGAGGGAATGAACGATTACTATGGGGGGTTGAGTTTGTAGGAGAAGTGGTCTGTGAAGACACGGTATGGGTGAGCGATGGGGTGCGCGTTCGATTCGTGGCCCTACGAATAGCGACATTCTGGAACTTGTCAAATGGAGAGCGCTGTATTGAGTTCATAGACAATGAACGAGATGCCAGGTATCCGGTACAATTGAGGACACACCTTAGGTTCAGATTTCAGACTGATGGAATAATCGTAGTGCTTCTTCGGAGTCCCATCGTCCTCGAAGGCATCAACGGCAAAAGGTGCAGGTGAGCTTGTGCGGCTAACAGACTGCAACGCATCTGCGATTGAAAGTCCCTCTCCCTCCTCCTCTTCATCTTGTGGTGGCAAGTAGACATCGGGAACGCTCGATTTGCTTTCTTCCTCCAGGTCGCGTTCCGAAGTTGAATCATCTGCAGCACCTGTGGCCACGTCGACACGCGGTAAAGAAGGTATTCTGCTGGTGTTGAAACTATCCTGCCGACCATTTCGTGATCCGATACTACGAGGTGTAGCGAACGACTTGCGTGAGCCTATTGAGTTTACCAGGCGAGCGGTAGTGTTGGCACTGGAGAATGGACGGATGGTGGAGGCATATTGGGATGCCGCCGGTGTTGAATGTATCGGAGAAGAGACACTGCGTAGTTCGTCGTCGTCATCTGTATTTTCATCGCTTTCTTGTGGTAGAACCCGACTGGTTAACGGTTCAACATCAGCCGAGTCTTCGAACGCAGGAAGGGAAGGTAGTGAGGGCATATCTTGATCTTCTACAGCTTCTATTCGCCGCCATATTCGAGAGGGTGTTTCCAGCATCGCCGCCATTGTGACTGGAACTTAGGTGAAGACCGGTAACGATGTTGAAGCCCCTCAAACACGGTCCGTCAAGCGCGCGACGGATCACGTGATCGCGAATCGACGTAAGGGGTGCACATTATGTACCTAGACGCCCACTCATCGCAGCGGACAAATGTAAATTGTCTCCTTCTTTATCGGCTACGCAAACGAACAGAGAACTACACCAACGAGATCCACGACTTGTCTCGACAGCCTTTCACTGAGGTCAGGTGCGCGGAACCGCAAACAAGGATCTACCGGCAGAACTCCCAAATACCTGACATTTACCCGCACTGGTACAGGCGGCCTTGGCCCTTCATCAGCTTCCTGACCGCATGATGCTTCCGGGACTCCAGGCTTGCTTTCTGCAGAGGAGGACGTCGATATCGAATCCCCTAGCGAGTGAACGCCTCCTTATGTTATCTGCAATGCTACATATCTTCAAACCATAGCGCCTGTAATACCTTTGTACATTTGATGAGTCGAATCTCAGTCGGCTCTCTGCTTGTACAATAGCTGATGAAAAACTTGAATTGCTTCAAAGGGCTTCTCATAGAGTATTATCCACCTGACAGATAAGTCCTTCGTACTAGGGAACAAAACGACGAAAAAAAACACTTGGATTTTGAGACGGGGACCCAGGCTCCTACCCAAGACTACGAGCATCCTGTTGCCTGGCCTCAGAAATAATCTGATATTCCCCTGACGGGACCCGATACAGTTGAGGACAAGGCGCTAGGTATTCACACAAAACATTATATAACCGTTGAGCTACTACTACAGGGGAAGCAAAACCCGTGGCGCATCATCGACTGTCGTCCAGGATGCTCCTTGCGCCACTTCAAACCTGTAGGAGAACCATGCTCCAGAGATTACGCCTTTTCTTAATCGGTAATACGTCTGCGTATCTCGGATGTGGAAACTGACAGCACTGCATCAAATGGCGGATCAGTGGTAAGGGTACAGTAGGAAAAAGCAGGAGAGCGTCGTCGGAGAAACAAAAGTCATGAAGTAGGGAGTAGCAGTTGGACACCAGGAGTATGTTTCGAACCGGGATTCCCTCTGAAGGCTGGGTTCGGGGTATCCTCGCGCTTGTGAATCTGCCGACCTGAATGCTATTGTGCCTGGCCCGTTTTGCGGCGAAATGCAATTCCATGTGGACAGATGTGGGCACAACCAACGTTCCATCGCTTAACAGCAGTCCGAATAGCTCATCATAACCGCTGCCCCAAAAATCAAGGGAATTACTCTTCTCCTCGCCCTGTTTTCCCCCCGAGCCTGCATGTGCATAACATGTCAAGATTCTGGTTTGATGTTTCCTGCCATAGGCACCTAAGACCTAATAGGCTTACCTTCATCCCTGCTCACACCACAGACCAACTCCAGCCTCCCGAAAGGAGAAGTAAGTATGCGCAAAGTAGCAAATTGTAAGCGAATTATAGACTTGCTGACAGACACTTTACTTAACGAGAAGCCCTAGGATGGCTTGCGCTGACTAGTGAGTATGACAGTTAACGTCCGACTATTCACCACGTACAGACCATGATCAAGCTTCCAAGCTTCCCAAAGTTCCCATGAGTGTCCCGACTTCCATTGCTCGTGTCTCCCAAAAATCGCAGCCGACGGATCCAATAAAATCCAGGAATGCAGCCAAACGGCAGCCGTGTAGGAGTGTGCGGGCTGGATGTCCATGAAGTCGTTCTGGGTCCGAATTTCAAGTGTGGAGTTGCAGAATTCATGGTCCGTGTCACATTTACCCAATTACGGCTCCACGAGCGCTCGGGGCTTGGAATTCTCACAGTGTCCTTTCGTTTTCATTCTCGCCTAAACCTGTAACGATGCTCATGGAACCAAAGACAGGCAACCGGGGTATCGAAACATTGATCCAAAGGAGTGCAGGATCACCGTCACAGTCGCAACAATACGGCACTAAATACACACCCCTCTCTCATATTCAGGAATAGCTTTCGGGTCATGACCTCAGACCACACTTGACTGCTTCGGGCATAAGGTGACGGAAACATAGTCAATAAGTACTCTATTACACCCACGGTTGTGAAATCCTAGGATTTCACCCGCCGCGGCATCGCACTATCCTTGACGTGTGAGGTGCCCAACTACACCCTTGAGCGCTACATCCTTCAAACTTCATGCATGTGTGACCGACACGCCCATCAACGGATCCAGCGGAAGTAAGTATATGTAGCTTCAGGTGTTCTTGGCATTTGCATCCGCATCCGCGATCGACCACAATGTTCAGTCAATCCGAAGGAAAGCCACGCACCCGCCATACATTCCAATGGCTTCTTGCGGGTGCGGAAGAAGGAGAATATCCCGGGTCAGCGATCACTGGAAGTCGGAAAGGAACCGTGAAATTTAATATGTACAACGGGAGAACCTCTCCATCCTTCAACCTCCCCGTTTTGTTGATCGTCGCTTTTACACAATGCCTTGAAAGCCCGGTTTGTTGCCCTCAAACACAAACATCCCACAATTGAAGATCCGAAACTCAAAGCTCAAGTGCTTTCATACCGCTCAATGCTATACAAGCTCTGACAGTGTAAACGCAGCATCAAGCCCCGACCGACTTGTTTCATGCTGCGGCTTAATTCATGACCTTCTAGTTCGGTAAATCCGAACAGGTACTTATAGTAATGATGTCATGATACATGAACCACATACTATGCACACGCATTCTCGGATCTTAACGTCTTGGACTTTTTCGTCTCCCAACGATCCTTTACATACCAGTCGTCGTCATCTCCAACCCCAGAACGTGTTGCTTTAGATTCTACATGACAGCATTTGGTCGCAGGGAAGCATGCTAGACAGGAAACACCCAGAACCCAACAGCAAACTCCTGGAAACATGTCGTCCTCTTTCGGGATACCCTCCGCATCGGCCTGGGATTCATCGTCTACTTATTCATGGATATGATCAACCACTGCTACTCTCCACCCATCAGGCGCCTCCTTGGGCCTCGGAACTTAGGTGATCACTACCCACGAAAAGCCAAAGGAACTCCACAGTCCCGGAACGCCAACTTGACCGACCTTCCTAGAATAGCTTTTGCGATCTTTTTAGTCAATTAGACTACTGGAAGGAAGGTCAGAACACCATTTGAGCATTCACGAACGACGGCGATCAACATAGACAGCACATGAGCGAAAGCGCGTGATTCTAGTCAGTTCTCTTGAGCCGACCAAAGAGCGACGGGCTATTGATTCTTGTCGCGTTGGACAGAGGTAAGTAGTGGTTGTTTAAACGAAACTGGCAGAGTGTGGGACTCAGAAAGCTCAACTTGGGATGTACATACGTGATTTGTTATCATGTGCCTCTTGGGTCCAGACATGGCCGGTGGTAGTCGAGCGCTGATGCGGGGCAATGGTGCTTACACGGACACGCCACAATGTGATTCAGCTGTTGACTCCCTGCTGACAACTAGTGAGAGCTAAAAATGAGAATCCGGGGAAGGAGGCTGAGTTCCAGAAGCTGGGAGCCTTTGGCGGGGAATTGTCGGCTGTGCGGACTCGGGCACAGATGGCCATGGGGAAAGGACATCGGAATGGGGAGGATTCCTTTACGACATTTCAAGTTCATCGTTGGAGCATGGATTTGGGTAGAGGTGGGGGGCACTGTTAAGTAGATCGTACTCGGAAACGGATGTCGCTTCAGTCAACGTACTCATATATTCGAAGTTCCCCAGTTTGCCAAGCAATTTCGAAGATAGCTTTGCATCTCGTTCCTGATCAAAGCAGAATAGTTGAGTTCGGATCTTCCCCGCACAGCAGTACAGAAGGCCAAAAATAACTCGTAGGCTTAACGGTTCACCTGGTAAACTATTTTCCCTGAAGGTAGAGGTTACCAGAGATTACCTCGTTATTCGCGTGTCGACAGGTCGAAACGTGCATCCACCTGCAACCATCTGTCATCAGTACGGGGCGGTCAGACCAGTATATCCGACCGAAAAAAGTCCTTGAAACTTACGACAAAGGTATTCGGAGCTCGACAAGCATTCTTATGTCCGTCAGGGACATGGATCATCCATGCGATAAGGAACTTCGGGTTATGACCGGTTTCAATCAAGACGGTTGCATCCGCACATATTTTAAAAATCACCGCCGTCGCTAATATGTGGGGCTCCCCGAAAGACCGATATGTTACAACCGTCCTCCACTACCGCATCGTATCTGCGGCGCATGAAAGACATTGTCTCTTGCCACTTGGCATCGGATGGGTTGAAATTTGGGCGGGATCTGAGACGGATCATGAAAGAAATAAGGAGGTAGTGTGTGCACGGTTTCTCACACTGGTAGAATCCTAGAGTCAGGTGATACGTTAATCGGTCGCTTAAATGTCCTCGAGGAATGATAGCGACCTTGTGGCAGACCATTCATGATCAGATAGCATTAAGATCTCGGTTTGTATCTGAAATGGTGGCATTTAGGTATCGATAGAATGGCTCTGCATTAGTGTCCATACACGTACGCCGGATACACGGACCTCGGCGCCCAACTATGCGGAACAACATCCCGAGGTTGTGAACCAGGAGGGCCGAGCATCTGAACACATGACTATGTTGTTGCATGTCCTGGCGAATTATTATGGCCAATTCTACCACTTGGGTGGTTGGGAGAGAGTAATGGGATTTCGGATTGGACCCCCAGGATTGCGGGCATTGATAAATTCAGGATGGGAGGGCCTAGGGGTTCGAACAGCCATGGAAAAGGTATGGTGTCAGTACGATCTCCATGACTTTGAGTCCCTGCCGGAATGAACATTGCTGGCTGTGTGTGAGTGTAGTGTATTCAGACACTCCTTTGAGATTTTTCAATGAAGCAGCTTCGAATTCACACATTATGAGCCGTTTATGCCAAGGGTCCAAGAGCATGCAAATCGCCTTGTTGCATCGTGACGGTGGACCCTTTGCTTCCTTGCATGCCAGTTCTAAAAGGCACGGTCGTCTCGAAGGCACGATCAACTGACATGTATGAGATGTCTCCTTTTTTTCTAGATTTTCTCCTATTGGCAGAGGGTTCAGAGGGCCAAGTATATGTTTAACCTTGTTATAGCCTTGTAGGGATTGTCTCTGGTGTGATGTTATTGCCACTTGATATCCAAGGCAGTCTCGGAGTCCGTCGGAAGACCAAGGGATCGGGTGGCTAATGGATCTGGGAGAAGCGTGTGTACACGAGGCTCGGGGCTTTTGTTCTGACAGTGGCGTGTACTGGTATTCTGCTTCGCGGAACTGGTGAGGGGTTGCGGGGTCGTGGGCTGCGTATGTGCTGTGACCCCAACAGGGACCCTGCGGGGTAGGCGCGATGTCGGGCGCCCTGAGCTGACATCATACTACGTGCCTGCACGCCCTGTCGGGAAAATGTGCGGCGGCCGGAATGTTGTGTTGCAACGAGTAGATTTTCGGTTCTTGTCTTATGGTTCTATTTGCCTCCGGCGCGAAGAAGAGAGAGGCCTTGACGTACATGTTCACAGCTTACGTTGCCGAAATGAACAACAGGATGGTGGAAGTTTAGGATTTTAACTACAGACAGGATATTGGTTTGATCACGTAAGGATGGAAGGCCATCCGACTGAGGAGATTGCCTTTCTGAGGTGGAATTCCGCCACTCGTGGCGAAGAGGCGAGCAGCAGTGCAGGTGGTGGAATGACATGATAAATGGAAGGAAAGGGAACGTGATAAAAGGTAGAAATGAAATTGGGCGGAGGGAGCAGGTGGAAGGCCGGCGGACGGGCCGAGGTTGGATTGTTGGGGGAGATCCGGGATTTGATTTGATTGTTGGATTCTTCGTCCCATCCGCCTTTTCCGTCATCCCTCCTCCTTCCTCTCTTCCCCCATGGCCAACTACCTCCCCGTCCTCCTCGTATCCGTCAATACAAATGCAATACCAGACGACAACGTCCTCACCACCATTCCCCGCGGGCAGGTCGACTACCTTTCTCACGACTGGCAGGAGGAGGATGTCTGGCGGTCCTGGAGAAATATGACACGCCAGAAAAACGAAATAGCAAACGGCATTCGTCTCGAGAACGCCAGTTGGCGCACTTGGTGGAAGCAACGCAACAAACTCAAGACCGTCTCTCCAGAGACTCTCAATTGGTCTGTATCAACTCCTCTCCCCGACTCATCTGCTCATGGCCTCTCCTTTCCAGGCTCAAAGACTCAGACGTCACCTGGCTCTACGGGCCACTCCATACTGCCGTCGAATGGACACCTCCACCCAGGCCCAAGCCAGTACCAGACTCCGTCGACAGCGGCAACCCAGCTTCGACCCACGACCGACTTGATCTCCACTCTGCTTCCCCAGCGGCCTCGCGGCATCCCCAACCTCCCCGCACGAAACCCATCCTCAAACACCGCAGCATCAGCGAAATTCTCACTTCCGACCTCCCCCCGTCTCCCATATTCAGTCCTCAGGATTCTGAAGACGATTCAAATGCTGCTCATTCACTCTTCCCCGCCCCCGAAGGAGTCCCTTCTGACAAGGATGCCGCCAAAGGCCCCAAACGACCAGGTCTTGTACATACGAAGAGTGATACCCACATTACACGCTGGGGCCCATCTCGCGCGTTTCGTAAAGACTCTCCTCCCCGTGTAGAACCACCGACCTTGGGCCAATCGTCCTCACGTCAATCAACATCAACAATACGCGCTTCAGGAGCAGTGCGGAGTTCGCTATCACAGGACTCGGCTTCGAGTGCAAGTGCAAGTGGGAGCAGTGAACGCACGACAAAGAAGAAGCACATCAGTTTCAATACATTCGTGGAACAGTGTATCGCAATTGACAAACATCCCCGGAAAGGATCAAGAAGAGCAGGTGGCTTGAGTTTTGGTGATTACGGAGATTACGATGCGGTCGAGTTTAACTACGATGAAGATGAAGAGGAAGATGACGTGAATCATAATGAGAGGTGGGATGACGACGATGGGTGCGTAGCAACTTTTCTTTCCATGGGCCAATTTTAGCTGAAATAAAATTGTTTCTCATCAGCTACGAAGAGGACCGGGAAGACAACTTTTTCGACGAGGACGATCCCCTCTGGCTGGCGGCCCACGGCGGTGCACGCCCTAGACGTCGTCATCTCAATGGAAGTGCTATTCACAGCGATTCCGACTCAGACGATGGAGCAATCGAGATCCGACCTGCTTCTTACCGGCATTCTAACTCAGCCACACCCCACGCAAAGAGAAGGGCACCTCCCCGGTCCAAATCAGCCTCGTCATCGTCATCAACAACGACAACAACCTCTTCCGCGTCCGCCTCATCTCCCAGTGGTGGGCCTCGTCAGCGTCGCAAATCGGCTTCAGCAGTAACAAATAATATACCCCCTTCGGATCTCCTATCAGTACCCCCGCCGAGTTCGGCTTACCGACCCCGGCCCGTACTTTCTTCGCACTCTTCCGATCCACCTTATCGCGACCGCGTTACGATTGCGCCTATCGCACCTACCCTTCTCAAGACGACTGGAGCGTGGGAAGAAGGGTTCGGTGATGAGGGGGGAGCAAGTGATGATGGACTTTGGAATTTCAATCTGCCTCGACATGGCGTCAATGGAAGATCCAGTGGTAGTAGTGAAAGGAATAAAAAGGGGGTAGGTGGGAGAGAAGACAAAGGACATAGTTCGGAGGGTACCCCCGTGGAGTTGGTGTATGTGCCACCGTTTGGGAGTGTGTATGGATACGGTGCGGCGACTTATTGGCGTAATCGTCATACGGCGGAGGAGGAAGAAGACGAAGACGAGATTGATGAAGTGGAAGAGGTTGAAACCCAGCTTCCCACACCAAGACAGGAGGAGAAGCCGAAGAGTGCATCTGTTAGAGAAACCATTGGGCAAGAAGCTGCTGCAGGTTCGGTACCTTCATCCCCAATACCTGCAGAGTCAACTCCGCCCATCTCAAGGTCGCCCGTACCCGTCGTCATTGTCGGTTCGAGTGTCGACGTTCCTCAGCCCGCCACAAGCACATCTTCCGACATGTCTGGATCTAGCTCCAATTCATCAGACTCCACCTCAACCACAACACCTGTACCTGTGCCCTCACGTGGACGCCATACGCGTGAAGAGGAAAGAGAACGAGGACGCAGTGCTTCAATCTCTCCCATCGGCGTTGGCAGCAGTAGCAAGGCGTCCGTGTCCAGTTCAAGCGGCAACGGTGGCCTCCTCGCGTCAAGAGGCAGGTCTCAGAGCTGCCAGGATTTGCAGTCGTTCTACAACCCCTCCATCACTACTACCTCGTCACAAGGCAGCGAACGAAGAGGCCGGTCTAATCTACGTGGATCTTCGGGCAATGGGACAGGCCCTGGCTCGTGGCGCGGCCCTAATTCAAGTCGGAGTAGTCAAAGCCATAGCGGGGGTCGGAGCGGCGGGAGCGGGAGTGTGAGCCCGAACAACGTCAACTCGGGTTCATCGTCCTTGGGCGACAGCGTCTCGCCCGACGGGAGCGACTCGCGCTTAGGCGGTATTGGAAGTGTATATGCTAGTGGAAGAATAGGTGGGCGCGAGCGAGAACGTGTGGAGAGGGTTAGTTCGAGTTCGAGTTTGAGCGTGAGTGGTGGTAGTGATGAGAGAAGAGGAAGGGATCGAGGGAGGAGGGTTATTGGATCTGGATCCGGGTCGAGTTCGAGTCCGATTGCCTCTGCTACGAGTCCGCCCGAGGAAGCGAGGGATCGAGGGAGGAGTGACAGGACTATACGTGGAAGGGGTAGTTTGAGTCCACAGGCGGTGCCTGACGTGGAACTTGCGTCGTCACCGACGACGACGGTTACTATTAGTAGGGAAGTGAAGGGTAAAGCCAGGGAGTCGAATGTGCCGGCCGAGACTAGTATCAGCGTTGCCAGTGATACCGCCAGTCAAACGAGCCCAAATTTTCAGGGTGTAGAAATGGACGCGAGTATGTGCTCTGTGTCATCCGAAGGTTCGACTGCGACCATCGTTCCGGCATGCCCTATAGTCGCGCCTCAGCCTGCACCTGCGCAAACTATCTCCTTGGACGTTCCTTTGCTGAGTGATAGGGAACAAGAATTAGAGAGGGAAGCAATGGCAGAGGCTGAAAGCTGGAGGAAGACTATGCCCACCCCTTCAAATTCACCCATAATCTCGATGACTGCACCTCCATCTGGTGCCGGAGAAAGGGAAACTGCGACACCGACGTCGTTGCCACCGCCCATGTTTCCCCCTACCTCTCAACCAAGCCAAACCGAGAATCCTACGAACACCTCAGGGCATATGCGTACCGCATCGGCATCTTCAACACATTCACCAAGTACCCCTTCACCTAAACTGAAGACCAAGTCCACTGCGCCTATTGTCCCGTCACCGCCTCACCCAGCTCTACCGAGTACCTCGGCTTCGCATGCACCAGGCGAAGTCGGTCCCTCCGTGATATTCACGGGATTTAGTGTCAGTGGACGGAGCGCATCTACGTCATTGGAGAGGGCATCTTCTGGGTCTCGGGAGCGTCACTCACCTTCAACATCGTCGGGTACGACACAACCCGGCTCGGGGTTGAGGAGAGAGATTACGGCGGATATGGAGAGAGAAAGAGAGTTAGCGGAGGCGAGGAGGGGAAGGAATAATGTTGTCGGTGGGGTGAGTGTTGCACCAAGGATGGACGCTACTGCGAATGGAACCGCGAATGGCAATGCGGGACCGAAAGAGCCGACGTCGCCCGTGTTAGATGGTCATAAGGAAAGGGGCACGATCATTAATAAGGCGGTGGGCATGGTATCGAGTGCAGGAGCGTATCTGAGACTGTGGCCGAATTACGGCGGTGCATAGGTGATGCGGTTGGGATACCTAGGTGGTATTCGACATACCACCCTTGCTTTGTGCGTTCTCGATTCTGCCGGTCTTCTGTGGCTTTCCACGACATTCTGCTTATCTCTTATCCTTACTTTCAACTTCCTTTCATTTTGTTTTTTGTTTATTGTGGGCCCGTGAACTGAATCAATGTCGAATCCTCTGTTCTCATTTGGATCTCCAACCATCTTCTACTATTCTTCCCCCTTTCAGTAACTTAGGCGCACCCAGTTCGCTTGTTGTTTAATCTACGCATTTTTTGTTGGCATGTACGTCTGCATATATGCATTCTCTCTCTTTGAATCCTGTCTCGACTGACTGTCTGTTCTTTATTACATTCATTATATCAATCGGCAAATCATTTCACTCGTACTAGTTCCGGGGGAGTGAGCCTGTGTTGAAACCCAACGAAATCAGAACCCTGGGATACGTATAGGATATCAGCATGCAGGGTGTGACCTATTCATACAGCTTGGGACTCAGCAACGTTCGTGTGGGGTATAGAGTGGCGCAAGGGCACAAACCGGGGCAGGATGACAGCGCTTCTCCATCCCAAGCCACTAGCGACGTCATAGCCTTACTCCCTTTCGAGAGTAACGTGCGTGGCTGCGTAGATGTACCACGAGAAAAGCCCGGTAGGTTGATATCTAACATTTATTCGACAATTAGATGAAACCATGACTGAGTCGCCTGGTGTATTACAAGAGCATGTTGTACCTGCAAGGGGGGAGGGGGGAGGTTTATAAACGGTTTCGGTATTGGCCGGGTTCAAATCGATGCATTCCCTGGAGCTTGTGTGGGCACAAGTGACTGAAGGCATCCGTCGAGGGCATTGCTTTTAGAGGGAAATGGAAACCCGTATTAGATCCATGACGGGAGCTGGTACCGAGAGAGGGTAGAGTTCCTGTGTTTCATGCCAGGATTGCGTGGGGTAGGTTTTCCAGGGGAGGATACTGGTTGGAATATTCTCGAACAAACGCGGATTACCGTCAGTGTGGCGTGTTTGGGTCCTTCCTTTCCGTCTGCGCTCCGTGTGGGTAAATGTATAGAATCGTTGTCTTCCTGTCTGGGGCAATGAGAGTAGTAATGAATAAGGGAGAGATTCAAAGTTGCAAGGAGCCCACGTGAAAAGCGATCGCCAAGTGCCCACAATAAATTTATGAAACTCCTGGACTGTGGTTGACTTTGAGAATGACCTTGTGAGCGATCTCGAGCAAAAATCGAAGTGCCAACTCGTGCTTTCCTCCTCAGTTACATTGGCCAGTTAATTTCGGGCAACTGGAAAGGACTTGGTGATACTTGCTGCGCAGGTGATGGCACACCTTGCAAGGTTGAGTACTATGGAGTCAGGTCGCCTATGATCGTGCCATGTGACAATGTAAACTTCCTTCCCCTATGCATCATCTTGCCTCCCAGTTCCGCACCCTAACTTATTCCGAGTTCCACTTTCTTGTCCTACCCTTCTCATCCCCATATTTCCGTAAATGATCAACATTTAAGCACAAGTTGGACAAGTCTAGCGCAAGGGGTGACCGATGACCGACCGCATCACATTTCGACCTAACTGCCTAGCGGGCTACTATCAGCTCGTATCCCTTCCTCCCAGACCTAGAGTCGTGCCCGTTCCGTCGAATTTATGTGTTTGTCTCCACATATCCGGGCCCTCCCAGACAAGACCACACACTTAACGTAATATGATGGAGTGCATGTGACATTTCCAGGTAATTGTTAGATGCTTGTTGCAGGTCAATCAGTATCCAACGTCAACGTTCTTAGATTTCCTGGGGGCAGAGGCGTTCTGTTGTCAATCTTGCTCTCCTTTAATCACCCCCATCTTCTTGTGACATACAATGAGAACTAAGCGCAAGGCCAACCATATCCTCCGACCCTTGTCCACTCCACCTGCTGGCGGTACTCCATCGGAAGAGGAGATACAGCTCTTCTCGAATCTGCCTCCGGACATCGTCAGGGTTATCTTTGAGAAGGCAATGGAGTTTAGACCCATTCCAATTCAATTGGCGCTCGTTTCACGCGAGGTGAGGACATGGTCGGTGCTAGTTTAGTCTGAAAACTGGGGGAATGCTGATCATCCATAACAAGGGTTGAACCGTGCATGTATCAACACTTGAGCTTTAGTTGGTCCTCCGAGTCGACATTCAATCTATTTTATCGTACCTTTCGCGGGCGGCGTCAATCGCCCTCGAAAGGTGTGAACTCCTATCGACACAATGTTAAGGGCTTCTTCGCAAGCGGGCCCAACGGGCATTCTGAAAGAATGCGCGCTGTGGTCAGGGAATTGATCGGACCCGAAAGCCTCATTTTTTTGGGAGGATGCTGGGGCGTGCTGGACGCATTGTTGGATTCTTGCTCAAAACGACTGAATATCAGAATCTCAAGCGGCGTCGACGATTGTCAGGAATTTTCAGGAACTGGAAGTAGAGACGGAGAACTTCGTGACCCATACGCTCACAAACATCTCCGGCAACTAGGTCTTGATTCCTTTCTCTTTTTCGACCACGACCTCACTTTCACCCATCGCATTTTTCGAGATCTCACTCACCTCATACTCGATTTTTTCTACATCGACCTTCCTTGGGACACCCTACGAAATCTTTCATCCCTCACCCATTTAGCCTTCAACTGCATCGATGACTCGGAACAGGTTGGGTTGGAGTATTGCATCACGCTTCTCCTTGACGCCTGTCCTGCCAACCTCCTGGTCCTCATTGTCAAGTGCATTCACTTTGGAAACGAGGATTTTGACCTGATAGATTCCGAGCAGGACTATATTATACCCAAACTCCCATTTGAGACGTGGAATCGCCGCCACCCCATGTTGGATTACTACTCGAGCACTGAACTCGATGAGCTACATCTAATTGCACGGATGGCTCTTGGTCGTGTGGATCCTCGCTTAGTTGTTGGGTGCGTGACCCGGCTACCAGAGAACCATCTCTTCCAGAATGAGGTTATACAATTGTCTTTAATCCAGGACTGGGACGAAGGTCTTTCGAATGGGGGTGGTCATTGGAGTATCGCGGAAAGTATCATAGAAAAAAGGCGCGGTCGCACTGGTAATCCAGTCGTATCCTGGTTGTCTGAGTCGCAGCATGTATAGAACTCCTGGTTGACTTTGGACCTTTTTTGCTTTGTATCTAATCTTGTATTGGCTAGAATGGGAATGTATTCGAGTAGTATTTTTCGGTGGTACCGGGGTTATTAAAAAGAGGGGATTATTCACTATATGCCGTGGTCCCAAACTTATTGATGCATTTTATGCTCCCTTACCTGGAGCAGAGCATTAGCTGAGATACCTCTATTTTCGACTGCTCCCACCAGATTGAGAAGCACAGAAGGTAGTCCCGACAGACCTCGACATTACTTGACGTCATAAAGTTTTCATCAGTTCCAATTTGACTGGTACTCGGAGCGGTTGCCCTTGATATACCAGAGCCCCGCAAATCAGAGCGCCAGGGCACTATCTTTGTAGAACGCTGGACCGTGGGCAAGAGTAACTGTTCACTTAGTTGTTGACTTGATGTAAGTGTCACATGGGAATTGGTGGTATATCTCCGTAGGTTGTCCAACCACTAGACACGGCCAGGATGATCGACCAATTATACCCATTTTTGCGATCCGAAGAAGTGAGCTTTGAAAATTTGAAGCTAAAGTTTGACCTCTTCCTCATTGACTGTGCCTGAGTTGGTGAAGGTGCCGTGCGAAGGGGTACTTGCAGGGCGAAGTTATTTCAGGCCACTAAAGAAGGGGCCACAGCTATTAATACGGACAGAATTTACCCCTGATAGGGATTCGGAATTTCGGCCTGGATCTCCTTGGCCACGATCTTCTACGAAGGTACTTGGTTTCACTTGAGAAACATCTCAGTTTTTTTGCATGCGAGTAGTCCCACATGCCGGTGGAAACTGGACATGGAAGTCCGCACACCTCATCCAGACCCATGTGACCGCCGGCATTAGCTACGAGAACGCGGCTTCATCTTGCCAAAAATTAGACCAGGGTTGGTGGTCCAATCAGACTCATTGGATGCATTTCTCTAGTTGTGGGGTTAGCCCACAACTATTAGTGTGCGACCTCATTTTGCGATAAGGTGAGCAACAATGCCCATATGAAGCTTCCGTTGTGCTTCCGTGACTGTGGGTACACTACACGAAGCTGGAAGAACCAATAACATGTATGTCTTCCTATCTTAATCGAAGAATTTTGGGAGCATCTCATTCTTTGACGTCCGAGTCCAGCCTTCTCGAGCTGCCCACGAAACCTTCCCACTTTGGCAATCCGTCATTGACATCCAACATCCTCGTGTCATAGAACATATGTCCCGTTGGCTTGATGAAGTGCCAGTTTTCTATCAATCCTTTGGCATTTCGACGGAAATGCGCCCCCCTGAGTGACCATTTACTCTGGGAGGGATTCTCAGAACCGACTAGCCCAAGGCAAGACTTGCATCGCCATTCCTTCCACGGGGACTCGGGTTCAGAGCTGGTAAATATTGCGTCAGGATGCGTCCACGTCAGGGATTGTGACGAGTAGTGCAGAACGTGTACGAATGGGCTCGCTGATTTCCAGATATAAATAAACACTTTCGAGGGTCTGAGGGTATGGAAGCAAACGCACCGTGAATACGTTGACAGAGGGTACAATGGCAATAAAGACTGAAGATAGGCTTCCCTTTGACCGTGTAGGAGGCTGCACCACAAAAGCAGGATGCCTGCAGTGAGAAGGCTTGGGAAGGTTCTGGATGAATTGCCTCGGCCATGTATATGACTGAAGACTGAAAGCTCTTAAGAACTGAAGACAAACTCAGCGGTCCCTCTCTTTACATCACTCTATTTATCGTATGTGTGTAAAGTTCGGTGAAATACAGGAAATCCCATTAGGTATCCTTACATTAGGGTGTATCCTTATAGGGGATCTCCTTCATTGTAATACCAATAAGAGTGACAATGACGACGAGGCAATGATGGCAATGACATAGTCATCTCACTCCCTAGTTCTGTGCCTCAAAATCAAAAATCAGATCCTTGCAACGAAGTCGCACTATAATAACCCCAGTGGGCCAATATGTAATGGTCAGGAGGTGGTGTGGGATCCTTGTTCCTTGGCTCCGATGCATGTGACCCTTTTGCAGCATGGAGAATGACACCGAGCTATGTTTAGATTTAGCTAGGATGTAAAAATGGACGCCGCGGGAGTCAATGAAACACTCAACAAGCCGGCCCTACCCGCGCCGCTTTCAACTTCGCTTCAGGCCAACGAGCGCTCGAAGTAAGATAATCATACTACTTACTTGCTATTCAGTAGAATTGGTTTCTCGAATGTCATTTCTCTTGGTAGCGCCACTTCAACTCATCAACTATACGGATACATTTTAGGGCTACCCCGGCTGGCGTTCCCTGAGTTAAGCGATGGTCACGGGTGATGACGCCTGTGGGTAATGACTTTCCCCTTGCATCAAAAACGAAATATCATATGGTGAAGAAGGTCAAAAGGACTCCTTTCTACAGGATCTTTCATCCAGTTCTTCCCTCGAAGAACTTATTACGGAGAACCCCCATACATCAAACGATTCCGGCACTCCGTGAAGTTGTTTCCTTCACCTAGGTGAGTTCTATATCCAGCTCTCAAAATCGTAGCTCCATCGGCTCTGGTTGCGCTAATAAAGCAGGCGGGTACTGATCATATGTAATAGGACAGGGCGTATTTGTTTCAAGTTACCCCTCCTCTTCCCTGCACTATGACCTCAAAGACAGCTTCATCCACTCCCTCCATTCGCGAGAAGGATGATTCCCTGCAGACAGAAGATGTCCACAAAGTACCCCTGTACAACCCCCACGTCGACATCAGTGGGGTGGACGAGCGAAAATTGATGAGGAAGATCGATTGGTGGTTGATTCCATGGTTGTCACTCCTATACCTTTTAAGTTTCTTAGATCGAACAAGTATTGGCAAGTAAGTGTCCGGGCTCGCGTGCTCTTGTGACGTCAAGGGGGGCTAACCCATTGCTCTAGTGCCAGGGTAAGACAGTCTATGTGCGGTGGTCAGTGTTTGAACGTGGGCTTATGCTAACTGCCTAGTTATATCATATGCAAGACGACCTTCACATTGGTGACAAGCAATACCTCCTCTCTTTAACGGTGCGAAGGGCATTCCTGTAACGCTGTACGACTAGCTGACGTATTCATTTAGATATTCTTCTTCAGTTATGCTGTATTTGAGGTCCCCTCAAACGTTTTCTTAAAGAGACTCCGCCCGTCAATATGGCTTTCAATATTGATGCTCCTTTGGGGCATTATGATGGTGAGACCTAAGCGAGTGTTACGTTTGTTGGGACCAATGCTGTATAATAGACTGTTCAAGGCCTGGTGCACGATTATGGAGGATTATTAGGTCAGTACCCCAGAAAGCCTCTCACCTATATGAGGTCTAACGAAGGTATCTAAGCTATGAGGTGGATGCTTGGCATGATGGAGGCGGGTCTGTTCCCGGGTGTTAACTACTACCTCTCTTGGTGAGTAGCCCGTCGTCGTCCCTTGACGTATAAATCTCACACTGACCTCCCCGGAAGCTGGTATAAACGGTCTGAGTTTGGTATTCGGGCGGCACTATTCTTCTCTGCAGCCACTGTATCAGGTGCATTCGGTGGATTGTTGGCAGTGAGGGCGATTACCTTGGCTTTCGGAAGTATGTGGGCTCATCACCTTTTCCGTAGGCTGCCATATCAAACATGGATGGAATCGGTGGAAAGCCTGCTTGGGCTTGGATTTTCAGTGAGCGACAGGAAACCAATCCACGATGACTTGCTAACCCTGTTCATTAGTTCTTGAAGGACTGGCCACGGTCGTGGTCGGTGCCTTGTCTTTCTTCGTCATTCAGGACTTCCCGGACACTGCCAGATTCTTGAATGAGGCGGAAAGGACAGTCGTTATTCGACGCCTTCAAGGGGACGACCAGTTCAGTGCTGCTGGAGAGAAATTGCGTTGGAAGTATATTTTCCAGAGTTTACTTGATTGGAAGACTTGGGTAGGAAGTGCGTGCCAAACAGGTACACTACCTCGCTCTGATGCTAATTTTCGCCTTTTGAATGGTAGTGGTAATGTATTCAGGCTGTGACATGCCGTTGTATGCTTTCTCGTTATTCTTGCCTAGCATCATCAACCAGGTGGGTATAGTCTACATAGTTTAGGCCTTTCTGGTTGTCGCTCGCGGCTAATTGACTTCCTAACTTTAGCTTGGTGCGGCATATTATTGGTGCGGACTGAAGTTTTTGGCACTAACTCTAGGGGATTAGGATACCGGGCAACGCCTGCCAACCTCTTAACAGTTCCGGTTTATGTCTTCGCTTGTATGATCACCTGCCTCGTCGGGTACTGCGCTGATAGATATGGTCACCGGGGATACTTTAATTTGGGTTTCCTATTGCTAGGTGCGTTCTAGCGGTTCTCACTTGTTACTTTTGGGGGTGAAGCTCATTGAGCGCAGGCGCCGCGGGATATATCATCCTCATTGCTTCCCGCAATGCAGCGCTTTCGTACTTCGCAGTGTATATGGCTACCTGGTAAGTAGCACGTTTCCCTCTCAGTAAGGAAGGGTCATTGAATGGCTGCTCTAGCGGTATTTACCCTGTGATCCGTAAGCATTTTGCTCATTTCATATGTCTTCCCAATTGCTCAAATGATGTTGCTCCGTAGCGAACACCATGTGAGTTTTTTTTTTGGGTGCGCGCAGTCGTAATCTATATTAACGTTTGCTCTTAGCGCCTGGGTATCAAACAATGTAGAAGGGTCCTACAAGCGCAGTGTCACGCTCGCTATGGTCATCAGCTTGTACGTCGTTCCCCAACATGAGAAAAGAAGACGATCTAATTGGTCTACAGCGGCAATATAAACGGTGCCGTCAGTTCCAACGTCGTACGTTCCCACTCTCCATTTACTGTTTAAAATAACATCGCATTAATGCAACGTCTTAGTACCGCGAGAAAGATAAACCGTGGTATCCCCTGGGTCACGGTATGTCACCAGCAAGCCGTTCCTCCGAGTATTCACTGATACGTTTTATTCTCATCACATTCAAGGTTTGGTGTTGATGTACATCGCATTTGGCCTCATCACAAGCTGTATCATGCTCTTCTTCCTCAGACGTGAGAACTTGCGTCGCGAAAGGGGAGACAGGGATGAAGTCATTGGTGAGGGTATTGAAGGGGACGAGATCAAGGCGAAGAAGAACGGGAGGTATGCCACTGTATCTGATGCGAAGAGGGAGAAGGGAGATGCTTGGAGTGGGTATCGTTACACGCTTTAGGTGCTGAATTCGGGACATGGTGCATATTTGTCTCCGAACGGTGGATTGTGGGCATGGGTTTGATTTTTAATTTTGGTGATACTTGTACGATTATTGTTGTTGATTCAGAATGGAAAGATATTTTTTTACACGTCTGGGGGAACGCTCGGGTCCGGTCTAGTCGGTGCCGTAGGGCATTTGAAGAAGGGATTAGGCATAGTCCATGCATAGTCTATGTTTCGAGGACCGAGTCATCCGGAGTCGTGTATCTTACGACGAACAAATGCGGAGAGATATGCACGGAAGGCTGGTTTCGAGTCCCTTGTCGCGTGGTTCCGGATCAAATGAACTGATACCCTGGTGTTCGCTAATGAGGAGACCCTTGAGTGACACCCCGAATGTTTTGCGTAGAGGTCGGCAATTCCGGAGATACCTCTCTCCGTTATTCGTCAGCGAATGTCGCGATATTTTCGTAGAGGGATAACAGATTGAATGTTTAGGGCAGTGAGAGCGAAGATAAGAAGCCAGGGATCGGCAGAGAGGAAGTACAGAGTCCGGTCCGGAGCCTATTGGTTGAAGGGATGGGGGGGGCTTCTGAAGTCGGCCTAGGACATAAATAATCGTCGGTCCTGTGTCTTCCATAAATCCACGACTGCGGTGGAGTGTCCCATAGTTCGCTCGTTTTGGCCCATAGCATGAAATTTTTCATCGGAGAAGATGAGGGAAATTTGTATCCTTGAGAATTCCTGAGAAGCACGTAACTTGGTTTTTGTAGATGGTGACTGCTATCATGTTGGCTTACTGGTAGATATCGTTGATCATGATGCTGATACTAACATGTCGATATGGTTATAGCAAACATCAAACTAAACATCGTTAGCACTGCCCGCTTGTGATGAACATTAAGAACGTATGTCACTGGTGCTGATATTTGTAAACGCCAAGCTCCCCTGAGGATGCGTGACGTCTACTGGTTTGTTTACCAGATCGGATTCTGGTGCGATGGATTGGTGGCCGGGGACATGATTGTTTCTGGCGGAATTGGAGATGGTAGTTAATTGAAAGACCGGAGCTAGAAAGGAATGGTCTGATTCTTCCCTAGTTAAGCCACAGCGTGAAGCCGAGTCGGGGTCTGGGTTGTCATGAATTACGTTCCAAGGCTTGCACCACCACGTACTGGACGGCGTGTATAAGGAGAATTTTAGCCGGAACGCGAAATTTGTCGTTGTCAAGGTTCTGGATGGAAAAGTTTCGTTGATGGTGGTTAGGTGAGAAGGGAGCATGCTGGGTCAGTGCCGTCCAATCGAGTAAAGTTACGTGCAAAGGAAGCAGTTTTGTAGAGATGAGAATACGAAATTTGTCGAGAGGGCAGAATGGTTAATAGGGTAAGTAAGGGCCGCCTGTAAGGATTTGAGGAAAATAACGCGAAGTGAAGCCATCTGTCAATGGACCACAAGTCGAACCAGTTCAAATTTGTGTTGCAACATTCGCCTTTTTGGGAGAGCAGTGCACTGAGACGGTCCCACTTTTTCGAAATGATCGCATTAGAAAGGCGCGGGGATTTCTATAGCCGCGACCTCGTCGGTGGCAGATTCATGTTGTAAGACCATTGCTGGGACCGAGGGGGGGGGCACTGGCGTTGGAGGAGGAATAAACATGGGACGGGTGATCGGGAGAATTAATCGTGGTTTACGCACATATGTCCCAAATCGTACCACAATTATTCTCAACCTATTTCAATTAATTTTCGTCACTCCGGGAGAGTATATATATACTCCAACTGGACAATACATGGCGATCATCCTCCCTTCCTTGCCCATCCCACCCATTTAACGTCTTTCCTATCACCTCTCTTACGAAAACATGACCATTTCTCTCGCCAACTCGCCCCTCGACATCGAAATCCCCCGTCCCAAGGATGTTGGTATCCTCGCCATGGAGGTTTACTTCCCTCGTCGCGTGAGTTGGCACCCTCTTGTCTGGACGCGTAAAACTGAACAGGGTTGTTCCAGTGCGTCTCCGAGTCTGACCTCGAAGACTTTGACGGCGTGTCGAAAGGCAAATACACAATTGGCCTCGGGCAGGAGTACATGGCCTGGCCCGACGACCGCGAGGATATAAACTCCTTCGCTTTGAATGGTAAGAATCTTCATGTTCGTGTGTCATCTTTGCGTTGACCGTGCTTCAGCCGTCGCTGGCCTCCTTGAAAAATACAACATCGACCCAAAGTCTATTGGTCGCATTGATGTTGGCACCGAAACCATCATCGACAAGTCAAAATCTGTCAAGACCACCCTCATGGACCTCTTTGCCGAGTCTGGCAACACGGACATTGAGGGTATTGACTCTAAGAACGCCTGCTATGGTTCTACCGCTGCTCTCTTTAACGCCGTCAACTGGATTGAGTCCAGCTCTTGGGATGGGCGTAACGCCATCGTCGTTGCCGGTGATATTGCCGTCTATGCGGAAGGTGCTGCTCGCCCCGCTGGTGGAGCGGGCGCTTGTGCCATTCTGATTGGCCCTAACGCTCCTGTTGTTTTCGAACGTGAGCCCAGTCCGTTTTCTTACTGCGGTGCTTTTTTTTTCTGACATAAGTTTAGCTATCCATGGGAATTACATGGCCAACACCTACGATTTCTACAAGCCCCAACTTTCCTCTGAATACCCCGAAGTCGACGGCCCTGTCTCCGTTGTGACATACATTGCCGCTCTGGACGCTGCCTACTCAGCCTTCAAGGAGAAGTACGTTAAGTATACCAAGCGCGTCGGTGGCAAGGCCGAGTTCTCGCTTGAGGACGTCGACTATGCTATCTTCCACTCCCCATACGGCAAGCAAGCCGTGAAGGGTCACGCCCGCATGCTCTTCAATGATTTCCTCTCCAATCCCAATGCCCCCCGCTTCGCCAACATCCCCAACCCGGATTCCTTCCTCAAAGCTACTCACGCCGAGACCCTCCGCGACAAGAACGTCGAGAAAACTTTTATTTCTGCCGGCAAAAACGGCTTCGCTGAGAAGGTCGACCCTGCGATGGCCTGCTCGCGTCGTCTGGGCAACATGTATACCGCTTCGCTTTATGGCTGCCTCGCTTCCCTCCTATCGACCGTTGAGCCTTCGACACTAAAGGGCAAGCGTTTCAGCCTCTTCGCTTTCGGTAGCGGTTGCGCTGCCAGCTTCTTCACCGCACGTGTGAAGGGTGATACTTCTGAAATCCGGGAGAAGCTTGACCTTATCAACCGCCTAGCTCAGATGAAGGTTGTGCCTCCCCAGGAGTTCGTTGACGCGCTTCATGTAAGCATTCAATTCTACCATTTTTCTCCACTTTGGTTAACTTGTAATGTTTTAGCTTCGTGAGAAGAATCACAACGCTGTCAACTATGTTCCTGAGGGTTCTATCGACAACATCTGGCCCGGTGCCTACTATCTCGAGAGCGTTGACTCGAAATACAGGAGAAAGTATGTCCGCGCGCCTTTGAATGTGTAATTGACTCCTGTGTTTGGATTTGGGCTTCGTCTTCGCTATGCTGTAATCTTTTAGTTTTCGTGGATGCTTAGATTTACCCCAACATTAAAATTTGCATCATTTAGTGTAGTGTTGTAATCACCCCTTGGGGTTGTACTTAATAGTGGAACCTAATTTTTTGCTCTCTCCATCTGGTGAAGCATTGACATAACTTTTGTTGGATGCCAAGACATGAGGAAAAGCTCAGTTGCGAAATTGATGACGTTTGTCTGTACGAACCATGATCAACTCCTTGGAAAAACGTCACACCAAGATAACAGCCGACTTGGCGAGACTCGGGGCTCTTGCTTCCCGCCATCCGTTTACACAACAGGTCAGTTGTCGACCATTATAAATGTTATTCTGCTATGTATTTCTAACGTGGAGAATCACCCAGATTGATGTTATTTTCCCGTCCGAATGCATAGAGCTTGAAGAAACGTTGACGAATCTTAACACAAAATACGTTAGCGGGAAAACTAACCTGGCCAAGATTCTCGCTGTTGGGTCCAGTTTTGTTCAGCCATACGCACAATCCGTCCAGGGAAAGGACGCGGGAAGGTGTGTATCCACCAACTGAGGCTTGACAAAATGCTGACCATCATCCCTCCTTCGTTCCGTACTCAATGCGCTTTGGCGGACACGATCCTACTTTGCTGTGCTTTATCCACACCCGATTCATACTATCAGTTCAATCCTCGCGTTAAGCGTAAACCACAACGCGCAAGATGATGATGTATGGTGCATCGACACACGCGGAATTTTGACCCTATGCGTGTCCAAAGAGACGTATGAGAGGCTTGGGCTTGTGGGTCAAAGAATGCCATTCAAGCGTCAGGGCGCAGAATGTTACGGTATGTAGGTGTCTCTCCTCCCCGCTTTCGCCTGTCTCATGCTATCCGATATGTTCCCCATTTGCGCTTCAAACCAAACCCACCCTGCCTACTTCACAAAACGGCGTCTTTTACTCCCCGCTATTTTCCTCTTTGGTGAAACAGTGATATCATTGCCACTGCATGAGAATGCCAGTTCTGCTAAAGTCCAAGCTCGCAGACGGAGCGCTTTGGAGTCATGGGACGCAGGTTTTAATGCTAATGCTACCGCCAACGGACCGAAAGATTCCCTAGGCCCAAGCCCGCAAAACCCCTCGATTGGGGTGTGGGACGTGGTTTATTGTTCTGTGGCACCGCCGCCTGAAGGAGAGAACGGCGATACTGGTAAGTTATCAGCCTTAGCCCCTGGCTTTTTGTCTTCCCTTTTGTTGTCCCACCCTGCGGTCTTTTGTGGTGTGTGGGGTGCTACATTCCCCGCATTACTTTACTTGGGAATTATCATTCGGATATGGGTCCAGGGTGGGTTAATGGGTCGTTGACTGGTCATCCAATGGATTGGACCAGGTTTCATGTCTGACGCCCTGGAATTGCGAGCGGTCCGATGGTAGAAGGTGGATGTGCTGGCTGCTTGGCCGTTGGGTTGGGTTGGTTCGTTCCAGCCCTGCTCACCCATTTAGGCTTTGAACAATCGTGGGTCCTCAGTATCGCAACAAACATAATTCCATCAGGGCTTAGGCCGGCTCTCTGCTGGTTAACGTACTCAGGGCGGGGTAAGGAAACTGATACTTTTTCTTTGGCGTAGAATATCTAGAGCAATTGGCCTCCCGAGTTCTC
Source organism: Podaxis sp. C-F-101400 (assembly GCA_018524895.1). NCBI lineage: Eukaryota > Fungi > Basidiomycota > Agaricomycetes > Agaricales > Agaricaceae > Podaxis > Podaxis sp. C-F-101400. The sequence goes on along the minus strand of JAEUWR010000623.1, from coordinate 234,788 downwards.
ACCTCAAGTCCAGTAATTCACAAAGTCTGCTGTGAAAAGACACATCTCGAGAATGTTTGGGTTCCTAATCCTACTTTGATACCTCCGCGTCCCCAACCCGAACAAGAGGAAGAACTGGAAGATTGGGAGCATGACATCTCAGCACTATTCGAATGGGTGGGGATGGCTGGACTCCATGCTCAACGGTGCGCATATATCTGCCTTCTTGACTCCGATTCCACAACCTGAGAGACTGACCCCAACTGACTGGTAGGCTTAAGGCCAATGACCGCATTGACCCCTATGTCGCTCTTTATGAGCCTCCAACAGCAAGTATAATTGGAAACGTGACACATCTCAGATGGGGGGGCTTCCTTTCTCCATGTTTCGTGCAATCTGTGATTGACGCATCCGTGTAAGTGGATTTTCATGAGCTTTCCTTTCCCCACAACCCATCACGCGAAGGGTTCAAGAGACGCTCAAGAGCCCTTCACAGAGCTCATTTTTTCGTAGAGCTCATTAATCATTAATCATGTCAACCCCAGTTTCGATGATCCGCTGGTTCCATCGTTTTCTCTCCTTCCGCTTCTTTGATCCATTGATTGACGATCCCTTCAATAGCTCATACCTCCAAACAACAAGGCTACGACCCACCCCGACGTCCGGAGCCTTCGTAGCCATTGCTGCTCACGGCATCACAAATTCCCCTGTTGTATACTTGCCACAGCCGCGCAGTGACAAGCCGAAAGGCAAATCGACATCGGTGGCGCCAGGCCAGCCTCAGCCCACGCCTCCAGCACATTTACCCAGGAAAGACGGGGAGGATACGTGGTGTCTAATTTTGACTCCTCCAGAAGAGACAAAGAAGGACGTAAAGAGTATTCTGGCCGAGAGTGTGGGACAATGGGACGCGCGTTGGGGTTAGAGCGCATGTTACGAGCGGAGCTGTCTGTGGCTACGTCCCAGTAGTTCACCCGACAGTTCCCTTTAAGGTAAACAATAAATTGAGTTCCAAGAATGGCGTTTATTTTTCTTTGATTCCGGGTGGGGGAGTGTATCCGAGTTATACAGGATCTTAAAAGCACCAAACACAACGGCGATAGTATACTAAGACGGGACGTGCATGACATAGTACTACAAGTGATGCTGTCAAGAGATTGTGGGGAGCTTTTAATGACGGAGGACCGGCAAAGCATGTAAGTAGAGCAAGAGCACATAAACGAACTATAAAGGGAAAACATAGAGGAGCATAAGAGGATCGAATAAGCAAGAAATAAAAAGAAATCTGTGCCATCACAAGCCTAAGGGCAAGTGGAAAGAAAGAAGGCGTGCTGGACTATAATCGAGCGAATCTAAGCACGGCCCCAAAGTCTAAATCGCGCATCTTTTCTTCTCAAGGAGTTTTGGGTTAGGCTCATGCTCTTTAGTAATGGCGATCAAGTACAGGGACGGGGGCACTGTACTGATGAATGGACATGGTGTCGATTCGGCTGAGCGACAATCGAGCACGAGGGTTCGTGAGCGGGCCATCGCGAGTGGAGCTAGCGGGGATAGAAGGAGCGCGGTTCCAAGTGTAAATGCGAGGAGTTACATTTGGTGCGGGGGAAGGGGTGGTGAGGGTATTAGTGGAAGTGGGATAAGTAATGGCGGGAGTGGAAGGAGTGGAAGGAGAGTCAGGGCTCGGAAGTGAAGGCTCGCTCGGGATATTAATAGGGGTGATGCTAACCGTGCGACGAGAGACTGGTGAGCGGGGAGCACCTGGAGTTTGGTGGGAAGGAAGAACAGAGGGTGCTTCTTGTGCCGTCGCCGCTGGCGAGGCAGGAGTGGAGGTGGAGCTCGTCCTGTAAGAAGCTGGCGGGATGAAGACTGAGACTGGAGCTCGGCGAACGGTGGATGGCGAATCCCCGGGGTTCGTGTACTGGCGACTGATGCCAGTACGACGAGGGCCGCGATGGATAATGCGGGCTGGACGACCCTGGCGTCGGGGATCAGAACCGGCTTCGAGGAAACGTTGTTGCCAATCAACAGGGGTGTAAGCGCCAGTTAAGAGCGTAGCGGGGTCGTCTGCACTGACAGACATAGGGCTGTCGCTGGTGTCACTGAGTGCGTCATCATCGCCGTTGTCATTGGAAGAGGTGCTGGACGAGCTAGAGCTGTTGTTGTCGACGACGTTGTCTAAGATGACGACGTGGGGCTCGTCTGGGTTTTCGTCGATGGGATTATCGACGGGGCCGTCAATAAAGTGTTCTAGCTGAGCGTCCTTGAAGAACTCTTCGGAATCGGGGTCGAATTGGTTCCACACACTCCATCTCTCGCAGGGGATGTCGAGGGTAGCGGCGGCGGGGTCTGGTTCCTCGCGGATGGCTGGGGCAGAGGAGTAGTTTTGGGAGAAAAGAGCGCGACCCATTGTTTTGAAGAAAATGAAAAGAGGGAAGGAGAAGAGGAAAGGAAGAGGGGGTATTTGAAGGGGTATTAGTACAAGCCAGGCAAGATGATGGCTCAGAAGAAGACGCGTCTGCCTGGACTCTGGGGAAAACACAAACTCAGTCAGGGTCTTCTTCCATATCAGGAAGGCTTCTGCTGATTCAGCATCAATCCTGTCCCGCATAGCAACAGCCTCCACACTGCTTTATCTAACGTACCTATGTCTGTCCAGATCATCGTCTTCTTTGTTTAGAGCGCCTGCCACCGTTTTATCCGTGTCGCTAGCATTCGACGTAACATGGGCCGTTGTGCCATCAACATGGAAGTGGATCTCTTTCATGAGCCATCAAGTGTCAAGCCCTTCGTTTCCACATCATTGGATGATTTCACTGCAGCCGATGGTCAAGATCAATGGCGGCCCCATAAATTTAGAACGGATGCACGGACATTATATGGATATTCGCTAAAATATATCTTCAATGTACGTCAAGCATATAACAGCACGCACATGTTGGAATTGATTCAGGGAAGCGGGCGCCTTTTATATCTTATCTCGCTGAACAGGGGTGTTTGGTTCTGGTTTGTTTTTCCGTTGAAGGCATGACCTGGACGACCTCACGGAGAACAACATTATTTCTGTCGCACGAATCGGCGCCAATGCGGGCGTAAGGTCGAGGAACCAACTCGCTTGCGTTGAACGCCGACTCGGAGTTCTCTTCTTTTAGTCCATTAAGTATTAAGCACACTGTCTCGCGAATTCTTCAGTACCTGTCGCCAATAAACGATGGTACTTTGATGAAAACGAGAACCGTTGCCGTGGAATGAAGTGAGAAACAATCGCCTAACCGAATTTGAGGTAAGTAGAGACTCGGTGAACCGACTTGTGCTGCTACCGTGCGCCATCCTTCGGTCCTGAAACTTTGAAGCATTAGCAGATTCGCAAAGCAGTCTATTTTTAGTCTCTTAATTATGGTGTGCAAACATTTGGTGCAATGGTGAATCGCACAGTAACAACCGGTACAAGTCAGCAAGGGACTTAGAAGCCAAGGAAAGGCTATCATGCGCGAATATATATGCGCATATCCTGTGATTTTGTTCAACTGGGGAACTTGTCTTGCATTGGCCAGCCATTTAATGCGAGCGAGATCTGTGAGAGGGCCAGGGTGCGGAGAAAGGGATCAATAATGCTAATAATCGAGATTGCAGCTATGTATAGCGGGAGATTGTATTTGATTAACTCAATTTGTGCGCCCCGCGTCGGAGGGGTTATTTGGCAGATTGGAGCTTCTGGGTTGATAGCAGCCAGTGGTGTGCTCTTCTGACATAACGCGCCTTAAGGCATAGGGGTCTCAACAGCCGCGACTGACTTTGGCAACCAGTGACCATGATGCTCAGCGAATGAGGCGAAAGATAGAAGACGATGTGACTACGAATGCCCCTAAGTGAGATGCCGAGACGCGTCAGGCACGTGCCTGGAAGCGGGCGCCTTGGAACAGCCCAGTACGTCAACTCCACTCGTCCATCTCTTCTCTCCAACCAATACTTCCATTGCCTGATAGCATGCCTCCTAAGAGTCCACCTCCACCAGCGACCGATAAAGAATCGACCCCGTCTAACCCCACAAAGTACGCTGACTTGGCGCTCGATGATACCTTTCCGCCAATATCAGATCCCTGGAGAGACAACACTTCGCAATCCATTGCTAATGATCAACCCACGAGACACGAGCTCAAAACTCCCGATCCATCGTTATTTGACCAAGCGATAACTGCCAGTATCATTGATACCTCCGAATCGTCCGCTGAAACGAAGTCAAATGCCGTACCAAAGGATGTTCTGAGCGAGTTTGATCCTTTGGCAGAAAGTGCCGAAGAGAAAGAGGCTCGTGCGGCATGGGAGTCAGCAGAGTCCCATCCACCACCACCCAGGGCACCATCACCACCGGCACCATCACCACCCGCGAAGGACGACCCTCAACATCTTTCCTCACCTACTCCCGGTACAAGCACTGGTACAGATAGCCTACTCGCATCCGGAACAAATCCACCCACAGCTCTACCCATCTCACCTACACCATCAACAGCATTCCCTTCCCTAGCCGCACTTGCACGAACGTTCTCGATACCTTCCTTCTCGCCGAAAACGAGACCGCAGTCTCTAGATGTGGCAAAACCCATTGCTTCGCCTGCGACGCTGTCGTCGTTTGCTGCGCAGCAGGAACAACCATCTAGGAGATCAGAAGATGGGAGATCGCCTGTAGCTTCTGGATCGAATACGCCTGCGGTCTCGGGAAGAAGTGGTGCTGCGAGTCCTGCGAGTCCCGGGACAGGGAATGGGAATGGGGGTAAGTTTGTGGAGGGGCAGTTTGATTTTCAGAGGTTTTTGGATCAGATGAAGACGAGGAGTGCGGAGCCTGTGTCCAAGTATTTGCGATCGTGCGTATAGCAATGTTGATTTCGTTACCGAGTTGACTTACCTTTTGAATAGATTCCTAAGTAATTTCGCGAAGCGGACGTTTACGGTCAATGACCAGATCAAAATCATCAATGATTTCCTTAACGTGAGTTGAACGCTTCCGAGATTAGGCATGGTCCCTGACGAGGAGCATCCAGTTCATCTCCGGCCAAATGCGAAATTGCGACGTTTGGAAGAACGTCTCGGATGCCGAGTTTGATAACGCAATGGAGGGGATGGAGAAACTCGTTATGAATCGACTTTACGACTTGTGCGCTCCTCATTGCCTCATGCTTTCATATGGCGCTTACCAGAAGTTTTCAGCACGTTCACTCCCCAGGTTGCACGAGCGACTCCACCACGCCCCATTACAACAGACGATCTCGAGCGAGACCGTGTACTAACCCAAAGAATAGCACTTTTTGGATGGCTGGAGGAGAAGCATCTCGATGTTCCTGTTGGAGAGGGTAGTCAAGGGTTTCTGATGTTCGCTCAGCAAGGTCGGTAGAGTTTGGAATGTCCCCTGCCTTGCTGACTCACATTCATTATCGCGATTCGCAGAACTACTCAAGATCAATCACTACAAGGCTCCCCGCGATAAGCTCATTTGTATCCTAAATTGCTGCAAGGTTATCTTCGGTCCGCCACTTTTTCTGATATACCAATCGCGAAGTGGTGGCAATAATGGACTCGTGTGTTTTTTTTTCTCTAATGTACAGGTCTACTACGGCATCTGAAAAAAGAGGAAGGAGCGGATTCGTTTGTTCCGATTTTGATTTATGTGATATTGAAGGCGAACCCGCCCCACTTACTGTCAAATGTCGAGTATGTTCCTTCTTTGCTCCTGGCTTTTGTCCTCGTTGAGGCTCTCTCCGTCAGGTTTATCAACCGCTTCAGGAACCCCGCCAAGTTGCGAGGTGAAGCGGGATATTATCTTTCGAGTCTTGTGAGCAGTCCCATACTTTCATATCCGCCCGATTATAGTTGCTCATGTACCACGTTAGGTGGGCGCGGTGTCATTCATTGAGACCATGGACCATACCTCATTATCCTGCATGACACAAGAAGAGTTTGAGATGTAAGTATTTGCCCATGCGATCCTGCCTGCAGACTGATATTTGTGCCCCATAGGAAAGTAGAAGAAGCCATCCAGAATCTTCCACCTTCGGAACCTCAGTCCCCAGAAATTCCCCAGCTACAATCAACAATACGGTCCCAACTCGAGGCTGGACAATCACCACATGCAGGCGAGGAATCAGCTCAACCACTTTCGATTAGTACACCTGTGCAGGCGATCTCCGAAGACGCCAAACGTCTTCTACAGAAAACAGGAGACACGATATCAAAACCGCTCAACGCTCTCGGTCGAATATTCTCGGAAGCGCTGGATGGAGCCGAGAATAAGCTATCGTACATTCCAGGTCCATTCGCGCCATTCGAGCTCGGGAAGGAACAGAGAGGGGACCATCAGGGACTAGGACCGGACAGTCAACAGTACAGGCACCAGAAGTCGATTTCTGGCGCTGGAGTACCGCAGACGCCGATGAATGCGGGTTACGAGGGACTATCTCCCGTGCATACCCCATACAAGCCTAGGATTAGGAGAGGGCAGTCACCATCGTTCCATGGAACTGGGACGCCACCCGGTAATTCACCTGGATATGGGTACGGTGGACCGGAAGACACACCTTCAAGGAGTACAAACACCGGGCCGCATACGCATCAGGCACTTGCAATGGGGCCTTCACAACCGCACCAAGCGTCTTCCCAGCCCTTCTCTTACTCTCCGAACTATCCACAAAACCAGACGCTCCTTCCACCGCGCGTACAATCACTCGCCGCGGGAGGGAACGGGTTCGGTGGTGTTGGAGGCGAGATTTCACGGACGCCAACGCCGAATTTGGACTTTGCGGGCGTCCAGGCTGAGATTGATATAGCGCATGAACAGGCTGCGAAGGCTGCTAGGGAGACGTTGAGACAGATTTTCCCTGGGATGGATAGGGAGGTTGTGGATTGGGTGCTTGAAGCGAAGGAGGGTGATTTGGGTAAGAGTATTGAGGCGTTGCTGGAGATGAGTAGTGGGACGTGAGGATATGGGTGAAGAGAGTTAAGAAGGCGGTGGTTGGTGGGATGGTATTGTATATTTGGATTTCTTCCCTTGGCGGAGGTGGAGAAAATCAAGTAAAAGATTGTATCATATCAGTCCTCTGGGTCTACCCGATTGCAGTAATATTGAGCGTTGAAGGCGAACAGTAACCGAGTGGATGTAAAAATGGAAATGTGACTTCTGAAGCTATGGGCTTCGACCGAGGGTTAGTGCTACTCCCTGAACTTATTGAAGACCTTGTATTCGGACACAAGGTCATGATACAAGTGGAAGCTACGGCTTTCAAACTCTTCTAACTATAGTGATACGTGAGTCGCACGGCAAATAGTATCGCTCTTGTGGAGGTCAACAAATTCCACCACAAATGCATCGGCGTAGAACAAAGGACTTGGGCTTATATTTCGCCCCTGGATGTCCTTCCCCCGTACTCGTCGTCTCTTTTCTTCCGATATTTTGACTTCGTTGCTGCGACAGGTCAGAGGACTGACTAGGTGATTGTCTTCTGTGCCGTCGAGTACCGCCCTGTACTTTATCAGTGCGTATGTCGATCCGGCTTGGGGGAGGTATCCAAACCCAGTGCCTACTGCAGTGCCACAATCACGCTCTATAGATCTCGCTACACAGCACATCACTGTCTGAACTCGATGAAGTCGCCCGTGATGAACCACCTCCAAGTTGTTTTCTTCCGCCTAACGGTTTTCCAATATTACAGGCAATTGTGTGAACGGAATTTGAAATTAGATATTTGAAATTTGAGGTCTGGCCCGGATCAATCTGACATGGAAGAAGTTATCTTCAGCAGTCATAATGTATTTATATCTAACCTTCGTTGTCACCAGAAACAACTCTAGATTATCTTTCTCTAGCCCCTCGGCTGGTGCGTTTAGATTGAGAGAAGAAAAACTCTGGGGATCATCTCCATAGGGAAGCTATATTGATGGTGCTCTATCCGATCGTCCTGCAAAGGCTCCAGCAGGTTCTAAGAGAGCTCAAGGAGAATGTTGAGATGTCTGCGCTTGCGTCCATCTGCACGAATGCCAACCTTTCTATTCTGTTAGCGTTCACTGTATCTGACGTAATATATTGATCGGTGGCACAGCTTTACATGTCAGTTCAGAACAAACGGCTTCTACGTTTCCACAAACGGTTCTTCACGGGATTACATCACAAATGGATTCTGACGTACACTATCAACCCAGCATCGCCCCTGTGAGGGTCAACTGGTCACTCGCTATGCCACAGGTCAATCATCTGTCAGTTGTACCCGACCCAATGCAGGGGAAAAGGACCTTGTCGAGGACTTTCCGTCTTTCCTCCACGTTGTATCGCCGCTCCTCACGCCTCCATTACGTCGTCTCCGAGGCTTCAAAGCCTCTTTGAAAGATTGAAGTTATGACCAGGTTCAAGAAACAAGATCCTCCAACGACCCTTGTGCTCGTTGCCGGGATAGCTACGATTCTCTTATTGTGCGCGACGCTCTCGGTACCATTCGACAAGGCCATTTATGTGTTCCGAATTGGAGCGGCGGCGAATGGGACGCTGCGATATGTAGACTTCGGAGTGTTCGGGTACTGTCCTGTGCCCATTGGACAGTGCGTGCTTCAGTCCGAGCGTTTTGCTCGTCGAAGTTGAACGATGCTCCCGACAGGGGGAAGAATGACAAGTATTGGTTTGCTAAATATCCAAATTGTACGAAGCCTACGGTCGTATGGAAAATCGGGGGAGATGTTGTGGATGTTTTGTGAGTTCCCCACACAACTGTGGGGGTTTCTACCTATTTATGATGACTGTGGACCCGGTCTTTTTGTCCAGGCAGGCGCCGTCTGCTTTAAGGGACGGTATACCCCAACCACTTGGTTTGCTCCTGGCAATATTGGATCCAGCGGGTACATAGTTCACTCCATGTCATGTGTGTCACGCTAGCTTATCATAATCATGTCTTCAGCTGCTGTCGGAGCCTTCCTTGCCTTCCTCGCAGCCCTTATCGTATTTCGTTCTCGCGTAATTCTCAGACGTGCCGCACTTGAAATGCCAGACAACTCGGGACAGCTCAATGCTGTTTCCGCCCTTGTTCGTCTCGCGCTAACATGCGCCTCCCTGGCATTTATTGCCAATCTGATCATCATATCGAGGATGAAGGAACGCGTACGCTCATTATTGCTGCAGAACTCGAGTATGAAATATGTTTGGGGTAAAGTGGTGAGTATCTGCTTGCTGAACTCTTGTTGCTCGTCTATGTTGATTGTCATCGCTTGTGGCGTTTAGATTTGCTTAAACGGGTTTTCCTTGCTTCTCTTGGCAACTGGGATGTTGGTAGTCAGCCGATTGAGACAGAACGTGAAACCGGAGGTTCGCGCTGTTCGGTTTTCAACCGGGAGCATCAAAAGCTTATCTTTATTAAGATTATGACAGAACCCCAAACTGAAACGACTTCGGTAGAAATCTATGAAATGCCCAGTCCAACACCTCAGCCTCAATCGCAAACCCGTACAAACCTAACTCACAGCGTGCCACGGCCTTTCCCACCTCGGCTATCGTCCCCTAATCTTCCCGAATATCCAGATAATGATGCACCACCAAGTTACGCCAACGCAACGTCTGGCAACTCTGCAGCAATACCAACAGCACCATCATCCCATGCGCCGCTCGTAGCTGATGGCGGGGGCCGCTTCAGCTTTTTCCGATTCGGCAACAACGTCAGCCACGTCTGATTATTCGAATGGATCAAACTTTATACCAGAGAGACCAAGACTTTGGGAGCTTTCTAGCGCTGTAATATTTATTCACGATAGCGATAGCAATTCTGAAAGCCTAAATAATATTGACCAATGACCGACAAAAGACTCATTTGGCTTGATCACAACCACGGTTGCGCCGAAAATTTTCACCTTTGAGGTGATTGTTGGGTACACACAGTGCTTGCTTCTGGGGGCAAGGCAGGGCCGCATGAGAGGCACAAGGGGTTTTTCCATTTTTAGTTCCCGAGGAATGATTATCCAGAAACACGTACCTTTCTCAATTCAGGTACATCATGCTCTTGTCGTTGATATAGTAGCCGTGCCCGCCGCTGTATAGCCTCGTCCCTCTTCACAAGAGATGGACAAGCCCCAGGGCGCCTAATACTTAACTTCATACCACCACCATACCCCGAGTCAGCCAATACCCACATCCGCAATGACTTCTGCACGCAAAATAATAACGAGGATCAGGACAGAGGGATACCCTTTTGCGGCTGCTGTTATACTCTTGGCTACGGCGCTATCGCTGCTTCTAGTGGCTTCGCTTTCCGTGCCCCTATTTCAAACCAGTCGGATTTTTAGATTGACGGCGGATGTAGATGGAGTGGTTCGCTTCGTGGATTTTGGGATCTGGGGGTATTGCTTAAACTCTGCTGAGGGGTGCGCTCTGGTCATATCCATTCTGTCGTCGTCTAAAATCCCTTCTTTATGATTTATTTATCAGGGGGAATAACCGAGGTACAATCGCTGGCGGCCCTCGATGCACTCGGAGAATGCTTGGTTGGATTGTTGGGTCTGACGTTGTGGGATTTCTGTGAGTAGCTCTTCGTTACTGCGGTATCCACAAGCCTAACGTGAGCGTGCCAATTCTTCTCTGTAGACAAACGTCGCAAGACGTGCAAACCGCGCCTACGACCACTGAAACTTCGATGTTAGTGATTTACCCCACATGTAAGCTCCCATCGCTCTCATCGCCTCAACTTATATTGACGAGTTTGTAACAGCGACTGTGCTTTTGTTCGCCGCTTTTGTCTTTTCACTCGCAGTGTACATTGCAGAGAGGATCACAGCCAGGGCAACAATGGAATCGATGCAGCACCCGAGACACCTAAGAATGTTATTCTCCCTGGGCTTGTTAACCGCCCTCACCACATCCTTTGTCCTGCTTGTCCACCTCGAGCTTGTGAGCTCTGTCAAGAAAGTGGCTGGCGCGCAGCTGAGCAACGGCAACCCAACTCTCCATGTAGAGTGGGGCAATACGGTGAGCGACCTCGTTGCACCGCTTAATTTCCTCTCCGATAGATACTTACTCGTTTCAATGCCAGACATGGCTCTGTGTTTCTGCCCTCCTATGCTTATGTGGCAATATACTTATCATCCGGAGCATCCGGAACGCAAAGTGGAGGAGGGAATCTCAGGTGCGTCCTGCTGCAAGGTACAGACACCTCTCCTGTTACTGACGGCATTCCCCCTCCCCTTCCAGATCCCACAGCTGCAATCACCCGCGATACCGTCAGCAGAGAAGCCATCGATAACTGTGGCGGAAACACATGTTATGGTTCCTATTGGTCTGCGTTGAATTTTGAGCCTTGATGCTTATTGTTTTCGTGGCTTGTATGAAAGGTCACGGATGCTGGACAATTTCTTGGGTCTGCGGCCTGGAAGCCAAACTCGTGCCTGTTCCCGAGTCAGTTCATTCAGGACCCTGTTGAACGCTCGGAAACAGTTTTCCGAGTAATGAGAGCGCCCTTGATATTAAAAGCTCTGATGCATTCGTCAGCTGGTCTCAATGTACTTAGTGTAGGTTTCTGGTCCTCAGGAGTGGCGGCGTGTTCATCTCCTTGTATAGTGTTTTGGTCGTTTGTATAAATACTAGTATTGCATCACCATTATCGACCCAAGATAGGGGCTAAATTACCTAGGCTCCAAATTTAGACGCCGTCACACGTGTATTGATGATGATGCACCTAGGCTTTGCACTGGGTTGCCAGTGGATACGTCAAGGTGAGGCCTCTTCCACATTGTCACCGTCCCCGACATTTGCACAAAACCTTTTTAGCTATGGCCGAATTTTATTTTTTTGGAAGCTTCCTGAGGATATCCGAAAACTTGTCTTTGAGATTGCGTTCGAGGAAAGTCACCGGAAAGCAATCCACCTTGCGCTGGTTTCTCGAGAGATAAACTCCCGGTGAGCTTCCGTTCAAAGTCACGTTGGCATGCTTGGTGGATTTGGCTGATATGATGACAGGGTTGAACCTGTTATCTACCGGCATGTCATACTCAGTGCACCAGACGATGGCACCGAGCGTTTCACCAAGCTCATCCGTACATTCCGAAGTGATTCGAAGAACAAGGACTTTTTACACAAACCATGCCGAGGCCATCTATGTCCACGACTTCATCTTCGGGAATTTTGCAGCCGAATTCCTCCCTCTTTGTAGGAACCTTGTGTCTCTGTCGTGCTGGCCAAGTTCCGCGAGTCTTGTAGGGGCGAAGGACACTATCTCATCGATTTTGAAACCTGAGATATTTCCTTGCCTCCGTAAACTCAGCCTCACGATGATATCGACCAGCGATACGCTGCTCGAGCTTGTCGACATCTTTCAGCATCCCCTTACACAAAACCTGACTCATCTCGACCTTCTCCTTGACATGGATCCATCATGGGATGGATTGAAACAACTGCATTACCTCGACACCTCAGTACGTATCCTCTGCCGGAAGTTTGGCTTCCAAGAGAATACGAGGCCGCAGGGAGAAAACTGAGGCTCTCATAGAAAAGATAATTTCCTATTTTCCCCCCGACCTCCACGCTGTCATCATTCGGCTTCGTCCAGATGTGTTCCTGGAGGCGGCATGGTGGGACGCCACGAACAAATTCCACAAGAGACAACCTCCTGCCTATGCGGAGATTGTTCACGGATGGCTTGACTCGAGAACCATACTGGTTTCATCCGTGGACAGGGAGACCGATTAGGGCAGAACGGCGCCCAATTGGTTCCTCGGCCAAGTCAATGACTTCTTGGATCAGACTGTCACATCTAACAATCACTTTGGCCTGCGTCTGATTTGGGACAAAGAGGCTGAACAGGGGTGCGACGAATCTTGGGGAAAGCTCGAGAGTATCCTGCGTCGAAGGAGGGAAGTTGCCAAGCGGATCCACAGCTCTTGCTGGCACCAAGAGAGCAATTCGAGGGTAGGGGAAGGGAAAAGAGCAGGGGCCAGATTGCCAGTCGTGGCGGAGTTCCCCCTTTTTAACGATTTCCCAGAGGATATCCGTAGGTTGACCTTAGAAATCGGATTCGAGGATAGTAACAACTCCTCCATTCACTTGGCATTCGTATCACGAGAAATCCATTCATGGTATGTGAGACAGCACACTTTGTTTGTATGTCGAGCTGAGACCAGCAATAGGATTGAGCCATTGATTTACCGACACGTCGCACTACGCAGTTTCTTGTTCCCCTGAGGCGTCCGTCCGCTCGTATACACTCTACTCAAAGGAAGGAACGGAAAGAAACACTGCGCTACATTGATCCAGAGTATTTCCATTAACCGACCCGCGGCTCGTGTCCTTGGAATCGATCTTCTTCGTCTCTGTGACAACCACGTCGGCTTTGCGGGATCGTGGCCAGGCTAGGACATAAATGTCCTCCAATTCATTCTGAAGGGAGATTTGTTCCCTCTTTGCAAAAATTGTCTTTATATGACGCCGTGCTCCTGGATTCACTCACGTACCCCGTTTTGCAGTCCCTCGCGCACCTGGATGCCGGAGTTACTAGTCTAACGCCTTGGGAAGGACTTGAGATGCTTCTTAGTTTGAGGCACATCCGCGTTGACGCGTCGAAGCAAATACCCGCTTCTGGAAATCCGATAGAGACAGCACGGATCATCAGAGAATCCACCCAGGCAGCCACCCAACATTTCCCACCAAGCCCCGAGAGCTTCGTCCTCATGGTCGATGCTCATTTCATCCGCTCCGCGGCGCGCATTGATTGTGAACTCAGTATCCTGCGGTGTGCACCGCCAAAATTTGCAGATATTATCCGTGGGGGAATTGATCCACGAGTCGTGTTGAGTTGTAAACCGGGCCCTTTGGTGGAGTGGTCGGAAAAGAGGATGTCCCAGAGATAAGCCGACGAGATACAACACCCTGAATGGAATTGTTCCGTGGCACCCCCAATATCTGCCCTGGGATGTTGGAGTGCAGAGAATATATTACTACTGATTGGATATTGTGAAGGTGATCATTCGCAGACGAAAAGAACTGGATGATAGGCGGCAAGAGGAAGAGGGTGATGCCAGACGACGAAGAGGATGTCTTGATGGCAGACGGGCTCAGAGTGCCCAAGGATTGGACGAAATGGCGCTACAGTTGCAAAATCCTTCTAATGGCAGCGACTCGTTGGCCGGTTAGGTACAGCGTTTGCCGATGTAATATAATACGTTCGTATCCCGATTTGTAATTGGGGAAGATGAAGTCAAACAAATAGTTTGCTTTGTCCGGTCTCCTTCCCCAACCAGACGCCCTCGCGTATACCCGTGATGAGGATGTTTAATTTGAGGTACCCGTACTTACTACCATACACTAGACACTATTGGCGCAATCGTTCATGGATCATTTCGGACTATTCAACGACTTCCCGGAGGATATCCGGAGATTCATATTCGAAATTGCATTCGAGGATAGCGATAGAAAAGCAAAACATCTCGCACTGGTTTCTCGAGAAGTCAACTCATGGTGAGGCGCTTTGGCCTAGTCATCGACTTGATCAATCATCAACCCACCCACTGACATCACTGACATGTGAATAGGATCGAGCCACTACTCTACTGGCGCGTCAAACTAGACACTTTGTTCAGTACCCAGCCCTTAACGAGGTTTATACGCACATTCCGAACGGGCTCGAAGAACGGGGACTTCTATGCCTCTCATGTCAAGGTCGTTCTGGTCAACGACTTTGTCTTTGAGGGCTTTGCAGCCGAGTTCCTTCCTCTCTGCAAGAATGTTAGAACACTTTCGTGCCGCGAAAGCCATCTCGAAGGAATGGACATCATGCGGTCTATCCTACAACCAGAGACGTTTCCTCGCTTACGAAAGCTCGGCTTCATGCTAGAGGAAGACGCTCCGCCGGAGTTTCTTGATATTTTCCACCACCCCCTCGCACAAAACCTAACTCACCTCGACCTCAGTCTCCCGTTCGCTATAGAATGGGACGGGCTCAGCCAACTCCAACATCTTCGCTATTTCAGCTTCCAGCCCGCGATGAGCCTCTGGATCTCCTCTGACTATCACAGAGGTGCACGGCAACTCAAGACTCTGTTCCAAGACATAATACCTCATCTTCCTCCCCAACTAGAAGGGTTTATTACTTGGGTCACTGAAAACATGATCCGTACAGCGGCGTATACCGAGGCTGCCGATGTCGTGCCTAGCGATCAACCCACACCCTTCGCGGAGATCGCCCGTGGCTTGCTTGACCCAAGGATCGTGTTGGCTGCGCACCACAAGAAACACTTTCAGTGGAGCCCAGACATAACCAGGCTTTACATCGATGCAATACAAGACTTTCTAAGTCAGACAATCGTGCTCGTAGACCCTAATTTCAACAAGCGTCTTGTTTGGGACGATACTGGAACAGATGTGTTCTGGACAGAACTCCGCAGAATTTTACGTAGGAGAAGAGGGGCTCTCATTCGGGACCGTCCTTCCCACTGGCATCGCGGGAATGAGGCGCCCAGGGACCAGGGACCAATTCATGGTGCCGTCCTGGCAAGATTGAAGGGTGGATTTCATCCATTCAAAGGTTTTCCGGAGAACATTCGCAGACTAGTCTTTGAGATTGCGTACGAAGATAGTAACAATACTGCAAAACACTTGGCGTTGGTGTCCAAAGAAACTCATTCATGGTACGGTCACTTGTCTTATTTGCATCATTCCGTGTTAAGCATCTCGCAGGATCGAACCGTTAATCTTTCGGCATGTCGTCCTTTCCGCCAGTTCTTACCCCGAACGCATGAAGTTGATTGCTGATGCCTTCTCCACTGAGAAGAAAGAGGCCAGAAGCCAAGCTGCTTATATCCAGAGCCTTTACCTGGATGAAGTCGCAGTCCGCGATCTTGGGATTGAATTTTTCCGTCTTTGTAGCAATGTCGTCAGCCTCACAGGCTCGTGGCCCAACTGGTCCTCAATACCTGGTCTGGCTGGTGCCTTCGATATCCTCTCAAGCCCAGGCATTTTCCCTCAACTGCGGAAACTATCGCTGCAGAATTTCACAGGGCTACCAGGCGACAACTTTTTCACCTGTTCTACATTCCGTTGCCTCACCCACCTGGACCTTCAGCTCAAGGATCCAGTGCCTTTGAAAGGGCTCGAGACACTCTCAAGCCTCAAACACTTACGTATCAACTCGCTGAAGCAAATCCGCGCAATTCCTGGCTACGGTGCCCCAGAGAAAACGGGAGAAATTATTAGGATGTCCCTTCGTGATGTCGCTCCATACTTCCCGCCCAGCCTAGAAACTTTCGTCTTCCTTGTCGATACCCAGTTCATCGATCATGTTGCACATATTGACAGTGTACAGGCGATACGAGGCTTACAGCCCCTGTTCGCTGATATCACGCACGGGAAGATAGACCCGAGGATTGTGTTAGGTTGTCAAGGAGTACCTCGGATGGGATGGGCGGAACGGAAGTTGTCTCAAAGGGACATTGACGGCATCTACGAAGTGTTGAATCAAGTTGTTCCATGTCCTGATATGCATCTGCCTTGGGATGATCCCTTTGGGGTACAAGGGAAGGATTGCTTTTGGTTGGACCTTGCAAAGGATATCGTTCGCAAACGGTTCCTCGGCGGTATATAGTATGGCAATCGTGGTTTGTCAAAATCAGACACTGTCCGTCCAGATTTGTGGTATCATCTAGTGTTTATTTAGGGTATCTGATTCCTGTACATCATTACTCCGGGTGCTAGGTCTCTCTAAGGCCCTCGTGAACCATATGTGTGAAATGCCCACCTAAGTGGAAGCAGCAGTTGTAGTGGGCGCGTCTGGCGTTTCGTTTGTCTCCTTGGCATCTTTCGCTCCCTCTTTCTCCTTCTCCCTCTCTTTCTCCCTCTCTGCTTCTTCCCTTCCCTTTTCCTTCTTCTCCCTCTCCTCCTTCTCCCGCCTCTCCCTCTCGATCCATGCCGCAAAATCATTGACAGCATCCACGGGCCTTGTTTTATACATCATCAAATAGCCCTGCAAGCTCGCCATCGAGAACACTCTTTCGGGAAGTGCGTCGCTAAACGCAGCTGCGAGTTTATCGACTTGAGATCTTGAGAGCCTGGGGGGTTTGGTTCGATTGCGTGGGCGGACATAATCAACCCCGGTTGGGGAATATGTGGATGCGGTTGCTGCAGCGTCGGGAAGAGATAGAAGCTTCTGTACTGGTGAGGGTGAAGAAGACGGCACGACAGTAGACGACTCAGACGCATTCGAGGCAGTTTCGTCGTGTGCAAGGAGTAGTGAGTCCGTCTCCTTCTCGGTTCCACCCTCTGCGCTCTGACTCTGAGCATAAGACCCGGGCAAGAGTTCACTGTCCGGCAGATAGAAGCATCGATAAAGCTCCCTTGCTTGGTACTTGCTGGCGAGCTTGAACTCGATATGTAGATCCATGCGCCCAGGTCGTATGAGTGCGGGGTCGAGAGCATTGTATTTGTTTGTAGTGGCGAAGAGGAGGCGGCCTTCCTGTGCGCCGACGCCGTCTAGGGCGTTAAGCAGGCCACTTAGGCTGATTCTATGCGTGTTGAACGTCATAAGCAACAAGTCAACAGTGGATGGGGAGAATAAGGAACATACTTGCTAGTACGGTCTTGTTGCTGTTGTTGCTGGGCTTGTGGGTGAGCACCCGGGTTTGGGTCGCCTTTGGGGTCGGTGCTGTCGGTGAGGTCGCGATTAATAGTGGAGGTGAAAGCGGCGTCAATATCTTCCATAAGGGCAATACACCTTTCTTTTGGGTCATCAGCATAAGTCGCCTTAGATTGGGTTCGTTTCGGCTTACCGGGTAGTTCGCAGATCAGCTCGTTCAAGCCATTATCATCCAACCCGGAACGGGACAAGGACACAATGTAGATATCGAGACCGAGTTCGCCGGCTATACTATGAATGATACTAGTCTTGCCTGAACCGGGGGCGCCATACTATACAAGTCGCATCAATGAACACGCTGAAGAATACGAGGGTGGCGGTCAACTTACGAGGAGGAATCCACGACGGAAAGGAATCCCGCGAGTGGCATACCAGCTCTTGCTCTCCAAAAAGTCCTGGGCGTCTTCAATAAGAAGGTCTTTGATACCGGGGTCAAGGACAATGGAGCTCAGAGGACGTTTGGGCCGAGTGGCGACGTGGCGCCAGCAATTGTTGCTGAAAGGGTACCCGCAATAAGGATCTTTGCGAATTTCTGATCGGACACAGGTACTCACGGATCAGAGACGTAGATGGATATCACGTTCTCTTGAGCAGCCTTATATGTCTTTTTCGCCTCGAGTAACAAATCATTTAGAATCCGGTGGTCCCAAGCAAGAATACTAACATAACGTCAGCCTGACCCAGAACAGCGACAGGGAACATGTCAGCATACCACAATTCCAAATATTCTTCCCTTGTCTTGTGCCACTGCGTGCCTTCCTTCTGTAATCGACTCACACGACACCAACGGCCTTTATACCAGAACGAATGTCTCGAGGCATAGGACGGAATATATGAAAGTGGTCGATCTCCACTGAACACTGCGCTAGGGTCATCATTTTCTTCTCCTGGGATGAGGACAGCGTTGGAGTTGAGTCCGAAGGACCGGGTCGTGATTTGTACATCACGCGCATTGGTCCAGGAGGGTTGTTTTGAAAGCCAGATCATGACCCAATCTAATCAAAGGGTTAGGCGAGGTATAAAATGGAGCACAAGGATCTACATACCATAGCTAGCGTCATCTTCCATGAAGACAGCAGTGATGAAGAACCAGTTGTAGACAGCGTGATAGGCCTTGACCATAGTACGGCGACACATTTCAAAGAAACCACCGATCAGGAAAAGTTTGAGCCAGTCATGAAAGGCAGAAGCTGATAACAAGGACGTGATTAGGGTTGGGATATTTGATGGTGTGGGCGGCGGAATGGTGGAGGTAGGGGTTTCAGCAGCATCGGCCTCAGTAGTGTTGTTGTCATCACGCTGGTTTGGGGATTGAGGTACCATACCAGGAGTGCCGAGCAGGGCAGAAAGGAGTGTTTGAACGAGCATAGCAGGTGTAGCCATGCTGGGCGATCGAGGTCGTAAGCAGCTCCTATAGGCCGGCAATGGATTTAGCAAAAGGAGCACACACGGTTTTTATAGCGATGTCTGGAAGCATTGAATCACCGTAGATCCGCTCTACAGCTTTGGTACAGCGGGGAACACGTCATAATCAAAACGATGTGTGAACATGACTCGGCGGATTTCGTGGAATGACTTGTATATCTCCTTGACGAACGGGGATGGCTCTTTCTAATTGGATGCAATGCAGTCCATATTGCCGCGAGCCGAAAACGTGTTGCCAATATTTGGATATGTGGCGGTGATTACATGCAGCGTGGTGGATGATTCTTTGATTGACCGTATTTTTGCCTTGGACGAAGAATCGGAGAATGATATAATGCGATGACGGCTACAAACATACCATGGTAAAATCAGCGCCCGACAAAACCAGTTGACGCTGGGTCTTGGCGCCCCGGCTGTGCATGCCGTCCTCCACCCACTCCGAGGAGATTCTCTGGGCTGCATGAAAGTACCTGATGTATTCTCTATGTATTCTCCGAGCGCTAGTAATGGTTTGTATGGAACAGCATCTTGGGAACGCCAGTGACGTTGGCGCTGCTAGTGCCTGAGCACTGCTCCTGCGTAAGCTAACCCTGCGATAGGTTTACCCAGCCCACATACCGTTTATATGATGTTTTCCAACCAGAAAATGGGACAGCGGTGATTGGAGGTGCCGTCTGGTATGGGTTACAGGAAATTATGACGCTGAAGGTATTGCCAGGGTGTTGTCCTGGATGATGCTCTTACTCCGAACCCAACAAATCAAATTTTCCTCGGGGCACCTGAGGGCAATGCTACCGGCCAAGTAGGACAAACTTTCAGCAGCCCCGGGATCCAGAGGGCTCGAGCTCATGCACCTGACTATTTCGCGTGCGTGAAAACCGTGTCTCGGATCGATAAATGCGCGGGGTACCTCGAAACCTCAACAACAGTTCCAGTGAAGGTGTGAGCCGAGCTCCAAGCCGATACGAATGGGAGGTCTCTCAATATGCGATGCTCGAATGAGGGTCAACGGTCGGCGAGATAAGACGCGTAGAATGGTATATATACCTTGAGGATGCATTTGGCTTCTGACTCCGAGCCTCATCACGAACATCTGTCTGAAGATCGATCCTGCGAAAAGCCCCCATTCGAGGTCGTGAGGGCAAACGGGCTTCCGCATGATATCCATCAAGTCGAGTTGGAGGCGGGTATTTGTTGTGTTTCGTGTGGAATCCAACGGAATACAACACCCTCTGGGGTACTACTGCCCAGGCGTCCCTCCGAGTAAAGATTAGTCAAACACGATCGTCGTTGTTGTTGGCGTTATTTATGAACAGCGCAAAGATATCGATGGCCATTAGCACCCTAAGAGATGCGGGACTGAGACCCAAGGCCTAAAGACAAGTAGTCCAGGTGATTACATAAGTGCTACATTTGAGTACTGTACTATATTTACAGTAAGTACTATATATTTAGTTGATATGTGTTGTTATACACTGTTACGCATCGGTTAGCCTATCCGAAATTTCTTCCCGCATCCTTGTCAAGGATGTCGGTCTTCCTACACCTATTCTGACGTGTCATGGCACAGTCCGTCTCGTGGGACGTCCAAGCGGCGACGGCATGTCAACACGTACGCTCGGCGCTTATGAATCCTTCCCTCCGTTCTCTACTCACTGACAGATGAGTTCTTGGCTTGATCTATTCTTTCTGTAGCTGAGGAGGACATGGCTGGGAATCCGGAATATATAAACGTCTCGAGCTCTCGTATTGCGAATTCAACACCTCCAACCTTGTCCCGTATAATCCTCATTCGACACCGATTCCTTTGCGGCCATGACAAGAAAATCAATCCTAAGTTTCCTGCGTGATCAATTCAAAGCGGTTCCTCCTGTGGTTAATGCCGACCTAAAGGGCAAAACTGTCGTCGTCACTGGTGCCAACACGGGCCTGGGCTTTGAAGCGGCTCTGCATCTTGCGAGAATGGGTGCGGAGAGGTTGATACTTGCGTGTCGGAGTCGGGAGAAGGGCGAGGCGGCTACTGAACGTGAGATAATAGCCCCCTTTTCGACGTGGATCATATCATTGATGTGAATGGTGGGATGACAGGTTTGAAACAGGCGACAGGATATTCGAAAGCTGAACTTTGGATGGTCGACCTCGCTGATTTTGCGTCAGTGAGGGCGTTTGCGGATCGAGCCTTGAAAGATTTAAAACGGCTGGATATCCTGATGTTGAATGCTGCTATTGCTTCGGGGAAGTACACAGCGACGAAAGATGGATGAGAAACAGGGTAAGAGAACCATCTCTTTCTGTCCTGATTCCTAATGCTCATTTATGCTCTAGACTGCAGGTGAACGATCTCTCATCGTCACTACTCACGTTCCTCCTACTCCCTCGGATACTTGAAACAGCCAAACAGTATAATACAACTCCGAGGATTGTTGTCGTCGCCAGTGAAGTTCACTACTGGACAAAACTCGAGGATAAAGTGCTTGCGAGTCCCAACGCATTTGAGGTTTTAGGAAGCAGGGAATACTGTACAACTAAGTGGGCGAACAGAATATCTACAACGGAGCCAGAAAGCTGACTTTTCTGCAGGGTCATGGGAATGCGCTATTTCGACTCTAAACGTATGTCATTATTGGACCTACCCATTTCTCTCTGGTTCTGACATCAACTTCACTAGTCCTCAATATATTCTTCGCTCGTGCCCTCAATAATCACCTCAAGAACCAACCTGTTATAGTTAACACCGTCAATCCAGGATTTTGTTACTCCGAAATTCGGCGGGAGATGTCGGGTCTACTCATGTGGTTGTTCGAGAAACTGCTGGCACGAACAACAGAGGAGGGCAGCCGCCAACTTGTTTGGGCTGCTGTTGGCACTCCCAAAGGCGGAGAGGAGTCGCTAGACAAGCTCAGGGGCGCATATGTCAATCTTGCAGACATTGATGAACCTTCGGATTTCGTGCTTGGTGAAGAGGGAAAGAAAAGGGAGGATAAGCTATGGGTATGTCGTACAACTTCTGGTGGTAGCCTGAGGACCCAGGACTGACTCGGATAGATTAGAACGATCTCATTTCTATGCTTGAGAGAGTGGATTCACGCATCAAAGACGTCATTACGCAACACCTCGCTGCTTCCTAGGAGTGTATTAATGCACGTCTAGTTCTGCTGACTTGACCATTAGTCAAGTTCCGGCGTCCTTGGATTTTGCTGCTGCTTTCACCTGAACCATAATTACAACCGTATACCTCCTTTAAGTATGCCCTTCTACGTGTGTATGTCTAGTGAATCAAGTTAAGCCCATATTTCCGCCCTGTCCATTCCAGTTTTGGAGAACCGTGCGTCGCACCAGATCTCCTGCAACAAGAACTTCGTTGCGTGGAGCCGCGGCGAGACATCTCGAGTCAGACGATGCAGTTGCCAGAGAAGCTTACCCCGCAGTTAGGAACGCCGGCAGCTTGTGTATACTGTCATTGGAGGCGCAGACAAAGCTTGAAAGCTAAGCCGAAGATAGAGCACACCAACGTCGCCGAGGTTGAAGAGTCATCGGACTTCATGCTACTTGGCGATGACGAGGACAAAAGAGAAGAGGGTTTATAGGCATGTCAGCCTGTTGCCTGACTTATCGTGTGTATTGGCGGCAGATATCCCGAAAAAATGCGCTGGGACGAGGAGCAGGAGGGAGGGATGCTGGAAACAAAGAAAGCAGCAATATCGGTATGTGTTGGAGTAGCCGGGAGCGGACGTAACCCACCGGCGGCCAAATCGGGACTTGCCCATCACAGAGGTGAATCGCATCTATTTTTATCAAAGGTGTTGTCCCTCATAACTCCTACTCCTAGGTTATCGGGTTATCGTGCCGAAACAAATCGCTGAGGCGTCCATGCCGACAAACTGCTTTGTGGGTCATCTAACAACGACGGCATTCAAACGCGTACATCCTACGGTTCGGCATGTCTATGGAAAGCTCACTAATCCTTGATTCCTTTTCCCCGCTTATTTACAGATAGCGAATTCTCAGCTTCTTGTTTCTCCACGATTGAGTAAGGAGACGACTGAGAACCAAGGTATATAAATGCCTCAAGTTTCCGGATTGTGAACTCGCCGCCTTGAACCGTTTCCCTCATAACACTCGATCCAACCCCATCACTCAAAGGCAATGGCAAGACGATCACTCTTCAGTCTTCTATGGGAGCAAAAATGCGCAGAGGTCTCCCCTGTAGCTAATGCAAATCTAAAGGGCAAAACCATCATTGTCGTTGGTGCCAATACAGGCATAGGCTTTGAGGCAGCCCAGCATTTTGCGAGAATGGATGCGGGCAGATTGATACTTGCATGCCGGAGTCAGGAGAAGGGAGAAGCAGCTATCAAACGTGAGTCTATTATTAGCTTTCCATAATAGATCATGCCATTAATATGAACGGTCGGAAAAAAGGATTGGAGCAGGCAACAGGATATTCCAAAGCTGTGCTTTGGATAGTTGACCTCGCCGATTTTGCGTCGGTGAAGTCATTTGTGGATCGAGCCTTGAAAGACTTGGAGAGGCTAGATATCCTCGCGTTGAACGCCGCCGTTGTTTCTCCAAAGTACTCAGCGACGAAGGACGGATGGGAGACAGGGTATGAGGTTTCATGTGTTCGTATGTCTTTATTCCTAACACTCGTTTATACTCCAGACTACAAGTGAATGATCTCTCGTTGTCGCTACTTGCACTCCTCCTACTCCCTCGGATGCTAGAAACAGCCAAGCAATATAACACGGTTCCGAGGATTGTCGTTGTCTCTAGTGGGGTTCACTACTCGGCACGACTCGAGGACAAGGTATTCACAAGTCCCAACGCATTTGAGGTTCTAGGAAGTAAGGAATACTGCACACCTCAGTGAGCGAACGGAACACATCCAACATAGCCAGAAGGCTAACCTCCCTGCAGAATCATGAGATCACGTTATGTCGACTCTAAACGTATGTTATGTTTGATTGTGTAGGCCTGACTCTTCCTTGCCATCTGTTCTGACATTGACTTTTACAGTCCTCAATGTATTCTTCACTCGTGCCCTCAGCAACCACCTCAAGGATCAACCTGTCATAGTCAATACGGTTGATCCAGGATTCTGCTACTCCGAGCTCCGGCGGGACGTCGCGAACTTATACTTTTGGATACTCGAGAAGCTGGTGGCACAAACAGCCGAGGAGGGCAGCCGCCAGCTCATTTGGGCTGCCGTTGGTGTCCCTGGAGGCAAAGAGAGTTCATTAGATGAACTTAGGGGGGCATTCATCAGCTTAACGAACATTCATGAACCTGCGGACTTCGTGCTTGGTGAGGAAGGAAAGAAGAGAGAGAATAAGCTATGGGTATGTCGTAGAACTGGCTTCAGGGTCTATAACTGACCGGAATGGATTAGAACGACCTTATTTCCACACTTGAGAGAGTGGACTCTCGTGTCAAAGACGTTGTTGCACAACATCTAGCTGCTTACTAGCGGTATCCTGATATTTTGTGCCCCCTTGCCTATTAGCTGGGTTCCGAAGCTTTTGTATCCGTTTTCACGGCCTGGCTTATATACTGCCACATATCTGCTGATATTACCTTTCTATCTAAGCACGAGCACGCCCCTTTGTATATCTGAAATCGGAAACCCCAGGCTTTATTTAGGTGTCATTGACGAAACGAGGGCCTGGGCTTCAAGGCGACTCTGTGTGTGAGGGTTGAAAAGGTTCATTTTTGTCTACACAAAAACATGGTGAAGCTGTCTTGAAATGCAGTTCGTTCCCTCACTTCCTCCTTCCCTTTGACGTGCATGTCTAGAAGAAACAGAAAGTCATAATGGTGGCGACTGAGAAAAATGCGTTCATTCTACATAAAGCTCTGCCGAAACAGGGTGGCTGACGCGTCCATGGCACAACCTGCATTGGGGGCCATACAAAAAGTAACAGCACCTAAACATGTATATTCTTTTTGAGTCTGTCCCAGGACTCAACATCTTCATTGGACGTGGTAAACCCCATTGATCCTTCACTGCGTTTCTCTGTCCCTTCCCCAACAAATGGCGAAGTCTTAGCTTTATCCATTCCCCATACGTCGTAGTGTTAGACCGCAACTTCACACAAGGCGCAGTTGGCACTTCAAAAACTAAAAACGATGTATTCGGATTCAAACTATGCACAATTGGTCCGCTAACTGACTTGACATGCCTAGGAAATATATGAATACAAAACAAACGGGGAAATACTATGTACCTACTAGTACGTATGTCTGTATGGAAATACACCCAAGTTGGATAGTCATGTTAAAATACGTTTCGCGACATCAACTAAGGTATATTTAGAGAACTCCAGTGTCCACGGATCAGACAGTTTCGTCTATTGTGGACTCAAGTCTCCGTGCACTTGACCCATAAGGCGTAACTTGAGCTTGCAGCTGAAACATTACAGGACCTTGATGAGAAGCTAGTCTCCCGTAGTCAAACTCTTAAGTGTGTCTTTTTGTGATCTTTGATATTGAGAAGCTATATATGTACTTTCCAGCTCACTCTCACATTACAAACCCAGCATTTCCTGATATAACCCTCATTCAACCCCAGTCCCTTCACGACTATGGCAAGAAGATCATTGTTTAGTTTTCTACGTGACCAATACAAGACCATTCCCCCTGTGATCAATGCCGACCTGAAGGGAAAAACTATCGTCGTCATTGGTGCCAATACTGGCATAGGCTTCGAGACAGCTCAGCATCTTGCGAGAATGGATGCAGGGAGGTTGATACTTGCATGCCGAAGTCAAGAAAGGGGCGAAGCGGCTGTGGAACGTGAGCTTGTGGTTGCCTTGGGTCGTTGACATCATTAATATCAGCGATTTGACAGGTCTGAAGCGGGCAACGGGATATTCCAGAGCTGAGCTATGGATAGTCGACCTCGCGGATTTTGCGTCAGTGAAGACATTTATAGATCGAGCCTTGGGAGACTTGGAGAGGCTGGACATCCTGATGTTGAATGCCGCCGTTGCTTCTCACAAATACACAGCGACGAAGGATGGATGCGAGACAGGGTATGAATATTCCTGTGCTCATTTCCAAGTTTCCCGCTACTCATCGTTTTTCCAGACTTCAAGTGAACAATCTCTTGTTGTCGCTAGTCGCACTCCTCCTACTCCCTCGTATGCTCGAAACAGCCAAGCGATATAAAACCGCATCAGAGGGTGTGGGAACCGCATCAAAACCACGACCAGAACCGGCGTTTCGTTGCCGAACCGAGCCTTACATCATGGAAAGGACGATCCAAGTCTATGCACCATTCCCTCGCGACGTAGCACCTGGCTCCGACCTCAATCTTGATCCTGCCAATTGGCATTGGGTCCATTGCCTAACCCTCCCACTTGAGGCCCTCAACCAGTTCTCACTAAGCCCGTACAAATGGATCCGCTACGCCATCGGAGTCGTCGTTGGAGCAGAGGGTGACCTTTCACCCAGCCGCGACTTGCCCAATGTTGTGGACTACAACGCTGGCCTCCCAGCGGACTCCGACGTTCTCTACTATCATACCAGCGATGAGGAGAAGCGAAGGATGTTCCCGGCCGATCCGCACATCGGGCACACACGTGTCACTTCTAGCGTTCGCACCACTCGAAGGGCTCAATTCCGCGATGACGTTGCAGAGCGGGATGGAAGGAAGTGCGTCTTGACGGAGTTGCGAGAGAACCAATGCGATGCTGTGCACCTCCTAGCCCACAGCAAGGGCGATGCGGTACGCTACTCCTACTCCCAATCTGTCCTCACTTACCATCGCAATGGCAGTAGTACATTGCGACTTATACTCAACGCCGCAGTCGTGACCCCACCAGAGGCGACATTGTACAAGACATCGACAGCGTCCGGAACGGCCTTTTTCTTAACAAGCTTTCTCATACCGAGTTGGGTACACATGTTGCATTCTTAATGGTGGGTCCACTTGTATGATCGCTAGTCAAAATCTGACGGTACTGATGAACAGACACCCAACTTTGCCATGGACACAACTGACATCGACCCTAACGCACCGCCAGCAGAGAGAAGGTGTACAGCACATCTCTTCCAGCCTGATTCACCGGAATTCCTCTGCTACGCCCCTTCTGGTACTCCACTCCAGATTTCTAATAGTCCCGAGTGGCCCCCTGCCATTCTCTTCGACGCCGTCTATGCTGGCGCTGTACTTCACTGTTTTGGAACTCGGACACTGAAAGACGGGGTCACTGCGACTTGGAAAGGTATCTTCTACCCAGGTGGGGTCATGGTTGCGGCAGACGCGGAATACAGGGCAACCACTGATGGACGAGCCACCGCTGCGGAGAGGACACAGCGCCAAGCGCGGGAGCGTCAGGAGCACTATGAACGCTATGAAGCTCGCCGTTGCCCTGATACCTTTGACATGCTCATGACTCTACCATATATCATGGTGCCACCGAATGAGCTACAGGCTATGTTGAGAGAGTCGAAGGAGAAAGCAGAGGAGGCAGAGAAGAGACGCGTGCATGACAAAGTCGAGAGTTGGATGAAGCAAATCAGTGCGTAGCTTGCATGTAATACCTTTAGCCTAGAAAAAGCACTTCTTCTGTATTTTATTTCCGACCTTCGATGTTCAACTTACCTCTTGAAGCCTGTATTACTCAAATTGATGTCTTTGCAAAAGTGTCAGCACTTGAGAAAGTTCAAGTTTAATGACACTGTAAAACATCTAGCTCCACGCGAAGGAAAGTCACACCGGTGAAGGTGGAGTCGGGCCTACAGAATTTGCCGCACCCGCGTACCGCTGACACCCGCATGGGCAAGGACCCAGTACCGCTAGGTGCCGTGAAGTGCCGCTGGGTCCCGCCAAGGCGGCACCTCCCGCGATACCGCTAAGTACCGCTATGTTCACACTGGGTCCTGCCAAATGTTGATCCTGCGGTACCGCTACGTGTAAAAAAATACCTTGTTTGATGTTGCTGTAGCAAGGTATCTACGCCCCCTGGTGGTGTGGTATCTATGTGTAATACTTGAATTACGGTAGGTCATACCGCGATGGTACCGCTTAAAAAAGCGGTACCATGGAGCGGCACCCCGCGGGACCCTGCGGTAGAGCGCGGCTGCGGGTGCGGCAAATTCACGATGCCCTACTTCCTCGCATGCTCGAAACAGCCAAGCAATATAATACTACTCCTAGGATGGTGTTGTCTCCAGCGAAACTCGTTATCGGGCGCAACTTGAGGACAAAGTTCTTGAAAGTCCTAATGCGTTCGAGGTTTTGGGAAGCAAGGAATATTGTACACCTCAGTAAGCAGACCATAAATAATACAACTAGAATCTGACGCCTTTGCATAGGATCATGAAAACACGCTATCTCGACTCTAAGTGTATGTCATCTCTAATTAACTGGACTTGTCCATGCTTTGGCTGTTCTGACGCCAACGTTCAACGTCAACCTCCATACTAGTGCTCAACGTGTTCTTCGCTCGTGCCCTCAGTAATCACCTCGAGAACCAACCCATCGTAGTTGACATAGTTAATCCAGGGTTTTGTTGCTCCGAAATTCGGAGGGAGAGGTCGAATCCGTTCTCTTGGCTACTCGAGAAATTGCTGGCACGTACAGCGGAGGAAGGCAGCCGTCAGCTCATTTGGGCTGCTGTTGGTACCCCCGGAAGTGAGGGGGATTCATTAAATAAGCTAAGGGGCGCATATATCAACCTCACGGACATCGATGAACCAGCGGATTTCGTACTTGGTGAGGAGGGGAAGAAGAGGGAGGATAAGCTATGGGTACGCCGTCTAACGTCCAACGCTACTTGATATTCCGTGGCTAACTCTGGTGGACTAGGGTAACCTCATTTCTGTACTTGAGAGAGTGGATTCTCGCGTCACAGGAGTCGTTGCGCAACACATGGCTGCGCACTAGGGACGTACGTTATTGAGTTGGTTTTGGTATTCGTTCCCACTGTTAGGTCCAATATCGGCCATTGTTTTGACCTTGATTCCTTTGCCGAGACCCTTTACTGTAAGAGTCCGTGCTTAACCACAACAACTTCGTCCAGGCTAATCCCAACAAACGCCCAAACTCGTTCACACCGCTCCAGGAGGTATAGCTGTGTGGTGCACTTGGACGGACTTAACGGAACTTTTAGACCTTTCTCCACGATTTGTTACAGATGGTCTGAACTCGTATCCCCACTCAATGGTCACAATTAGGCGTGTGTTTAGGCACCTGTGTTTCTTCGCCATGAATCTCGGTCTTCGTTGACCGGCTACTTCTCTCACATGTTGTATATTCCCTGATTCCATCCTATATATATATCGTAAATCCGGGGCTAGTATGATAAAGGGGTTATCCAATAATCTTAACATCATCTCCGAGAATAAGGTTATCAATCAACCTCGTTTTCCCAACGAACAGCGCACCGCTGAGCAAAGCAGTGTCGAGATTCTCCCTTGTAGCATCATCCGGGACCACCTCGAAACTATCCGGATCGTTGAACTCGATGAAATCCAAGCGCATATCCACGTCCAGTCTGCGCTCTTGCGCTTGTTTGATCCGGGTTTCCACCACTTCGTGTGCTATTGCGAGGCACTCGGCCTTGGACTTGCCATCCTCCCATGCGACTTTAGCAGCAGTCAAGGCTTGGTATAGCGTTGAGGCGACTTTACGGCCATCGGAGGATAGGTATGCGTTTCTCGATGAGAGCGCAAGTCCATCTATAGGATCGCGCGCTGTGGGTACGATGTGTACGTTTTCGGAGAGGGGGTGGGACATGAGGAGGTCCCGAGCGAGGCGCTTGAGAAGGAGGGCTTGTTGGATGTCTTTTTGGCCAAAATACGCTCGTGTTGGCTGTGTATATACCAGGGGATGAGCACCCTATAGGAAGGAGAGGGAGAGGCTCAACATGCCTGGATAACATTGAATAACTTTGTTACGACTGTGGCTACGCCACGAAAGAACGTTGGTCGACTCTTTCCTTCCATTTGGTGGCTGTACCCTTTGACTTCGACGAAAGTGCCTTTCTGAGCGGAAACGTCCTGGGTTATACCTGAAGGATACATTTCTTTGTTGTTAGGGAGGAAAATGGCCGAAGGCTGGTGGATAATTGTGTCTGTCGGGGACGGAGGTTCCTCATGAGCTCCATTAGGGGTTTGGACAAGAGGGTGTATGGGAATGCTGAGCGCAGTAAGAGCTGCAATATCTTGTTCAAGTGTGCGGGGGTATGTCGTAAGGTCTTCATGCGGCGCAAATTGGGTTGGATTGACGAAGATCGAGAGGACGGTGAGGTCATTTTCGGCTAGCGACCTACGGACTGTATCATGTCACACGGCACAAAAAATATCGGGCTTCGTGATCCAATCAGACTAAGAAGTTCAAGAAGCATACCAAGAGAAAGATGTCCCTCGTGGAGGGCTCCCATTGTAGGGACGTACCCTACGGATTTGCGCTCCCTGAATGCTCCTTCTCGCCATTCGCGGAAGGCAGCTGCGGTTGTGAAGAGGGGTATGGGTGATGGCGGAAGGACAGTGGTCATTCTGTGAACTGTGGTTCTTGAGAAACCCCTTCGGGTGAATTGGTATAGGCGAGTGCAGGAGGTGGGCGACGTGAGTGGTGCCAGCATGCAAGCGTTTGCGGAGATATCGCCGCCCCCTGATCTACGAAAATCAATCACTATATTTTTATCAGATAAGATTATCTATTGATTCTTCCTTTGAGGCTCCTTCTTCTGCTGCTTCTCCCATTCTGCACGCCACCGCTGCCATTCATCTTCCCTCCCACCATCAGGCCATATTGCCCACCCATCACGGATCTGTAGCCACGTCGACACAGGATTGCTGAGCGCAAGACGCCTGATGCGACCGAGGAATGATGTAGGGTATCTTGTCGGCACCAGTTCAACGGCGAAGTACAACGAAAAGCCCAGAAAACTTCCGATAGCAAGTCCCCAGAATATCTGGTGCCAATTATGATATCCGAGGTGGTGCCTATGCCATGCCGCGATACATATATTTATTTGACGCTTAATAAACGCTCATGCAACGGATCCGACGCAAACGAATTGACGCACCGTGAGTATGCGACCGCGCCCGCCCAGCCCAGTAACCCCGCATAAACAACGAGTCGCCAGATCTGGTCAAGTATTTTGAAACCAGTGCTCGCGAAACGGTGTTTGAAGAACATGTGGCACGTCAAGAACGTCGCAAAATAACCCATGTATTGGCTGTGGGAGGAAGGGAAGCCATAGCCGTTCCCAATACTTTCTATCGGAAGGCATTTAGCAAAGGCCATTTAGCAAGTTCAAAATACCCACCAATCGGTCTATCCTGCTTAACGGCGTGTTTAATTACATAGTTCAACCCTTCCCCAACTAACTGCCCAGCCCACATCACGATGACGAGGTACTCGCGCGTCTGCACGGCCAATGCCGCATAGGAAGCCTATCATAATGGGATAAATTTCTTATCACAGTCTCCCCAATGCTGTTCACTTGCCATAAGTAAAATCGGACTGAGTGTTACTAGGGCTAAGCCCAATGACAGAATGGAATCGTCATCGTCTGGCATGAGTCTGTCACGATGAGTAAACGGGGATAGAACAGCTTTTCATGCTTACAGAGCACATGTGTGAGGTCTAGAGAAGCCCTTGGACCTTGCAACATGAATAACAAGATAGACAAGAGTGATGACGTTCAAGTCAAGAGGCTTGAGGGCGCCTATTAATCGCGGGTTTGTCGGAGCGCTCACGCCTGCGGACATTCCCGCGTCTGGTGCTTCTTGACCGCAATGTCTTCTCTATCATTCTTCACCCTATTTGTTGTTTTTCGCGCAAGGTTCTAGCGCTCTCTGGGGCTGGTTCCTTCCTCCATTGCCATAATTTATCTCCGTCATCACCGCTTGGTAATACCTCAGACCTTGACTTCTCACTGCTAAAGCGCGGGTCCCACTGCCCAACCCATGTTTGTCGAGATATGCTCATAATCTTGAGTCAGAGAACATCACGCTGCGCGCTGAAATTCTTTGTCCGTCAATCCAAATGGAGGGGTGGCTTCTGGGAAAAGGCTATTTAAGCTCGATGGACCCACCTTGACCTACAGCTACTAGTACAGATTGCCTCATAACTAGCCAGTATGGCTGCCGCCTTCGCCCAAACAGACACGTCTATTCTCTCGGGCAGTCCAAGCGCAGCGCCCCAAGTGCCGTATGGAAGCGCCATCCAGGCCAACGGCACGTCAGCCGGTGCAGCTCCTTCACCTACACCGACCACGACTTCTACACTCCCCGGATCGTTATTCTCTACTTCTGCCATGGGCGAATGGGTCAAAATTCTTGTACTCGGCAGTTTCTTTGAACTGTGTCGTCGCGTTGCATCCAAAGTATTTCAAGCTATCTACGACTACTTCGTCATCACCATCGATGTCCCAGAATGTGACTACTGCTGGGGCAAGTTTTCGTTCTTCTTCCGTCCTTGTCGCTTCCTTAGCTGAAGCGATGTCGTACAGATTGGATTATGTATTGGCTCTCGAAACAACCTTCCTGGAAGAAGACACGCAAGCTGGAACTCAGCACGAATGCCTTCGGCCTTGACCCTAGTATTGTCCTTATATCAAACGAGGAGAGTAACCCGAACGTGATACTTGCTGGTGATCGGCGACTGTCGTACATACCATCGCAGTTTTCATCCCACTCGTTCTGGTATAAAGGTTGCTGGTGTCGGGTCAGTCGATGGGAGAAAGAAGGTACGCAAGTGTGGAGGCAAAGAGATGAATACTTGCGCTTGAGGTATACCTATCTTTCCCTGTTAGGTGCTTGCGGGAGACTAACAGTTTTATGTGTATACTTCATAGCATCCTTTCACGAGATCACCAAGTCTTCAGGGAGCTGGTAATCGAGGCGGAGAAAGCTTACAAGGCTGCTCAACTAGATTCAATATCCATTTACACCTCCGAGTCGTGAGCGTCTTCGGTTTCTTGGGCTTTGACGAGGTTCTTACCACTAAGATCGGTTCAGTAATGGTAATGGTTGGCGTCATCTAGCCACTCGACCTAAACGTCCCTTGAGCTCTATTGTCCTCGATCCTGGTGTCAAGGATAAGCTCGTTGAGGATGCCCGAGAATTTTTGGAGAGCAAAGAGTGGTATGCCACCCGTGGTATTCCTTTCCGCCGAGGTTACCTTCTCGTAGGTTGATCCCTATCTACCCTGTGCCCAACCACTCACAGTTCTCTTTGTACTCAGCACGGTGCGCCCGGCTCCGGAAAGACTAGCATCATCCAGAGCCTAGCTGGCGAACTCGGACTCGATATTTACATTGTCTCGCTCTCTCGCGTCGGCCTGGATGACAATAGTTTGAACGAACTCATCTCTCGACTTCCTGGTATGTTGAAGCAAGGGAGTGTTTATTGTTGTATGCTGAGGGCTAGATAGAGAAATGCATAGCACTCGTGGAGGACATCGATGCTGCGTTTACCGCCAGCATCAATCGTGACTCAACTGATGCTACAACAAATAACGGCTCTGCCCCTGAAGCCAAAACTCAGGCTCAGAAGGAACGGAAATCTCCAAGCAAGTACGTCCGACTCTTCCCTACTTCGGTCACCCCCACATCATGACACTGATCGAATCTATGCAGAGTCACCCTTAGTGGTCTTCTCAACGCGCTTGATGGGGTCGCCGCGCAAGAAGGCCGCCTCCTCTTCGCTACCACAAACAAGTATAGCGCTCTTGACCCCGCCCTTACACGCCCTGGTCGTATGGACTTGCATATCGAGTTCAAGTTGGCGAGCAAGCACCAAGCAAAGGAGCTTTATCGCTGCTTCTACTCTCCCGATAATAAACCTCCCACGGCGGGTGTTGCTACGCAGACGAAGCCACATTCTCCCACGACCTCTAAAAGCGAAGACCACAAGGAACCCACAGAAAAAATATTGCTGCTGGACATTGATGATGTTACGTCGACCACCCCGGAGCAGACGACTGCTGTACCTTCGGCCTCATCTTCTCCTAAAGAGAATCTCCTTGCTCTCTTCGACACTTCCTCCTCTGACAGTGATCCACCTGCTACACCTCCTGATGACCCTACTGTTACACGCCCTCACTCCAAGACTCCGATACTCTCAGAGAGCCAGATCGATAAACTTGCCATTGTGTTCAGTGAAATACTCCCTGAAAGAGAGTTTTCGATGGCAAGTTTGCAGGGATATTTGATGTTATATAAGACGAGACCTGTGGATGCTGTTAGTGAATTTACGGCATGGATTGAGAAGGAAAGGTGGGAGAAGAGGGAGAGGGAAGAGAAGAAACAAGAAGCGGCGAGAGCGGAAGCTGAGAAGGGTGGTAAGGAGGTTAAGGAGGCGACTGCGGCACCTACTACGACTACTTCCACTTAGATAATGGCTTCAGCACATATGCATGGGTACAGTTGTGAGATATATGTACAAGAATCCTAATGCGTTACTAACTCTGAATCAATATTGGAGGAAACATATACTTTTCAATATACGTCATGAGCGCTTGGGCCTTGACACTGTCGGTTCGAGTGCCGGCATAGCCCAGTCCAGTTGCAACCATCTTGAGGAATGAGCCTTCAAGCTTCAAGGATGACGTTTCTGGCAATGCTAAGGACCTGAGGTGAAGAACTACGAGATAGTGGTCAGTATTCGACGTTCAGTGATCCGAGTTTCCGTCGAGAGTGATCAGTATAGTAAATGTCACGACAACGATCACCCCCAATACCCTTACATACGCGTCAACTTCGAAATCCCTATCACCGTCGCTATCCGATCGAATGGCAAACATCGGCAGCGCTTTTCTCGGCGACCTCCAGGCCAAACGCATTCGCCATCTTTCATCACCAACAGGAAGCATCGCTGCCTCTTCTCCACCATCATCTCCACCCGCAACCGGAATTCACAATAGCAATCGAATGAGTATCACTCAGCCTTTGTCTCCACCACCTCCGCAATCCCAATCGCCATCATCGCAGAGAGATGATCAGAAGAGTCCTAGCCAACCTTGGGCCGCCCTAGGACAGCCGCTGAATAAGGCGACTATTGACCCTATATTGGCACTTGAACTTCGTGTACGGTGGCTCGAGACTTTGGTTCTGGGACTGAGTGGCCCTTCCCCAAGTTCGGACATATCAACAGTAGCTGTTAACGCGAGTGCAACCGATGGGAAGGCCACAGTGGGAGATGAGAAGGGACGAGTTAGTCTTAGGAGTCTAGGGCGCAAGACAGCAGAGAAACAGAAAGAGAGGGGAAAGGGGAAAGGCAAGGAAGGTGCTACTACACTTGCACGGTTAACGGAGGAAGTGAAGAAAAGACTGGACGCGATCGTCGAGGCCAATGAAGGACTGAGAAAGTTCATGGATACATGTGCGTCTCCTCTCCCTTTCTCTCACCTTGTTGTCCTAACACACACACTGCGTTCCTTCGCTAGACGACCAGCATGCGCAATACCTCACACCTACCTTTGCACTTTCGGGGATCATTGACGCACCATTACCTTCTACGCCCACCTCTGAGGACGCGGATGGGATTAAGAATATGGCTTTACCACTATTGCCGATATACGAGAACATGTCTCCGCAAGAGCTTGAGGCGTATCTAACAGAGATGGAGCCCGATATCCGCGCCGCAGATCGAGACATGCGAGAGATTGAGGAGTTAGTCGGGAGGGGAGTTGCTGGCGCCGGTAAACTCGGCGGTGAGTCTATCTGATTACGAGGTATGCATGAACACAGACTGATCATGGGCGTAGACTATGAACCCCTCAAACCGCGCCTTGCGAAACTGATAAAGGAACACGAAAAGGATGTCAAACTTGCAAATGAATTGGAGAAGCGTGTGGCGAGGTTGATCGAAAGACATGTTACGCATGTATGTTACCATTTCTATGATATCCGACGGGACATTTATAAAGAGAACCTTTGTAGGTTGATGCACTATCAGAATTGTTTGTTGCCT
This sequence comes from Podaxis sp. C-F-101400, assembly GCA_018524895.1. NCBI lineage: Eukaryota > Fungi > Basidiomycota > Agaricomycetes > Agaricales > Agaricaceae > Podaxis > Podaxis sp. C-F-101400. Next base: position 198,822 of record JAEUWR010000623.1, on the reverse strand, counting down.
GGGACGACACACTGTTGGAAGCAGAGAGCCGGACTAATAAGCTCGAAAGGGACGCGCGGGAGCGACGAAGACTTGGGTTGGAACCTTGACCACTGGGGGTTCATTTTCCGCTCTAATTTTGCCGTTCCTTTCTGTTCTCATATCCCCCTATTTCACGTCGCGCGTATCAGTCGACCTTGAGAAGTGCATGGCGCCGGCACAGGCTTTCAACGGTCAAGGTCGGTGCGATGATCCGGACTGAGAACAATATCCGAACGGAACAAAATGACAATATTATGCGGTGTTGAAACATTTTGGAGCACGATTTTCGCCGTATTTGTCCAGGGCAGCGCGTCAACACTTGAGCAGCTCTTGACTTCCAACGGCTTTCTCCTCGCTCGCAACAAAGGATACTATCTATAATTCTTGTAGACCTGTGAGCATGCCGGTCAGGCCACCGTTAGAACGTTGAGCCATGGTGCTCTAAGCCAAGTGCCTCAGAGACTCGTCGACATGTGAAGGACGTCATCAGGGTTCCAACGTTAATATTTCGGTTCCGAAATGAGCAATGCCTCGTCACCTCTTGCACAAGAAGACCTTGCATATATCAAAACGAGGCCTAAGTACTGAGTCACTCCGCTCCTTATTCAATAGACACTGCCCATGGAACGGCGAGGCTGTGCCACTCGCAAGTCACTAGTGAACCACGTAACCTCCAGGCCAGTCCGTCCCTCCGTCGGGGATCGAAAGTTATATAGGGGTCATCGCATAACAGGCGCGCTCGTTGTTAGGGTAAGCGATACGCTTTGTCCTGTGCATGAAAGCTTACATAGATACTCGGTAAAAGGCTCCACTTTGGCACCAACCTTTGAACCTTTCAAACACCCTCACTGGAACCTTGCCTTCTGCCTTGCTTATTGCCTCGACACGTGGGGGCACTTATGGCCATCATCATGCCCCCAACTTCGCCGGTGCGCAGTGAGGAACCTCTGGACCAGGTGGTGACAATGGAAGGGACAGAGGGGGAAGAGAACTGGAGACCGTTTCCGCACATCCCGCTCGATATTGCTCGCTTGATTTTCGAGAAAGCAATGGAATCTACACCGATGTCAGTTCACCTAGCGTTGGTTTCGCGACAAGTACAACACTGGTATGTGTGTTCACTATGTCCCTGGACCTTCTACCTCACTCACACGACTTCTTCCGGACGCACGTAGGGTTGAACCACTGATTTACCGCAATCTCACATTCCGGACAGCGTCCACTTTCATCCTCTTCTACCGTACCTTCCGCAACCGTCGGTACTCACCATCCAAGTCGACTGAATTCTTCGCAAAACATGTGAAGAGTCTTCATATACTGAGTAAAGTGGCTCCGCGGATGGAACGGATGATTGCTATCGGGAGGGTCATGAAGGGCTTGAGGGCTGCTGCAGGGTGGGATAATTCATGGGGATGTTATATGCTCGGGTTCTTGGCGTATGATTGTATTGATTCTCGGAGTGCACCAGGCTTGGATAATCCTGGGTGGCACCCCAATGCAAGGGAGGAAAGGGAAATGAGAAGGGAGGAGGCAGAGAGAAGAAGAAGGGCAGGACCGGGCGAATCATCGCTCAGGGGTTGGGTTGAAGGAGAGGATTCAGGAGAGGAAATGGAAAAAGACTCGCAGGATTTGAGGGTGCAGAGTGACTTGGAAGCTTTAAAAGGTTCGACAGAGGACTCGTTCGCCTACAAGGATCTACGGCGACTCTCACTCTCCGCACACTCGCTACGAATATTCCGCATCAACTTCACGAATCGCTTATTCCGAGATATTACACACCTGGACATCTATTACTGTCGACTATACGACTGGTCGACTATCACGAGAATGAAGAATTTGACACATCTCGCTGTCGACTTCTTAACCCTCGTGAACCTTGATTTCATAGAGATGAAGCAGTGCATGGACGAAATGATTGGATATTGCCAGGAGTTGCCCCTGTTGAAGGTCATGATTTTCGCATGCATTAATTGGTGGAGCAAAGACTTTGACTTGCTGGACGACGAAGACAATGTTTTATCGCCTCTCAACTTTTCATCGGGGGACTGGCGTACCGGCGGCCCGCTGATATCAACGACTATTGACGAATGCCACCTACACTACTTCACACAACTATCTCTGGGGATGCATGACCCACGCGTCGTGTTGGGTGTTGTGAGCGACTGCCTGCCGAAGAGTCATCTGATGAAGGAGTGTATGGTTAACTTTGTATGGCCAAGGAATTCGTATGACTGGGACTTTACTGTGCCAACGGAGAAACACAAAGAGAGCTGGGATGTGGCAGAGGAGATCATTGAGAAAAGGTTGGCGGGAAGGAAGGAGAGGAGAAGGAAGATGGGAGCGCCAGCTTTGACGACCTATCGCCGTTTTGATGATGAGGATGAGTATATGAATGGAGAGTTTGGGTTCGGGGAGATTGTTGAATGGAGGTGGAAAGAGGGAGTAGCAGAATCTGAGGACTGATATACCCGCATTACTTGGACATCCCAACACGATTTTCTAGTATCCCACTGCAGTTGTGCTTTGTATAACATACCCGCGCTGAGGCACTCATCGCTAAGTACTAATGATGGACCTATGTGCGTTCACCAGCACCAATAAATATCGTCGCTACATCCGGGGGTTCAAGAACGAAATGAAAAGATAGGCTTTTCCATACAAAGATTACTAACAAGCCGATGAGTCGGGGGTGTTATTTTGGTTGGAGTGACTTTATTCTTGATAAAAGTGTGTGGTTAGGAGAAGTGGCCAGATTCTGTCACGATAGTTGTTCCCTGTTGCTTGTGCGTGATGCACCCATGCATAAGTTCCAGACGATTCGGGTCTTGTTGAGTGAGAGCATCCCAAATCCCGCTGCCATGCAGTTGCATCCCTTTAGATCCAACCATGTGTCCCGCCGTCTATTTTAGGTACACACATAAACTGGGATGTCAAACATAGTTCAATTCGATGATGCCTCACCTTGGTGTCCAACAATCATCATTCCTTATGATGAGCGCGACAAGCTCGGGATGAATTCAACAGAGTCATCCCATTAGACGATGAATGGCTCTTGCTGCTATAAGTACTTGGTCCTGGATAGAATTACAAACAATCTACACAGCACGCCTCAGTTTCGTCAGCTTCTTTGTACGCTTTTGATAACAGAGGCGCCCCGACCAGGCGCAGAGAATATTCGGGAATGAACATTGCGCATCTCAGATCTGTTCCGCGTGTCGTACTCGGGGCCAGTCACTGCTCGCTTCCCTTGATCCTACCCCTGTTTTGTTCATGTTTCGCTAGACACGGAGGTGGCTGGGAACAGGCACTGAACACGAGACGGTATTATGATTGAAACCAGAGCTTGTTGAAGTACTTGGAGTGGTTTATACTACCTCCTGGGGGGCGACACTATCTTAACGGCAAATCCTGAAAATGGGTCTTCGAATATCAGGTTGGAACTCGGGGAGACCGCGCCCAGTTCTGCGATTATGACGACCTCTGTTCATACCGTACTTCGGGATTCCTGTCCTCTGCCTTGACGCGTTATTCGTAGATCCAATATCCTCAGTTTTCCCTGAAAATCGATCAAGTTCGATAGACCAAGGATCAGGCGCTGAGATATTATTGGGAGCGCAGGCGGTAGACGATGAAATCATGACACATGAGGAACAACACACAACTCAATCACAATTCCCGAGAGGACGGAGGAAGCCTCATGCATGGTGGTATGCTTTTCGTGTTATACTTGAAAGTTCTCCTTAGCAGGTAACTGAGGGTTCACGAGCCCAACTTTCTATAGGTCAAGGATGGTACCAATGACTCACCAGTCGTCGTGGCTGGTCTTCTCTTTGGGAACCGCAGCCGCAGTTTTGCGCATATGGCTTTCATTACGCACGTATCTGTTCAAAATCGTACCCGTGCCCCCAGAAGATCGCTAGTGACATCAGAAGGAACCTTGTATAGAATCTACTGCCTTGTATTAGCCGCAGTCTTTCGTTGCCCTTCAGACTTCGTATGTACGCGATACTTTCTGGTACTGAGTTCTTAGCGCCGAGGTGATGTAGGACGCAGCCATGCGCCAGCCTGGTGGCCGGTCAAAGCTCGGAGGGTGCTGGAGACGGTAATAGAAGTGCGCGGGCACTCAGGTGATAGGATCCTTAGTAGAATCAGTTGGTAGATTATGGTTTGCGGAGGGCCAAGGAAGGTTCATGCCCAAATAGTAGGTAGAGATGTGATTGACTCGGTTATTCTCTTGCAGTTAGTTTCTCCACTGTCATTGTTGTACGAAACTTACGTCCTGTTCTTCAGGTTTGAGCTTCCGGCAGTCGGCACTGTAGGAAAAATGCCTACTTACTCACTCGTGTTCGTTGCCAAATAATTTCGGTTTGGAGCCTTTCACGTCAGGGTAACGGAAACCCTGCCCTCAAATGCCCGATCCGGAGTGGCAGTGACAGAACATTGCCTAACATTGCTTGGAGGTTGCCTTGTGACTGACGGCATCCAAGTCACGACCGCAACTGTTTCGTCACTCCGTACAGAATCCTATAAAACCAACCCATCCATGGTTTTAATGTCCTTCCAGCACCCGTACAAGTTTAATTCACTCATCCGCAGGCATGACCACTTCTACCGTCACGGTCGATATCGATTACCAAGAATACGCTTGGATGTGGGAGATTACTCCCTCTTGGACCCCCGAGCAGATTCAGTTGTTTTCAAATCTTCCCTTGGACATTATACGGCTCGTATTCGAGAAGGCCATGGAGGACAAGCCACTACCGCTGCACCTATTGCGGGTGTCGCGACAGGTCCAACATTGGTGGGTTTGTCGTTTCGTTCTCACTGAAACAACCTTCGCCTAATTATGATAGGCTGGAACCCCTCGTTTATGAACACGTCAGCCTCTACAGTGGATACCACCTCGAACGATTCTACCAGACATTTCGGGAACGGCGGCATTCGCTTACAAAAGACCTAGCTTTCTTTCAGCGTCATGTCCGAACACTCTTCGTGTGCGCCGACCCTCGCCCCGAAAAACTAGTCGCCATTGTCCGACACTTGACAGGATTACGGAGTCTTGCTTGCTGGGACTCGAGCTGGGGAAAAACGATGATGGATGTGGTATTGAATTCAGTGATTCCGTGCGAAGGCGAGGACTATTTCCCTTATAAGCACCTCCGGCGGATATCCTTCTCCGCAACGCTTCTCGTCGAACGCGGAATCACGTTCACACATAGAGCGTTCCGCGATCTGACACACATGGACATCTACTTCAACCCAGTTGCCAACTGGGAGAGTCTCCAATGCCTACCGAATCTCACACACCTCTCAATCGACATGGTCACCGAGTGGCCAACTCCCAGCAGCAACGCACTATCGTATTGGTTTTCTCGTGTCCTGGATTCTTGCCTGCCAAGTGTAAAGGTTATAATCTTTGGCGTTGTTGATGATCACAATGCCGATTTCGACCTAGTTGACTCTGAGGGCAATTACCTTCTCCCCGGTTGGCCGCCTTGTGACTCCAACCCGTCTTCATTGGGGACTGAAGGCTGGACCACTTGGCTGACATCTGAATCAAGATGTCACGATAGCGTCGACCTCGATGTTCTTCACCCTATCGCACAGCTTGCTTTCGGAAAGCTTGATCCCCGTGCGGTCCCTGGTGCTGTCACGGATGTTCTACCTCCAAATCAGTTATTCAGGGATTTTCTTGTTTACTTCGTTTGGCCAGATAATGGACTGGATTGGGATGGACGAGCGTATTGGCACCGTGATTGTTGGAGTGTTGCAGAGGACATTATTGAAAAGAGAAGAGGTTTGACGTATGCGAAACTTGTTAGTCGAATGTCATAGCTCTTGGAAAAAGTATGCCGTTAGTGACGCACCTGTGTTGGTTTTTTTTGGTGTTTAATTATTGAACACGCCCATTTGCAGGGTTGAATTGTCTCTAACGGCCTCATAAACGCGGCATTTCGAGAGACAGTGCCCGACATTGTTGCACGCAGTCCTGATTATCCTTCCGTAATGCATTGCATGGTGTCAGTCCTGGGATTCACACCTCGCTGTATGAGAGCTTGCCAAGCGACATCAAGGATGATCATGAACCGGATGAGCTTTTGTGTCCTCCCTTGTTTCCTGGACACATCGTTAAGTCCCGTTAAGTCCTGTACCACTAGCTCATGGATACCGATTCCAGTAGAATATCTCCTGCATCTCGCCCGTTTCGACCGTTGTCATCCGACGCGACGATGATGTGAAAGCCAGAGATAGTCCCAGCAGTGATAAATCTGGAATCTGATTGTTCGGGGTAACCATGCCCCCTCAAGCTTGAGCAGTCGGTGGGGGAAAAAAACAGGAGGCTGAGGTTGAACTGGTGACACTTAAAGTATGAGCTCATGTATGTATCTCAGTTCCCATTTTCAGACGTAGCGGCGAGGTCAATGGTGCACAAAAGCTTATATGCTGGGGTAAGATAGGAACGGCCCCAGACAAGAACTGCGATGCCCAGGCATAACAACGCAAAAGCATCACGTCAAGTCAGAGGCCACACTGAGAGCGCACGTAGTGATGTTCAAGAGGAAAATCGAGGTAGGGCAGTATACAGCTACCAGAACGAAGGAGAGCCCAGGTGAGGTCCGGTAATGCTTGGCCAATGATTCCAGTGATGTTCGTTCACTTTCCTGGGTCCCAACGGGTTTGGGAGTTGGGGTTGAAAGGATGATCTAGTTCGAGAATTTGTACCAGAGAGTTGATGTTGATGGAAACACGGAAACTGGTTTTGTGAGATTGGCTAATCAACCCATCAAATGATCATGATCGCGCACTGTGATCGCACTCATTTATAAGCTGACCTATGCACTCCGTAGCCAGGCACTAATACTAGGCACATTCGCAATATTCCAAATCAGCTATAGTGGTACCTGGACCAAGTCAAAGATACATACTCATTCTCCTTGCTCACCCCTATTCCATGCCTGCGGTTACAGTCCCAGGTGGCAGACATATACATTTCTCCCTATGTCCATTTGACTGGGACATTGAAGGGGGATACTGGTCTCCATAACATTTCAGGCCCATCTGCCATCTGAGTAATCCAACTCGACATGCCAGCGTCCAGCGAGGCGGTCTCACGAGGCGGGATTCGCTCCGTATCTTCCGTGAAACGAATGATGCCCGTTGTTTCATTTGTCGTAGGGGTTTTGTGTGACAGGGCCAGCTTGGAGGACTCTCCATTCGGATTTTACCGCTTTTGTCGTCTCTTTGGTACGGGAATTGTTAGCGTCATCGTCCCGTACACAGTTTCTGAATGTGGGGATTGTATAACCACCGTCAATTTGCTTCCAAAGTCATATTATTGGGCGAGTGATTGGTAGTTTACTTATGTTTCATTCTCTTTAGGCTTGCGTACCCAGAAGATATAATTACACTCCAGAGATCCCCATGCATCCTTCGGTGCGAGGATCCAATTCCCAAAGACGGGGTTATAAATAAGACCGCGTATTTCCGCCTGTGTGCGTGGGAGATATGAAGTCGAATGTCGAGTAATCCACGGGCGGGTACTGGATCTAAGGGACTCTGCGAGAGTCGCGGACCCTCCTGCTGATGATGCCGGTACCGACGGCGCGGGCGAGCGGTACGCTTCAAAGAACTGGATCAGTTCGGAGGGTTTAATATATTTGCTGTACGTGTGTGTGCCCGGCGTGACTTTGCGGAGGACGTCTTGAGCCATGAATATAGTTAGAAAATATGCGAGTGGAGTCCGGGATATTGTTGAGAGGAATAAATGACCACCAGGCTGGTGTGTGGTTAGTAAGATAGATGTAGGGGGAAAAGTACCGAACGTACCTTAACGAGTTCGGCACATGTCGACAAGAATGACGCGGGGTTGTCGACGTGTTCCAGGACCTCCATTGAACAAACGACATCAAAACGTTTCGGCTGTTCAAGCAGTGCCTCGGCTGTGGTATGTTGATATGTTAGGGTTGAGTGAGGGGACGCAGGGGCAAGTCGTGGATCAGTAGAGGCATGTTGGAGAGCGATTCCAATATTTTTCTCGGAAGCGTCAATGCCCAAAGTATTGGCACCAAGTCGCGCGAGGCTCTGCGTGACACGAATAAGGCTGAAGTTCGGTAATATGAGAGGAACACATGATACACAGTACATACCTCGGACAAAAGACCACCTCCACAACCAACGTCAAGAACATCCAGACCTGCTAGTACTTGAGCAGGATTGGGGTCTGTTCCGTCGTCACGCGCAGCTTCGAGGACCTTTTGTCGTACAAAGGTCATACGGACGGGATTCATCTTGTGCAGATATTCGAATTCTCCATGTTCGTCCCACCAGTGGGCAGAGAGGTTTGAAAAATGAGATATCTCATCGGAATTGACGGATGACTGGGTAGTAATGAGCCGGCCGAGGCGGGATGTCCGGACAAAAGAGCGGAAAGGAGAGAGCATTGTTGTGACAGCGTGACAGGGGGAGAGGGCTGGGATGCGACGGCAGGTTGATTTGAGGACATTGTCTCCCCATTGGCCGCTGCTGACTAACCTCGCCTCTCTTTCATCCTCACTCCGCTCCCACAGGCCTGGGACGAATGGACACATTATTCAAGACCCTCGGCCGATGGCGCAACCCAACCAGTCATACCCTCCCTCTCCCCTCATCTCCCATCGCTCTCCCAATGGACGACCCCTCCCCGCCTTCCAATTCTGAGAAATGCGAGCTTCGCATCGAGGGTATGACCTGCGGCTCATGTGTCGAGGTACGTGGGCTGTAAGCTGTCCATCACGCAATGCACCGATCTCGTCGTTCGTTTCGTCACAGGCAATCGAGGGCATGCTTCGCCAACAGCCAGGCATCCACTCTATCAAAGTCGCCCTGCTGGCAGAACGCGGCGTTATCGAATATGACCCTAAGCAATGGACAGTTCCAAAGCTGATTGATGTACGTCCCTCATATCCCTTTCCCTCGTATCAGCCAACACCCACATATTTTGATACTCACAGGAAATTTCTGACATCGGTTTCGATGCTACCCTCATACCGCCCGCCCGTGAAGACGTTGTCCAGCTACGAATATATGGCATGACATGTTCCTCATGCACCTCCACCGTTGAATCTGGCCTCTCCGCCGTTCCAGGCATTTCTTCTGTCGCTGTCTCTCTCGCCACCGAAACCTGCACTGTCCACTTTGACCGCTCGATGATCAGCCCACGAGAAATGGTCGAACGAATAGAAGAGATGGGCTTCGATGCTATGCTCTCTGACCAGCAGGACGCCACCCAACTGCAATCCCTCACACGAGCCAAAGAAGTTCTCGAATGGAGACGACGCCTCTTTTGGTCCCTTGTCTTTGCCGTTCCCGGGTTCTTCGTATCAATGGTCGGAATGCACATACCTGGTGTCAGATCTGTCCTCGCCGCCCATCTCTTCAATGGCATCTACCTCGGTGACGTAATAGCGTTCTTGATTACGACTCCCGCCCAATTCTGGGTTGGTGCCAAGTTCTACCGCGCAGCGTACAAGTCCCTCAAGCATGGTACTGCAACCATGGACGTCCTAGTCATGCTCGGCACATCAGCAGCCTACTTTTATTCTCTTTTCGTTATGCTCTCCGCCATGTTCAACACCACACCTGATTACCGCCCATTCCTTTTCTTTGAGACCAGTACCATGCTCATCATGTTCGTTTCCCTTGGTCGTTACCTCGAGAACAAAGCCAAAGGAAAGACCAGCGCTGCGCTCACTGACCTTATGTCGCTCACACCATCCATGGCCATCATCTATACCGACGCCCCCGCATGCACTCAGGAGAAGAAAATACCCACCGAACTCGTCGAGGTCGGTGATACCGTCAAATTAGTGCCTGGGGAAAAGATCCCAGCTGACGGGACAGTCGTCCGCGGCTCATCTAGCGTAGATGAAAGCGCCATCACAGGCGAGGCGGTGCCTGTCCTGAAACAGGTTGGGGATAACGTGATAGGCGGGACGATTAATGGCCTCGGAACATTCGATATGATTGTTACGCGCGCAGGTAAAGATACCGCTCTCTCGCAAATTGTCAAACTTGTGGAAGAGGCCCAGACTTCCAAAGCGCCAATTCAAGCTTTCGCAGATAGAGTTGCAGGGTACTTTGTGCCCACTGTGATCTCACTCGCCGCAATCACGTTTGTGGCCTGGGCGGTTTTGACTGCGTTGATTAGGGATGAAGATTTGCCGCAGATGTTCCATAGACATGGAGCGAGCAAGTTGGGGGTGTGCTTGCAGATATGTATTTCGGTTGTGGTGGTTGCGTGTCCTTGTGCTCTTGGGTTGGCGACCCCAACGGCGATTATGGTCGGGACCGGTATGGGCGCGAAGAATGGAATCTTGATCAAAGGTGGAAGGGCCTTAGAGGCGAGCAAGAGCGTGAAGAAGGTCGTGTTGGACAAGACGGGTACGGTGACGGTTGGCAAGTTGAGTGTTGTCGGGATGCAGTGGGTTCCTTCGTCAAATGTTCAGAATCAAGAACTCTATGCGGGGGATACGGGTTTGGAAGGTGTTTGTGCCGATGGTGTTACCGGTAGAAGGGAGATCGTGGCTATGGTCAGTGCTACTGAGGCCAAGTCGGAACACCCATTGGCGAAAGCCATCGCGCTTTATGGCAAGGAACTGTTGGGTGACAGTACCCCCGATGCAGAGGTGCAGAACTTCGAATCGGTCACTGGTCAAGGTGTCAAGGCTACTATTACCTGCAACGGACGCACCGCGACATTGCTGATCGGCAACGCCAAATTTGTGACCAAGGCACAAAGGGAAGATGTAATCACTGAGAAGGCAGACGACGCGTTTCTCGATCTAGATGCCAGTACCATCCCCATTACACCAACTCTCGCAACCTACGAAGCTCAAGAAACCAAGCTCGGTCGTACAGTCATCTACGTCTCCATTCTCTCCTCGACCACCTCCTCATCGAATGGCAAAGTTAAATACCAATCCGAATATCCCCAACCCATCCTTGCTGTCTCACTCAGTGATGCACCCAAGCCGTCATCAAAATACGCTATCCGCGCCCTCGAAAACATGGGAGTGGAGGTGTGTATGATGACAGGAGACGGTAAAGCCACAGCATACGCTATCGCCCGACAGGTTGGCATTCGACCTGAGAATGTCTACGCCGAGATGTCGCCAAAGGGTAAAGCCGCGAAGGTCGCCGAGCTGATGGAAAAGGAGGGCGGGGGAATCGCAATGGTTGGAGATGGAATCAATGATTCTCCAGCTCTTGTTGCGGCTACGGTTGGTATTGCCCTCTCGTCTGGAACGTCTGTTGCCATCGAAGCTGCGGATATCGTGCTCATGCGCTCGGATTTGTTGGACGTCGTTGCTGCTCTTAATCTGTCTCGGACGATTTTCGGTGTGATAAAGAGGAATTTGATTTGGGCGTGTATTTATAACGTGTTGGGTATTCCACTTGCGATGGGGCTATTCCTGCCTGTGGGGTTGTATATGCACCCGATGCTTGCGGGAGGGGCGATGGCGTTCTCGAGTGTGAGTGTTGTCGGGAGCTCGTTGACGTTGAAGTGGTGGAGGAGGCCTAGGGAGAGTGTTATGCCGGACACGGATCGTGATAGCGTTAATGGTGAGTTTGGGGAGGGTATGAGGAGTGGGTGGACAGGGGTGTTTGTGGATAGTCTTGGGAGTGTGAGGGAGTTCTTGGGGTCTGGTGTGGATTGGGCGTGGGATAGACGGGAGGGAGCGAGAGGTTATGAGCAGGTGCCGGTGGAGATGGATGAGAGGGTTGTGTGATTGTTCTCTCGAGTTTCTGGTGGTGGTGGTTAAAGTTATTATCTTTGATGATGCTCTCACTTCGTTTCCATTGTTCGTTTTTGCTGGTTTATTCAAGCCATAGGCGTTTGCACTTTGTCGAAGTTTTATATATACTTAAGTGTTTACTTATTGTGTTAATGTTTGTAGGTAGATGCGGGGTTGTCTGCAGTGTATTTTATACCTCGGATGAGGATATGTAAATAATGTCTATTCACTGTTGTACTTGAGCGTTTGGGCAGGGTTAAAGAAGCACCCAGCTGGTAAGAGGATCGGGGCTTAATACTTAGGTTATCCTGTATGACTTCGTTACTTATGATTCCTATCTTTCTCCTCCATATCATATCATATTTATCCTATGCGATTCATGATTATGTTAACATTTTGCCACAACCTTCAATCTCCGCTGCCACTTATTCATCACTTACACCAGACTCATTCCAAGACGAGGAACCCGTTTCCTCATTACAGGATAAGAAGTCGAAGCACGGTTCGACTAGAGCCCCATCATATATAGCAATAAACTGTACTCTATATGCATGTCTTCTCTGGCCTGAGAAAGTCCCTTCGTCCTTTCTCTCTCGTCGACCCTCCTCGCTCGCATTCGCCGGAATTTTTTCGCTTCGCTATTTTGCTCACCCCCTCACTTTACTATGACTGATACCGCCAACGCACATCTTCAACGGGCTCAGCCCCGAGGCACTCAAGGCGGTAATCAGTCGCCAGGTGACAACCCTCCAGTCAACAATGACGGTGACCCGCGACCTACTGGTTCTTCTGGCTCTTCTGCTGGAACTGGCTCCAAAAATGCCCCTCCATGCGTAAAAAAAGCTCATTGTCCCGAACTCGTTGAACTTTTGAAGAAACTTTCTCTTCGTTCTAGGCTTGATCCTAATATAGAGATTGAAAACAGGAATCTAGCTCGCGAACGTGCCTGTCTGGACGGGATCCGCAACCCACCAGCCGAACCAGTCCCCGATTCGGACGGTGAATCCTTTATCACCATTTGCGACGAGGAGTGGTCGCGTCTATCCGATCCTACAGTTTTCGATTCCTACTCTGCTTATTTACCCATCTATGTCCGAGAAGGACTCGCTTTGAGGAAGAAACGCTCTCGCGATCTCTGTGGCTTCTTCAAGGCGGACACGTCCAACTCCCACAGGGATAAGCGGCGCTGTATTGATGGTTCAGTCCTTAGACAAGTTGCGGATGGTTCTCTCGTCGACCACCCCATTTCCGGAATCTTCTATGACACCGCAGACCACAAGATGTTCCTTCCTCTTCACTTCTTCGAGGCTTCGGCTCTGGTCTGGGCTCTCTATCACGTATCTGAGATTCGCATCTTCGGTTCTCAACCCACTGGGAACAAGGGTGACGAGACCAGGATCCTTAACATCGCTTGGCTTACGGAAAAACTTGACTCAGACGAGAAGCGCAGTGATTTTACCTTCTCCCGCTGGGTTGGCGCTAGCAAAGCCTTCCTTATATTACAATCCTCTCGCGATGCTGAAGGGGAAGGTGGCGAATGGTCCAGAAACTGGCTCTCGCATTTCAAGTTCTTCGAGAACAAGCCGGATGCTGGGAACACGTATCCATTCTGGAAAGACCATGAACGAAGGCTCCACTCAGGCCTTTTCCACCTCGGATCCTATGACATCAATGAATACAAACGAGTCTACCTTCTCGCACAGAGCGAGTGTCGTAGCAGCTCATCTTTATCCTCCACTGCTCCCTCTTCCCCCTCTTTGAACCCATCCTCTCCTTCCAACGGCCGTCGCCAGTCCGCCAACCGGTCCTTTCATAACAACACCTCGAAAGGTGGTCAGCTTGTCTGTGTCGCATGCCTAGGCCCCCATAACGTCTTCTACCACATTCAGCAACGCCTCCCAGACACCTTTCCGACGGCAAAACAACTTGGGTCAAGACCGGTAACGGCAAGATCGAATCGCCCACTGGTGGACGAGATCTGCGTCAGATTCAATACTCTCACTTCCAAGGATGGGGCAGCCGGTAAGACCTGCTCTATCAACCACCCCAGTCGCGTCCACCTCTGCGCATTCTGCGGCAGTGCAAAACATGGTGCCTTCCTCTGGAAGTGCCGTCGTCACCCCAACCGTGCACTCCAGAAGCCTCGCCCTGAGGCTCCTCTGCAGGACCCTCTGCACCTTCGGTAATCGCACGCCTACTCCTTTGAGGCAAGCCTTGTCCTGGAGTAGCCAGATTATCGACAGTACATTCTCGTTAAGGTAGTCCCCCTCTCTTTTTTCGTTGACTTTCCTCCCTTGCAATAACCTACTACAGTGCGTAGTTGTACTTGTCCATAATTCACATCAGACTCCAACTCGTAGATACCATGCAATCACTAACTAGCTGTAGTATACGCTCGTTGCCCCTCAAGGCCTCAGCAGTTAGTTGCTGGTAATACTTATGTAATATAGACGTAGAGAGTTCATCTATCGCTCAACTAGCCTGGGAAGCGTATCTTCCGTATGTGACTTTTTCGGCACCGTATTGCAGGCAGACCCTTAACGGCTTAAGCAGTGGTCATCATGACGTGGTCTCGCCGCCTGCTGCGTGGACACCAGTGTCGAGGTTTCCAAAAATCCACAACTAGGCTCAAAACATTTTACAAAAAACTCACCGGATACCTCCCCGCTCTTGATGAAAGCCCCAAATTGTGATTCTCCGCGACCACAAGGGCGTCGCAATGCAAGCAACGAACCTGCAACCTCTGATTTCCTTGTGTTAGGACGTCTGTCCGTGCATTGTGATGATGGTGAGAAGGCCGACGTCTTCGACGTTAATTACCCCCGGTTTTGGCAGACAGTGCCCTCTAGGCAAGAGGTGCGACTGTACTGGAATCTTCCCCTGGATATCTTCAGGGCTATTTTCGATATGGCGATGCGGGAGTGGCCTCGCCCGTGTCATTTACTCCTTGTGTCTCGAGAGGTGAAAAGGTGGTGAGTTCCGATCTCTTCAACTCGCTTTGCGTGATTCTTTTTGTGCGCGAACTCTGAATTCTGATATTTTTCCCTTCGACTTTGGGGTCGAACCACTGCTGTACCGGCACGTTTATATTCGCGACCAACATCAACTAGGGCTGTTCTATCGCACGTTCCGTGAACGATGCATGTTAGGTCAACAGACAGACCCGACCAAAGATGGGCACAAACGGGTAACCTGGTAACGGGCCCTACTCTCCCCTTGCTTGTAGCCTCAGAGAACGCCTGCTTACCCTTGTCATCTAGAGTCCACACAATGGAAAAAGTCGCAGAGGAACTACGACTCTTCTCAAATCTACCCATTGATATCGCCAGAAATATTTTTGAGAAGGCCACGGAATATAGACCTACACCGGTACATCTGGTGCTCGTCTCGCGTCAGGTGAGGGCATGGTTTTGTTCTCATTCATTTCAAGGCGAGATGTGCTCTGGGACTCATGGTTATGCACACAGGGTCGAGCCATACATATATCGCCATCTCAGCTTCGACTTGCCTTCCACTTTCGCCCGGTTTTACCACACTTTCAGTGAATCGCCCACGAAGGACGCGGCGTTCTACCGACGTAACGTCAAGACTTTTTTCGTAACTAGGATATGTGTGTTCCAGAAAGAAATGCACACCGTCATCGAGGACTTGACCGGGCTCCAAAGTCTCATCTGTCTGAAGCCAGATTTTGGCGCAATAAAAGCTCTGTTGGATTCTTGTCGAACCCAATCACCAGTTTCAAACGACAATGACAAGAGTGGACAGGAAACCTCGGAGAAGACGTTTAGAGATGAGGAGATTGGTGATGAATACTCCTACAAGTCTCTACGGGAACTGGGGGTCCCGCCGGCCATTTTGTACCGCTTCAACATCACCTTCAGTCATCGCATTTTCCGGGGCCTCACTTGGGCTGGTTCAACCCGCTCCTGCACCTTGGATCCCTACGTGGCCTCTCGAATCTCACTCATTTGGCGTTCAACCACGTCCCTGCGATAGCCATAGGGCACACAAGGAGCTCAAAATTAAAGCGCCACGTTCCGCTCCTACTTAGTGTTTTGCCCCCTAATCTCATGGTAGTCACTTTCGGGTACGTTGACGAGCAAAATAAAGACTTCGACCTGATTGACTTGGACTCGGACAACATCATACCCATACTTCCTTTCGGACTCCATGGCCACCAGCACCCACTGCTACATTACTACTTGAGCACCGAACTTGATGAGTTGAATCTAGTTTCAAGGATGGCCATAGGACAAGTGGACTCCCGCTTAGTTGTTGGTGCTAGCACCTGCCTGGATCGCAACCACATTTTCCGGGATGAGCTGATATCTATGAACCCGAACAACTGGGACCGAGGAAGCCCAGATGGGAAGGATTACTGGGGTATTGCAAAAGTATCATCGATGGAAGGCGAGTTTATACCAAAGCTCGTATTCTTTCAAGACTGTCGATGTCATAGTACGTGGAGATATTAGATATTACTTGGACATCTTCACTTTGTCTATCCAGGCTTCTGTAGGCTCTTGGCCCCACGCAAATTTGTGCAAAGGAGCTAAGTATCCAGGCAGCAACAATACACCAGTCCACTAGCCTGTTGAAAGAGAAGAACGTGGGACCAGAATGTGCGTTGAAGCCCGGAGGCAGCATCTCGAGCGAGGGATTATTAAGATATTGTCTAGGTTTCTCATTTTTCGAGGTGATTCATCGCTTCTCTTGAGACCCATGTAGTACTTCTCACAAGTTCCGGAGAGCACAGAATATATCCTTGATATGCAAGCTCAAAGAGTTGGAGGCAGTCAAGATGGTGTGTCGCATGTATAATAGACTGGAAAGTCAATTATCAACCAGTAACATGCGAATATAATGACAAGAAGTCTAAGCTTACCGATGTTCGAAATTCTCAAAATTGAGCAAGTTTTCATTTGGTCAATCAAACATGTCCCATATGTATTTGTAGCATGCACAAGGAGCGCATAGCGACGTTTGTTGTCGGAATTCACAAAGGCGCATAATACTTACTTCAAAGAGAGGATAATTGGCCCTGTTTTACTTAGTCTTCCGTTGACATTATCTATCTCTCGAAGGGAAGGCAACTGAATTTATGCTCGCACTGTGTATAGTGTAGGCTTAAAGCGGTCATCAACTGGGGAAGCACAAATAGGTAACTTACGTAACAACGGGATTCTTCTAAATTTGGCTGTTATCCTATAGAGGCGCCCGCCTATCCTTGTCATCTAGGGCTACGTGCAATGGATAAAGACGTAGAGGGTTTACAACTCTTCTCAAATCTACCCGTTGATATTGTCAGGACTATCTTCGAGAAAGCCATGGAATACAGACCTACACCAGTCCATCTGGCGCTCGTCTGGCGCCAGGTTCGTGCATGGTTTGTTTCTCATTCATTTCAAGAGGTGTGCTCTGGGACTCATGGCTACACGCAAAGGGTTGAACCGTACATATACCGTCATCTAAGCTTCAACTCGTCTTCCACTTTTCTCCGGTTTTACCGCACTTTCTGCGAATCGCCCACGAAGGATGCGGCGTTCTACCGACGTAACGTCAAGACTTTTTTCACGCCTGGGATGCCTGACTTTCAGGAAGAGATGCGTGTCGTCCCCGAGCTGACTGGGCTCCAAAGTCTCATCTGCCTGAAGTCAGGTTTTGGCGCAGTAGACCCTCTGTTGGATTCTTGTCGGACCCAACCACCAGTTTCAAATGACGATGACAAGGGTGGCCAAGCAACCTCAGAGAAGACGTTTAGGGATGAAGAGGAAATTGGTGATGGATACCCCTACAAGTCTCTACGGGAACTAGGGATCCATCCAATCGTTTTGTACCGCTTCAACATCACCTTCAGTCATCGCATTTTCCGAGACCTCACTCACCTCATCTCGCGTTTGGGCTCGCTCACGCACCTTGAATCCCTACGTGACCTCTTGAATCTCACTCATTTGGCGTTCAGCCGCATTCCTATGGCAGCCACAGAGCGCTCAGGGAGCTTGGAATTGAGGCGCTACGTTCAGCTCCTACTCGGCGTTTTGCCTCCTAATCTCATGGTAGTCATTTTCGGGTGTGTTGGCTTGCAAAATAGGGACTTGGACCTGATCGACTCGGACTCGGACAACATCATACCCATACTCCCTTTTGGACCTCATTGTCGCCAGCACCCACTGCTACATTACTACTCGAGCACCGAACTTGACGAGTTGAATCTAGTTTCAAGGATGGCCATAGGACAAGTGGACTCCCGCTTAGTTGTTGGTGCTGGCATCCGCCTGGATCGCAACCACATTTTCCGGGATGAGGTGATACCTATGAACTCGAACAACTGGGACCGAGGAAGAGGGAAGGATTACTGCGGTATTGCAGAAAGTATCATCGAGGGAAGGCGAGGTTACACTAAAGCTCGTATTCTGTCCAGACTGTCGATGCCATAGTACATGAAGTCTGAAGATAATAGATATTGCTTGGACGCTTTACTTTGTTTATCCAGGTTCCTGTAGGCTTCTGGCCCTGCGCCAAGTCTCGCACTTCTCACTGGTTCCGGAGAGCACAGAGATACAAGTTCAAAGAGTTGGAGGCAGTCAAAATGGTGTGACGTGCATATATATATAAGAGACCAACGAGTCATTATCAATCAATAACACGCGAATATAATGACAAGTGGCAGGACAAGAAATATGACAGGGGAATCAATAATGTCATCACGGGTCATATTAGGGGTGATACAGAATTTTCGCGGTT
Source organism: Podaxis sp. C-F-101400 (assembly GCA_018524895.1). Taxonomy (NCBI): domain Eukaryota; kingdom Fungi; phylum Basidiomycota; class Agaricomycetes; order Agaricales; family Agaricaceae; genus Podaxis; species Podaxis sp. C-F-101400. The sequence goes on along the minus strand of JAEUWR010000623.1, from coordinate 180,283 downwards.
ACTCATAGGGCATATCTTCAACTGATTCCCGGAGTGACACCCAGTTCCTCAACACATCTTCCGCATGCTGTTGCTCCCCACGTGCGAATGCTTGTACAGCTTGAGTGATCAAGGTGTTCTCTCGGTTGTGCAGGATTATTCGTAGCTCATTCCAAAGGCTAGCGACGATATCAGCGGCCCGCGAGGCAAAGTGGGGTATTGTACGCACCAAACGCGGATGAACACTCTTCTGCTCAGCTGGGCGGCGATCATTCCCTGATCCTTCTCGATAATGGCAGTCAATTTATCCGCTTCTTCTTGCCAGCCTTCCTTTGCGGCTGCTCGGACACCATCGAGTTTAACGCTGTTGGTCTCCACACGCTTCTTGAGTCGTTCAACTTGGTCTCCCGAGAGACGGTCGTGGCGAACGAGGAGATCCCTGGTCGCGATGTAGAGGTCGCGCTGTGCCTATAGGGTGCATCAGTAATGCGCTCTAGTGCTGCTCCGATGTCCCGACCTTCAGGGATTCGAGCGTGGTATCCAAGAGCGTCCTTGTCTACTAGGGGTTAGCACTAGGAATCGAATTGGAGTTCGCTAACTCACTCGAACATCAGCAAGGTCAGAATGCCGCTGCGTATGTGTAGCGAGCTGATCCAGTCCTTGCCTCACCCCATTTGAGAGATCACATTCATCCCCTCTCCAACAATGCTCGTTGACCTCAATCACCGCCCTTAACGTGTTTGTGAGCCTAGCAAGATCTCCCTGTTCTTCCACAACAGGAAAGTGAAGGCCAAGGAACGAGTGGTTCAGAGAGGCAGACGGGTTGGATGATGGTCCAGGTGGGGAAGCAGTAGAAGAAACAGGGGAGAAGTTGGGCAACGTAAAATGAGTCGGCAGATACGTTCGTCTGAAGGCTGGGGGTAATCGTACCGCTGCAGCTTCATGCCTCTTCATGATACGTTCGGCGAGGATGCATATCCTTTGCCATTGCTCTATCAACGGGTTTAGTCTTGTCCGAATGACACTAGAAAGCATGTGTGAGTGGACGGCTCGTTGGGCAAATGCATGCGAAACATACGTTAGCTTTTCTTCAAAGTCACTAGGTATTGCCATCTCTTCCACTCGATCTACTCGTTTAGAAAGTGATTCTTCATCCAAAGAGACAGAAGTTTGTTTCCGCCATACTTCGAACGACGGTACGGATAGGAAAACCGCGAGGACACCATCCTCCTTTAGAACTGGGTGATTGCTGGAGAAGATGTCAGGCAAGTTCCAATGACTCAAGAGTTTGCGCCCACATTACGAAGTTCAGAGCGCGCTGTAACCCTCGCCTGTGAGGATATCAGCATTTAACCACGCGAAGATGATAAAGGACATACCGTCTCTGTTCCAAGAAATGTTCATCCGCTATCAATGCTCATCAACACAATATCACATTTGGAAGCAACGAGAGCCTCACGTCCGATTCGTTTAGGTGGCAACGCAGGGAATAAACGGAAGGGATACCTTCGAGTAAGTACTTCCCAGAGGTAGACAAATTCGGAATAACGTCGTGTAACAGTGACACCATTCTGATGAGTCCATTAGTATGCTCGCTTCTCAGAATCGTAATGAAAAACGAGCCGCTATCACCTCTGTTGTAATTTCATAAACCGTATATCGATTCAGAATGAATCCTTGTTGACCCAGAATTGTCACTCTAACATTCTCCTGCCTCTTCCACCATTCCGGCGGCAAACCGGTCCCAGAGATCACCGACTGCGCCCCATTAATCGGTCCACCCGCCAGAATTCCACCGGCACCACTCCCAAGAACCGAGGAAGGATTCTGTGGGGGGTTGAAGCGTGCTGCAGCACCCCATGGGTCGACGCTGTTCTGTCTGTATGGGGGTGGTATTGCGAATGTAGAATTTGACGCTGGTAATCGGTCCAGGTCGAGTGTCGGCTCAGGAAGTGCATTCTGTGATGACAGAGCAGCAACCTGTTCGATGCTCACGTCTACAGCGTCGTCAGCAAAATAATTTAATGAAGTACTGCATAATTATGAAACGTACCTTTGCCCGTTTGAGCCAACGCAACAAGAGCAAGTGCGACAAAGAACTCGAGCCTCGAGACGCGTGGACGTGAACTAACCAAATTCACGATCTGCAGTGCCCCTTCAGCCGTTTCCCTTCACACCTGCTAACTGAGCAAGGACTCACCCGATCAATAGTACTCGCAGGTAAGTTGGAAGTGGTTAAAACACGCGAAAGCGAGTTCACCGAAGTCTCCCCAAGCCCGCTAGTGTCAACTGCAGCGAACGCACGGTGGTAAATAGCGGGGACCGTGGCGTCAGCTAAAGACCAGAATCAGCCATGCTGCTCCAGGTCTATGAGTAGTTATAGCTCACCAATCACAGCACTAAATGTAGCAGGAGAAGAGGAAGAAGGATTCGGAATGGGTGTCGATGCAGGGCTGGGTGCAGAGCTCCATGGATCGAGGCCGTCGTCATATACCGAGTTCGCTAGAGGGTCCCCGCCGACAAAGCTGCCACCGAAGCCGTTGGTGGACGTTGCGACGTATCTCTGGCCTGGCCGGGGTGCATTAAACATGGTAGGATGGATGACAACGGAAAGAGGCGTTGGGGCTCATTGATCTTTGTTGGCCATCACCTCATACAAGTTACAGCGTCACTGGTGGCTGTGTCACTCTCTCGTTCTGCCATGAATCCGTTCTCTCATTATCAGTTGGTTTCGCCAATACTTAAATACATCAAAAAAAGCGCAAGGGTATGGAAGAAAGCAAAAGCATCGCGTATTATATATTTCGTCTCAATCCCCGTCGTCTACGCGTCGTAGGTCTTTTTGGCGGCGAAGTGGAGGGTCCAAGTGGACAATAGTCTTCTGCTGTTGACTTCCTCACCCGTCAACCTAACACACCATAATCAGCATAAAGGTTTCATCGCGGGCCCATTGCAAGACAACTTACCCAGGTGTGCCATAAGTCAAGGGGGCAATGAAGGAGAACATGACGAACATGACAAGGCTGAAAAGGACTGTGATAACAACCCCTTTGGTTCCAACATCCGCATATTGAGAAGGTTGAGCCCTGGTCTTGGGCCCACGGATAGAAATCGGGCAGTTAATGGTATCACTTAGGACGAAGCTCAAGACCGAGCCAGCAATTAGCGCCGAAGCGAGATGCGAAGGAAGATAGTGGTGGATGAACAATTGACGGCTGAACAAGAAGAATGGGAGGTAGTGGACACCCCAAACGAGCATGAAGAAACCGGTGTTATTCCAGAGACGGTTACGAACAGCTAGGGATGGGTCATGAGTATTCTAGAGTGCTGAGCAATCATCGGGACTTACCATCCGGGATGGGGTCCATACCGCGGCGTCTCGCAATAAGATCAGCACCAAGAACACCAATGTAAATGGACAAGCCAACAACGCAAGCCCACCAACCAATCAGGTTACCAATGAGATAGATTTGCTTATGAGTATCGTTCTCGGTCCAGAAGCTGATACCGCTCAAAGAGAAGGGCCAGTTGATAGGAGTGCTGGCATAAGGATGTGAAGCGGTCAATCCAGCATTATGCTGCACCATGAGTAGCTGGAGCTCAGCGAACTTCCTGAAGAAATTCATGCTCTTTGGTTCCTTCGCGGGCCTGTCATCGAGGCGGTTGTCGAGGCCTTCAGGGTCTAGCGGTAAAGTCAATATCAGGGCAGAAGGCACCTCGCTCACAAAGCTTACCCTCGGTGTCAACGATTTCATTGACATACCAAACAGCAGATTTTTCCATAGAGTTCTTGTTACCGTTGATCTCCTGTTGTTTGAACGCCCAGTCAGGGAGCGGAGTAGTGTGAGTCCACATCGAGACTTTAGTAGGGATGTGAATAAGTCTGAAGTAGCCGGACTTAGTCTTCCAGGCAGTGCCCTCAGGGCCGTCAACGAGAACGACTTGGAAGAGCGTATCGTTGTAAAACTGATGATCGTCCTTGGGCCAGGTAGTGAACTCTTGGTTGGTAGGCATCAAGGGCGAGGCAACATCGTGGGTGAGGAGATGAGTCTGAGTATTGACATGGAGGAGTTGAATGACATCGCCGTTGCGGACAACGCGTCCCTTGCCAGTTTCAGGGATGGCCTTTGTAGGGATAATCTGCCAGAAGTTGTTGGTGTCATTGTGGGCGTAACCGGTGACCTGTTGGCCTGTGGTGCAAATTAGTCTCATGTCCCCATTAACCAGATAAGCCACATACCTGCGCTACTGATGCGACCGTCCTCGTAGGTCAGCGGGTACCTTTCAGTGTGCGAGTGCAAAAAGGCCTTGGTGTCCTTGTGCCTCATCGTAATGGTGTCAAAGTAACGAATTTCTGGTATATTGTCAGTATACAGAAACACTAGTAAACTTGATCCTTCCTTACCAGCACTGCTCAGAAGCATCTCATTACCGGCCAAAGTCTCCTGGAATGCAGGGCTCATGAAAGCATCACCAGTACCGGATTGGTTAAGAATGGCGAAGTGGATATAGAAGAACGAGAGGTAAACGATGAAAGGTACGGCGATAAGACCAATGGCGCGGGTAATGAAATGTTGCCAGAAGTATTCCTACGAAAGGTTAGGTAACTCAAAATAACTCACGAAACCAGCCGAACATACCATGGTAGTCCCCTTCTTGATGTCCAAAATATCCCATAAATCGATAAGGACGGCAATACCAATGCAAACGACGGTGAGGATACCATTGACTTTGGAGCCCCAGGTGCAAGCCATGAAGATACCAGTGAGAACCAGCCAGACCCACCACTCCGTCGAGAATTCACTATTTTACAAGTCAGGCAAAAACCAGTGCTTGTGAGCATTATTCATACCGGTAACGGAGTTTGCGGAAGCGGATGTACGCGTAGATTGTTAACGACATGAAGAAAATCAAAGTCGCGTCAAGCAAAATCAATCGAGATTGGGCAACATGAGCGTTATCTAAACGGACTCCATCGTAAGCGCTAGCTCATCAAACACCATCTCTGGGAAGCACAACGCACCAAAGAGGATCAAAGAAGCCGAGAACGCAGCAATGATCGTCGAGTAACCACTCTCCTTCATAATCGCATAAACGACCGGTACCGTAAGACTTCCAAGAACCGCGGGAAGGGCACGCATGCCGACATAGGGGACGTTGTTGAGGGTATAGTTATCACCAATGTTATCAAACGTGAACTCTCCATCGAAGCCAACGAACCAGCCCGCCAGTCCGAAGAGAAGCTTTGCGAAGGGTGGGTGAACATCAAAGTAGTATTGACGTGTGATGTAGAACGAAGCGAATTTTCCAAAGTGCACCTCGTCAAAGCTGTAAGATAAGTCCACGATGAGCATTCCTTCATGTACCATACGAGGGAATGAAAGAGGAAAGCCACGTACACAACTTGATCAGGGTGGCTAATCTTGTAGAACCTCAACGCGAATGCAAGTGCTGTAAGTACAGCAACAACAATGACACTCGCGTGCGGTGTGTCGAGGAGCTGTTCAGCCTGGCTACGAGAGCGCTGCATAGCATAACGGGCAGACCTTCATTTCAACAAAAGTTAGGCTGTGGGAAATACAAAGTACTTACGGGACTCTGGTAGATTTCAGCGACATGTTCGTCGTTCTGGGTGTTGTCTGAGGTAATACTGGGCGTCGACTGAGTACCATTGTCTTGCCGTCTGCGTAAACGTGCAGCAGTTTCCGGAGCCTTGCCCTTACTCGCCATGACGGGGAGAGGAAGAATTGTTGATGAGCTGGAAGGTTAACAGCGAATTCGAGCGCGCCTGGTCACGCCAACATTGATTAGTCAGCAATTGATCGCCGTTTGTGGTGTGTGTCGATCAAATGCGATCGGGTTAACCATAGAAACAGGGGCGCACAGCTTCAAAGCTGCAAAATTACGAACTCGCCCAATTCTCTAAGCGTACTTCTACTAAGTCCAGAAAATATCGTATAACTTGTGTGGTCTTTACATGCGACGCTACAAATTCCGCGTTCGGGTTCACCTCGGCACAACCACGGCCAGCTCACGCTGACGTGGCGAATGGCACACCAGGATTCTAGCCAACATCTATTGACCCACTTGGCTAGCGCCGAACATGTTGAAACATTAGTCCAGCCTTGTACTGATTCATCAATCACCCAAACCTTCCGAGATCAAATTGTATTCATCAACATCAGCCCAAATACAAGAATTATGCAGATCCATAACGACCTCCAACGGGAGAGGACTGAGGCATAAAGCGGGAGAAAACTCTCCAGGAAAGTGCATCCGGGAGAAGTAAGAATCGTTTACACACACAGCGGGAATCATAATAACGGTGGTATGAAAAATAGAAGAGGCAGAGGAGTAAGAGACTGCGGAAACACTAGAACCATCGGAATCGACGCAAGAAGGATTAAAAATTGGCCGCGCGCGAGTCAGAGATAGCAATTATTACAGTAATGTAAGGAGTGTCACAAAAAAGGACTGCGCGAGAAATTTGAGGATGAGGGGGGTTGAGAGATCCAAGAAAAAGAAACGTGAAGAATGAATGGCGTATGGTTAGCTAATGATGGGGTCATGAAGTCAAAGTCCAGAAGGGAACGATAAAGAAGGAGATTTTGGAAGGCTCGACATATACGACAACAACAAAAAAGCAAAAAGGAAGGCAAGGAGGGTGAGCAGAGCGATGCAGCAAGGAGTGATCATCCTTGGCGATTGAAGATTTTCATCAGTGATCGCGTGCGACCCAGTCTGTACTTCGAGAGACCAGCTCGATTGAATTATCAGTTGTCCAGAACAACCGCTCCGTCGCACTGCGCCCGCTCCAACTTTTTTGATCTCTGAGAATCATAGCCTACGAACAATCATCAGCATCACTAAAAAGATACCAACACCTCCAGCCACTACATACCTGTTGGGCACCAAAGTTCCTCTGATCGTGCGCAAACATTTCCACGTTATCCTCCAACGCCTCCGATAAAACCTGCAAGTCCTGCAGCATTGCCTGCATAGCCCTGACCGCCGACAGGGTTTGAATCTCCCTTCTATTCCTCACCATCACCGAAGTAGGCACAAGTGCCTTTGACACTGTCGTCAAAACCGTATGCAAAATCCTCTTTGTCTCTCCCATAATTTTCTGCGCTTGTTGGAAATTCCTCCTCGAGACCAAGACCAACGCCCGCGTAATCATATCCGACGCCAGGAGCTCCATGCGCCTCCGCACAATAACAGGATCAGATAATGTCGAAGGTGGTCTCGGGGCAGACTGAGAGCCGGGCAGAAGCGTGATGGTCAGCAGGACAGGATGCGCAAGTCGCGTAATCTGCTTCGCAGCTGCAGGGTCAAAGAACGAGCCATCGACCTCCACTACAGGCACCTCGTCGATCATTTTATCCATCATACCATACGCCAAGTCCGGTGGATCGTCAATTGACAAGGTATCGAGTCCCAAACTCTGCACAAACTGATCGGTGGCATTCAGTGATCGATTTGTCGGCGTCGCATAGCCCTGACGTTGCATCTGTGCTGCCCGCTGCACATCCGAGTTATCCAACTCGAGTTCAATCAACATTTCTTTCTTCTCCCCATACCGCAGCTCTCCTACATCTACGTCGACATTTTGGCCATCCGAAGCAAGAATGGATGTTGGACCACCCGAAACTTTGCGGATTTTGAAGCGCTGGCTATCCACAATCCTCATATGCAGCTTCATGTTGAGGAGACCGATGGACATCATACCACCCACACAGCCTGCAATGCAGTCTTGCAAGTCATACCAATCCTTTACGAAGGTGTATGTGCCACTGGTGTGATTTGACATGAGCCACAGGGAGGCTGGATCATGCGAGCGACCATAACCGAAGGAATGGATTGGCACGTTCGCAGCCTCCGCTCGCGCCAGAACAAGATCCATCTGCGCTCTTCGCGTGCTGTCTGACGCGTCACTGACCAAAATCATACCCGAAATCAGATTCCGCGATTTTCGTTGCAAGACAACATCAAGACCTGTACAATTAATCAGCACATGAATAGAATATCCTAGAGAGGAATAGGCTTACCATGGTTGACGGCTGTCACAACATCCGTTTTTTCGTCCTTGGATCCTCTAACCAAGAACTCATCCTGCAGGTCCTCCGCCCGCGACCCAGTCTCATCAATGAACTTGATGAGCCTCTGTTTGCTTTGCGGGCGCCCGACCATCAGATATGGTGTCTTCCTGACTCGCCCTGAGATCCCTACTTCAAATGTCACCACACTCAACCGATCCTTCGGCTGCAACGATCCCACAATAAAGTCCAGTGTATTCTTGATTACCCGAAGCTTCAACTGCGCTGTGCTTGGCTGGGAGTTTGGTGGGGGAATAGAGATGACAAGGATCAAATCCATGGCCGGATGGACAATCGGGGGTAGCGAGTTGGAAGGTCCAGACGATGTATGAGGTGTCACCAACGGAGGAGGCGAATCATACGTGCTCATCTCATCGTCTTCTCCCAACGTAGACAGCTTTTGTTGCACTTGCCTGGAAGGATTCACAGAACCATGCGAAGTCGAAGACGACATCGTCGATCTCGATGAACCTCCGAGTAGACTATCCACCGTGCTGACCGTGGTCTGCGTGCTTCCACCACTAAGCATTCGCATCGCCTTATGGCTCCCTCCAAACTCCTCAACGTCCAGTGGCCGATCAGGTCCCCTTTGTGATCGATTCTGGGATTGGAACATGTGCACGAGAGCTTGAATGTTGTTCTTCCAAGCCTCGAGCGATGAGCGATCTCGGAAAATGAGAATGAACGACGCCAGCTCGTCTTCCATGTCAATCGTCAAACTCATCTCACCCGCTGCAGACGATGCAGTCACATTCTTGATGTGCCTAACGTATATCCTTCCCTTAAGGCGCAGTACACCCTTTGATGGCGTTCCAGATGGAATGGAACCATTGTCCAAGGACGTATTCGAAAGAAGCCGGCCTAGACCACGTTTCTTCTCCTCCACAACGCAGATGATAGCCTCTTTGAAGAGATACACGTAGAATTCTCGAATGGCGGCATCACGTCGCACGGATAGCAAGTCATACATCTGCAGCGGACCTAAATCCGACAGAGGATGCCCCTTCCAATCAATGATCCGGTTCCTGAGGTCCTCGGTAATGGCAGCGAATGGTGAATCCTCTTCATTGTGGATGAGGGTGTTTGGGGGATTGTTGGGGGGATTGTATGAGGACGCGTCATGACCATTAGATGTGGGGCTATAGTAGGGATCTTGCTGAGACGGCTGACGGGATGACATCTGGCGGGAGGCCGTGTCCTGGTCATTTGGGCTTCGATAAACGTTTTGCTGTTGGCGAACATGATCAGGATGAGGGCTGGAATGACCAGAATTGTTGTGCCGGCCATTATGGGCGCTGAAATCGTCAGGCAACACCCCGCCAGGGACAGGGTCGGAGCTTCGTTTTCCTGGTAGTTCTATTATAACGATGCATGTCAGAGGCTGAGTGGCATCGTTTGTCCGACTGAGCGTCGAGAATTCGGGCCGAACTTGGATGGAAGGGGCGACAATATAGGGGCTAGCATCGGCATTGGGGTTGGGTCGGACAATGGGCTCAACAGGATCATCGGCATTAGGGTCATATGGTTCTGGAATCGCACGTCGAGCAGTGGGAGTATCACGGCCTGGGTAGAGCGTCGGCGACTTGCTGTCACCCATGCCAGTGAGTGCAGCGAGCTCTGAGTGACAAGGTCGGCGAATACGTAAGGCAAAATGAAAAGAAGGCTACGCACTGTTGGATTTGCCTCCGTCACCGTCGCCAACCTTCATGGGCCTTCTGCAGACGCCACAAACTCCGAGGTTGGTCTTCCTGGGAACGGAACGGTCTGCGCCAGGGGGCGGACCATAGACTGCACTGAAACAGGCCTAGTGAGGAAATTTGATGATGATCAGCGCGGGGAAGAATGAGGGAAGGGAGCGATTAAATGCTTACTTCGTGGAGAGCATGGCCACACTCTGGGACAATATGAGGCTTCTCGCCAGGAAGACGGAAGCTGAAGCTGAGGGGCTCGAGACAGACGGGGCACTCTTCCTCGACATCGCTGAGGTGGTTTGATACGACAGGGACAGGTGCGGTGTGCATGGCCGCGAATGGATGGAGGGAGTGGTTATCGCCAGAGGAGGTGGTGTTGGTGGAGTAGGTGGAGTGGATGGAGGGAGCCTTGTTCGACTGGGGCTTGCGGAAGACGGTGTGAAAGGCCTTGAAGGTAGATTTGGGATTGGAGGGGGGCTTAGGGGCAGCGCGGGGGGCGGTAAAAGTTGGTGTGAGAGGAACCTGGAGGCTTGACTGATCGGCTGGAATGGGGGAATCTCTGTGATGGGTTCTCGAAATCCAACTTGAGGAAGACGGTTTCATGAATAGTCGGAAAAGGCAGGCTCAGCAAGCGCCTGACACAGAGTTCGGGCGCAAGGGAGCGGTCTATCAGAATGGGGGGGCTGGGAAGGGCGAGGACGAAAGAAAAATGGACTAAGGGCCCTGTAACACAAACTCGGGCCAATCGCACTTCTGACAGGGTCTTCCCATCAACACAACAACATCGTTACCGCCTTTGGTCCTCTTATTCACCTGTCACTCTATTCAATCTTCTCAACGTCGCTGCGAAGCACGCGTTGCCTTCACCGCCCCACCTTCCCCCTTCGCTCCCCGCCGCTTTCTACTTTCACACCTTGGCTTACTCCTGTCCTCACACCTCTTATCGACCCTTCTGTAGATAGCCTTTCCTGCCGCTCCCCCTGCCGGTCTCACGCCGACAGATCTGACTGAACCTTCGCGATATCAATAGCCTTCATCATGATGTCCTGTCTGCCGCTATACTTAACACACACCAAGTATGACAGTCATCGCATATTGCGTCCAAAACTCGTCCTTTTTCAGCTATACTTTTTTCCCAAACTCCAACGCGCATCACCTAATTCATTCATCTCGCGCGATCCTGATGATCTGCATTACGAATATCAAAGCAACACTAATGTTAATAATTGTGGGGCCAAGGGCTTATAAGCGTTCCACCAATTCAGCGGCGGCTACATACCTGACCATGTCCTCCGAATATCCATGGGAGTCGCCTCTCAAAGGTTATGAAGGCGCCCCGCCACTACCAAACACCGTAAACCCCGACGGAAAATCATTCTACAATCCTCCTGGGCCCCAGTCGTCGTCTTATCATGAGTTCCCGAAACCCATTGATACTTCCAACAACGGTTTTGATTTTCACAGTCAGTGACATTTGTCTCTGGAATGATAGCAACCGGCTGCTTTTCATGACTTCTTCAACTCGTTATTTTTCGTTTCTGGGCATCCAATTTGATTTCGCGTTGTACTGATTCGACCAATGTGCCTATCTTCTCTGCAGTTTATTACATGCCGACGGTTCAAGCCGAGCTGAAATATGCCAGAGAACTCCACGAGAGGATCAGACGGGAATTCCCCGAGGTAAGTATAGTCAAGATCTTGACACTCTATCAGAGTTGTCAAACGCTGTTCTTTTGCTGTGCAACTCTGACATTTAACAACTAATGATCGATCCCTTAGCTCCGAATCTACAAGTTTTGGGAGAAGGCAATTGGTATATCTTTACACCTTATCATCATGGTACCGTGCACTCACAAGCCTCCGATACTTCCCCTTCCGCAGGTCCGCATCCCACAGCCATGTTCGAAGTCAACACCTTTACGCCCCACCAAACGGGTGCACTTTTCTCATGGCTTGTCGTCAACCGTGGCCCTTGCTCGTGAGTTTTTCCTTGCTCCACTCTTCTTCTTCCAATTCCTGGGCCATGATACGCGACCGCCATACACCCCATACTTCGCTTTCTCGAGTATGCTCCTACGTCTCGCACGCCCGCGTCCTTTTTTTTTTTTGGCTTCAAGGGCGCCACACCCTGGTGTAGATCTAAGAATATCCCAGCGCACATCCCGCCCTCGGAACTGCGACAGGACCAGGTTGGTTCCTGGAGGTTCCTGGGTAGGGTAGGATCCCCTTTCAGACCATATGTTTACTCGGCGCATGATCTCTGATGTCCGCTTGAGCCTAACCTAGATACCGATGGATCATAATGATGGTGTCCTGGGCGGTATCGAAAGAAAACTTGTCATAAACCCGATTCTCAGAATTTCTGTTGTATCGCATCAGAAGCTCCCCAAGGGAGACGAGCATACATTACTTTGTACCTCCATGTGCTGCGCACTTGGCTTGCTCGCCTGACGGCCTACATCACTGTTGCCCCCGCACAACTGGCAATTATCATGCTTGACTCTGACGGGTATCACGCGCTCCTGCACAAAGCATATGGGCTCTATTGATTGTTTCCCAGTCAATTGGCATCCCCTTGTGCGGTCGGGAGCCGGGTTTCTTGATGGAAGTGTTACAATGTCTGGGTGATACGACGTCTTGGTCATAAAACACGGTGACAAGGCAGTAATTTGATGTGTCGTTGACGCCTTGATGGCAGAAGGAAAAGCGGCTGTCGAGATACTTGCCCCCGTGGTGCACTACTTCTGTAGTGGTGTGCATACACGTCTAAATGCCTGCCAGGAGTGTGCCGGACGGCGCAATGGTCAACTTTTCCCATCCTGCTTCTGATTGCCCCGAGTCGAAGTGAGGTTTCACCTCTCCTTCGTTGCTATATCTATCTCTTTCTTCTCGCTACTACTTTCCATCTATTTTCTTGACTTAGTCACCTCGGCCTTGGTACTGATGGAACACCTTCCTGCGCAGCGTTTTAATACATCCGAATACGGATGACCCATACAGAGACCACACAGAGCGGGCGACATGGATGGGGAAGCCTTGGCCACTGAACGTTGAAATGTTGAAGAAAAATTGAAAGGGTGACCGAATGCAATATCAATGTGAGGCCTCTTGTAATGGCAAGATGAAGTTCCTGGTTTCCACAGTATGTAAAGTATTACTGATTTGTGTATAAATAGCGGGCTTCCAATTTTCAGATGCTACGTCGTTCGACCGCCGTGTAAATAATTACCAGGGTCATGTACTGGGTTTAGGGAGAAAATACGATTTCCCGGACCGCCAAATGACTTTCCGTTCGGAGCGGAATTGGGAAATGGAGAACCTTGGAAGAATCGCATGGAACTGGGAGAGGGCCCGAGAAGGGCTAAGTAACAGCCATCAAGCTTCTGCTCATTTCCGTCACCATGGATTAATAACACACCAAGCTCGTTTTAATGCAATCTCATAGTCTCCGTTCACTATTCGAGCTGTCTTTCGTCTAATTCTATGCACGATGGTAGATGGCTTTCTAAGCTCACCTTATCGCCGCACTTGGAACGAAACCGTTAGGAACAAACAAGGTCCTAACCAGCAGGATCGGTGATGAAGACCATAAATGAAAGTGAAAGGGTACTACATATTCAATAGTGGCTCCCTGACGCCACAGGCTTCCCTCAGCCACCTAGTCCCCTAACAAGTGGCTTCTAGCATTCTAGAGTATATATCAATAGGAAATGATGAAACACTGTTCGGATGTCGGTGTTCTTGAGGGGCACTGACTCGGTAAATGGTCACTCAGCTTTGCTTAGTTGGGCAATGTGCCCTGCTCTCGGATAGAGAGACAAGGAAGTCGACGGAACACCTGTCAGAGTCGTGCGCAGAGCTAAGTCCAATCAAGTACTTGTGAGCCCAAGGGCAGCTTAGAAAGGCCATGGATGCAGTCTAGGAATCTGTTTTACCGCAAGGAACCTGAGTGAGAGAGTTGCCGTCCCGAATCGGATAGGGGTCCAAAATGTTGCGGACGTGAGTAGATCACATGACACCATCTTGATTTTCCTTAAGTACGCCCATAACTCATAAGTACGCGCAAAATAATCAAAACCTCGACATTTTGTGTGAAGCAGGACAAAGCAGCGTAACGTGAGCAGGAACGCTCCTCACGATGTGGGTGGTATAATTTTAACACGGAATTATGTGCTTGTGGAAGATCCGCCCGGCGAAGCCGAGCTTGCAGGCATCGGTACATAAGCGCTCTTGGTGCCACGGCACTGCTCTCTTTCTCATTCTACACAATTTTTGTCCTCGACATTCACCATCCATGCCTCGTTCAACGCAAATTTTAGACACCGCCTTAGACGCTGTTGGCAACACTCCCCTCATTAGACTCGATAAGATTGCTAAGCACCATGGAATCAAGTGCAACCTTTGTAGGTCCTCGTCCCCTGATGTCACTGTTATTGCTGACTCTGAGACTGTTCGTGGTGATATGTAGTGGGCAAGGTAGAATACTTCTCTGCCGGTGGTTCTGTGAAAGATAGGATTGCGAAGGCCATGGTCGAGGCCGCTGAGAAAGAGGGGAAGCTTATTCCTGGCAAGAGTGTTGTTATTGAGCCTACGTCAGGCAACACAGGTTCGGGAGTGTATCATCTTGTTGAGCAATAAAAAATCTGACACAGTCGGTTCGCCCAGGTATCGGATTAGCCCTCGCATGCGCTATCAAGGTAATGCATGAAATGCCTTGTTTCAAAATAGTTGCTGAATACTACAGATAAGGGGTATTCGGTGGTGATCACCCTACCTAATAAAATGTCGCTCGAGAAAGAAGCACTGCTGCGTGCACTTGGCGCCGAAGTCATCCGAACACCCACGGAAGCAGCTTGGGATTCCCCCGAGAGCCATATAGGTAGCGCATTCACACCACTCGCTGGCAGTCTCGTGGCTGAATTCCTTAACGATTGCAGGCGTGGCGCAGAAGCTGGAGAAGGAGATACCTCATGGCATTATCCTTGATCAGTATCGCAATGTCCGTACATGCTTTCTCTTCCGACTTTATGGGACTCACCTACATTTCTGACAGGTCAACAACCCTTCGGCTCATGAATGGACCACGGGTCCGGAAATAATTGAAGCAGTTATCTCCACACCTTCTCTACCCTCGAAACCTTCGTCAGGCAAGGTCGATGTCGTTGTCGCCGGAGCAGGCACAGGTGGAACTGTCACCGGCATCTCGAGGGCCGTCAGGAAACACAATAAGGACTGCATCGTGGTCGGTGTCGATCCCGTAAGTAAATTTTATTGCTGTCAGTAAACTGCGTAATCTGACTGTGGCTTCACTGGTACTCCAGATGGGCAGCGTTCTTGCTATCCCAGAATCGCTCAACACTAGCGGCGTCGGAAACCCGTATGTTGTTGAGGGGATCGGTTACGATTTTATTCCCGATGTCTTGAAGCAGAAAGAAGTGGATACATGGCTCAAGTCGTCTGATGAGGAGGCTTTTATTGCAGTGCAGCAGCTAATGCGGACTGAGGGTCTACTTGTCGGAGGAAGCAGTGGTAGTGCTCTGAGTGGCGCTCTGCGCTGGCTGAAGTCTGAGGCAGGACAGAAAATTGCCGCAACACCTGGGAAAAATGTTGTGGTGCTGCTGCCTGATGGGTGAGTTTTATTGCAGAACCTCAATGAGCATCATTCTGATACGCGGTGTTAGTATTCGCAATTACATGAGCAAGCCTTGGTTCCTGAAGATTGCTCTGGAAGGTGAACCCTCGCCACTGAGGGGTATGATCGACAGAGTTTTGGACAAGGATGCGTCGACACCTGTTGGACGGGAGAACCAGTCCTCAAATGAGGGGACTACGCCGCCGCGTTCTTCCAGAGGGAATGAACCCGCCAGATTATGAGTTTGCTATCTAGCTTTTTTGTCGTAGCTTTTAGAAGATTTCCCTGCATTTTAACAGACACATAGCATATAATACAAGATCCTATCAGATTTCGGCTGTTCTCAAACATATATATCGTTTTTGAAAGACCCAATTCTCGATTTTTTTTCTTGAAGCGAGTTGAAGGATAGTCATGCCGTTGCGTACAATAGTGTATAGGACAGTTAATAACCAGAGTGAACTCCATCAAACAGAAGTCCTTCTTTCTCAATACCGCCCATCGGCCTGTTGATTAGACAGGTCGAGTTCGTCACTATTGGCCCTCACCAGAACCGATTACAGCATGTAATTTCGCTGCTCGGGCAGAAATAGGCCAGTACAATGAAAGAAACATAGTCCGTGGTCACATATCGATAGATGATAGGAAATAACGGATCGTATTGGCAAGACCGGAGCCGTTTAAGGGGAAAAAACGCAAGTTTTCGCGGCACATCGCAAATTTTTAAGGGTGATGGGGATCTGGTGCCAAATACAGTCAAATAACGCGTATGTCCTCCTGACCATTTTGGGTAATCCGAGAACTGCTGTTCATTGAATCATCTCAGAACTCTTTCGTTCATTGTGCCGCCCACAAAACATGAAGAGTATTGAAACCTGCGACTGAACACGAAATAACGAGTAAATCAAATCATCTGACGGAAATCAGATTACGCAAAGCAGCTCAAGTTGGAGCATCGAATTGACTCGACTTGGTGTGTCGTTCTACCACTGTATGCTGGGCCGGAACGAGTTAACAAGTTTCAAATTCAGTCTAATTGTCAAGCTTCTGCCCGATGGCTAACTTGGGCGAAATTGTAAAGAAGTTGGAGAGCAACAAGGTCACCGAGCGGCAGGAGGCGCTGGCTGGAATTCGGACGGTCTTCTCGAAGAACTCGTTCCTCCGCACCTTCCATCTGCGCGAGGATGATGGTGAGGCAGAAGATAGGAACTGGATGCTTGTATTCAACGCATTGTTTACGATGGTTCGTATGGAGAAGGCGGAATATGCAAAGTCGTTGGCGAAGGGGACTCAACCAAAACCCTCTGTGGTGAAGCGGCTTACGGATGGTGCGAGTACTGTGCGGTGGTTGGTAGAGAGAGCGGTCAGCTTTTTCCGAGAGGAGGTTATTATGCAAGTCTTGCGCCATTTGAGGGACGGGATGGTTCTCAGAAACGAACTTCTGGCGCCGGTCGCGCTGGATTATGCCAAGGCTTTAAGATGTCTACTCGACTTTAGGCCACACCTAGAGCACCTCCTTGAAGACGATTGGGTTGATCTCGTAGCGCTTGCATTCAACATCGTACTTGGGGATCCTCCAAAGGCCGGGTTGAAGGAAAATATGGAGCTAACAGTTGAGTCTGGCGACGAGTCGTCAGTTTACGTGGGGGATGAGAAGGAAGAGGAGGAAGAGGAGGAAGGAGAAGAAGAAGAAGAAGAGTTACCTTCGTTGGATAGGAAGAGAAAACGAGGGAGGTATCAGCCAAGAACTTCTTGGTCCTCCGGTTCGAAGTCGAGATTGAATTCGAGAGGATCTAAAACAGTTCGCCAAATTTCAGTATCACCTGAACAAGTTGAATTCGTATCGATACTCTCGATTTTGCTCAGCTACTCTGGTTCACCAATGCTTTCGTCCGACCATCCTCACCTTCCACTGGCCATCCTGTCTCGACTGCAACGTTTTCTTGTATTGTACCCCGCCGATTCTTCTCTCCTTCACGATTATCTACTGGCTCTTTCTGCCACTCTCGACCAGTTGGCACTCAACCGGGTCAAGTATACGCAAAAGTTTGCTCGGAGCTCGTGGGATATTCTCGTTGAATTGTGGAACACAAAGGACAAAAGGATCAAAGAACATCTCGTCGTGGTGATTCGTTCTTTGTTGCCATACTTGGCAGCAGATTTTGGCATGAAGTCAGTACGGGATTCTTATGATCAGGCAGGTGCATTATGGAAGCTCTATAATGTACTAGAAGGAGAGGCAGACCACCGCCGTGGGATCGAGGGTCTTCTTTTGGATTCTTTACGCCTCGACATCAGCTCCAAAGTGACCGGAAGGGGTACATCTGAACCGTTTGTTGCGCATACATTCCGTGCAGGATGGAACTTCGATACCGGACAGACGGTTTCTTGGGCGGTGCTGGAGACACAGGCCGACTGTGTAGCCAAGGTACGTTTTCAACCTCTCCGGACGTTCACCATCTTACGATTTGTGAAGTTGTACGAGTTATCGGAGTCGATGAATAGTGGAGCAACGCCGGTTCCCCTCAAGCGAGAGAAGAAGCGCAAAATGGACAACGGCATTTCTTCTGTCCTCTTTAGCATCCAGACGGGGTCCTCCCAGCACGTTCGGGTCTTCAACCTCCAGGTTCTCCTCTTCCTCGTGGACCGTCACTGGCTCTCCATACACCACGCACTCAAACTCCAAATTGTCGAGTCCCTGCTTCAGCTAGTCACGTCGGAAGATGCGTCCGTCCAGACCTGGGCATTCCTAAGCCTAGCGGCGGTTGTGTACGCCGAACGTTTCTTAGCCAGGGCGAAAGATCCTCCCTCTTCTCAGTCCCTTCAGTCCCAATCACAGGTTTCCTACGAGACCAGCACCTGGGATTCTATGTGGACGCATGCAATACGACGAGTCAATGCTCCTGCTACCTGCCGTGCGGCGTCTCACACGGCATATGCCCTCATTTTTCAAGCAAGCGGAAGTCTCACCATCTCCCTCCCGTCACAACGCATTTTATCTGAGGTAGAGGCGTTTGCCTCAGACCTTGAAGTGCAGGGTCCTGCTTATCCGTACGATTCCGTATGCAATTTCCTCTCTCAATGCATTAGACTCGCAAGCCAAGATGCACGTTTATACCGCATACATCTGGAAGACAAGGTTATAGGATGGATGATTGATCATTGGAAAGTTGCAGGAGCCACCAAGATCAGGAGTATACCGCCAACACTGCAGGATGGAATCAATTTACTGGAGGCGATTTGTGGCTTGTCGCGGAGGAGTTACCTTCTCTCGCGGACTTTGCTTCCTTCATGCAACATTACCGCAGCAATAGAGAAGGAAAGTTCGGAAAAAAGTATCCGGGACTTCCTCTTATCAGCCAAGTTACCTTCGCCATCGGAGCAAGCAGCAATCAAGGCTCCAGATGATGTTCCGTCCTCCATTGCCGAAATCAATATCGGAACCGGTGTTGCCGATTTATCTCCCCCACAACCTCGCGAACGCAAGATCTCTGGGTTTTTCCTTCGCAGCATAGAACTATTAACCATCGAGTGGGAGGGTATTGTGGGGAACCATACGAACATAACCGCTGATGCCGCTCGCCAATCGCTAGAACACGCTCTAACATCATTGGTTTTCGAGTCACTACTGGTTTATAACGGGGTCGCAGCAAACCGGCATCTTTTGCAGGCATCTACCAAGTTAATCTCAATCATCGCACCTCTGCTTCATGGTCCAACGTGGAACATCATTGAGAAAGCCACCGTCTTGTATGCGCTCGAGCCCCTTGTCCTGCTCGAAGATGAAGAGGATTTAGAAGCCCCAAAGTGGGAGACCATGCTACCTCCAGGAGCCGGCTCTGGGATTAAAAGGCGTATTTTTCACAAGCTTGTAGATGACGTGAAGGCCCATACAAAACCCCTGAAGGCGTGGAGAACAAATCTTTTGCGAGTTATTTGGCAACTGCCAGATGTAAGTATGCGGGTTTTTTGAATCCCCAATACCTGGCTTTGATATTTGTCTCAGGTTCAAGATTGTCTTAAAAGCGTTGTGACAATGCTTCGTCGATTGCTCTGTAGTATGATTGATGGTCGAGCCTCAGCGACAGCCGGTACTATGGGCGTCGAGAACGACGAGCGCGACGGCTTCGGGCCGGTTAGGGTTGTTGCCAACCAAATCAGCTCCGCGCAGCATGGAATGCTCGGGAATGGCCCTTTTGTAACGCGTATCATGGATGTGTGCATGCGTTTCGTGGCCGCCGGTCCACTCCTTAGCTCGGTGTCTGGGGAGCCTACTAAGGATGCACAAGTTATCGGCGCCATTCTCGGTTGCGGCACCAAAAACGCTAATGGCTTCCTCGTCGGGTTTTCCCTTCTGTTGTCTGAGATCCGACGGAAAACCTTTGGTATCGGCGGCAACCTGCAGCATTATCTAGATGCTTTGGATGAATACTTTGGGTCGTACGAGTACGAACAAAGCGAATGCATGCAGCAAATCTCCTCACAATTCCTTCATGCGATTCTGGAGTCGTGGCTCAGTAACGGGGAAGTCAGAGCTCAAGTCGAGCCGTTGCCGAAATGGTTGCTCAAACGTCATCGGAAACAGAAAGCCAAGTATAGAACCGAGCGAGATGCCTTCATTCGATTCGTCGATAGACTAGTCCTTCAACAACCCCGCTCGTTGGAGTGGTTGCTCCTGAGACAAAATGAAGAGTTATCAGACGAGGTCCTGTTGTCTTCGCTGCCTTTGGGGGTCTGGAACAAGGATGGTGACATCAGGGTGCGGTTCCGTGCTGCGATTCTCAACGCTCGACTGTTCCACGCCATCCAGCATTTGGACATCTACCCGTCGACGTTGTATACAGGGATACAGGGCTATTTCAACCAAGTTGAAGTCGACCAGTGGGTGATACTGTTTGTATCATCTTCACACCAAATTCACCATTCGCATTAGATACGAACACGTCCTTTCCCGCTTTTTGGCTCTGGGGAATATCATTGTCGCCAGCGCCTCGGTTCGCCGTGGTCCCTATTGGCACTTGATTGAAACTTGCCTCTTCTCAAATCAGTATACAGCACATATTGAAGCTATTCTGATCTCGGTGTCTCATTCTCTGGATTTGACCCCGTCCTCGTTATTTGAAGCCTATGCCTCGCAGATGGGGTATTCAATGATGAAGTCGGATGAAGGCGACATCGCCCGAATCCCTCCGCATCTTATCGGCTTTGAGGATCGAAAACAGTCAGCGACGTTCACGTTGTCGGCCTTCGCTCCCACATATATTACGAGTCAGAATGGTCCTCGCTTTGAAGCGCATTGTGGCCTGGTGGGTGTTTCACCTGAAGATACTTTCGCCGAATGCTTTGGCGACATTATTGGTGCCACATCGGCCTATTGGTTCGAACAACGCCCGGGTGGTGACACAAACGAACTCGAGGCGATCCTGCGAGAGTCGTCCTACAGCCGCGATTTCGGCGAAGATTTCCAACACAATGCCGATGGGGTTGCATTAGCTGTCCTCCGTTCCCTTTCGGACCAGGTCATCTCACCCGTAGGAGCCATCCACCAGACGCTGCAAACACAATCAAACACGAATGCGCAGACCTTCGCTGAGCTTGTGAAATATCGCCTGAAAGACAAACATGAGCTTCATGAGCCCAATCTTCCCGCCTTTAGCATCTCTGTTGTCCTCCGTACCCTCTCATGGCTTCTCGGCAAAAATTCCACAGCATCAATGAAGGCAATGACATATCACGTTCTCCACGGTCTCTTCGCCGCCATCCAGCGATCCCCTGTTGTAAACGAACAACTTCGCTTTACAAACGCGCTTGCAGTCTGGATCGCACTTCGCTGCGGGGACTTCGACGATGCAACGCTACTACACACTCTGATCCAAGGCACCACGGCCCTCTTGGCGGAGTACGATCTAGCCCATGCTGCTCAGTCTATGCTCGAATGGGCATTTCGCCTATACCGAAAATTGAAGCTCAAGGATTCGGCGTTTTCCAATATCATCATTCGTATCTGCAGTATTGCACATGATTATGCCCGATCACATTTCCCTGACTTCCAAGAACTGGGCACTTCACTCATGGATTGGATAGACAAGCAGGCCGTCGTCTTGTCTAAAGCTGCCGTTCAGGTCCAGGTCTTGCGTGCTTTGCCAACCTGGCCTTACCCTCCCGTTGCCGAGCTGGAGCACATTGCAACGCAGGAGTCTTCGGAAGCGTTGGCTGCCCTCCTAGGTGACCCCAGGATCACCTACAATAAATTCCGTTTGGTTCGGCGCCTTCATGACCATGCAGTACAAGGCGGAAAACTCAAGTCCCAGTTTTCTAGACTTGACTTCTGGCGCTTGAAAGATTGTATCCCTAGCCGATCCGAGTTGCAGCAAGAGGACGTTGACGCTTTTGCGTCTCTGTTGTTCTTGAATCACGGAGACATCGGCGGCCTAACTGGTGAATACCAGTCTCGTCGTTCTATCTTCACTCGTTACCGCCGTTTCTTCGGACGCAAAACCAACTTCAGCAACGATTTGGATCTCACTCGCGGAGTTATTCTCTATTCTTTGTTACAACTTCTGGACAGTCACACCACAAGCACGGTGTTTTCTGCCTACCAGACCCTTCGACGAGCCATGGCAGTTTTGGATGATTTGCAAGTCCCAAGCGGATCGGCTGATTACAACGCTGAATTAGAATACCTTCGGGCTTTCCCGCGGCGAGCACAAACGAGACCACCTTGCAAGCTCAATGAAGTCCTGGTGTTGGAGAATCTTATAGAATCTACGGCCAACTTCGATCAATGGGTAACCATCTTCAGCAGCAAATTGAGCGACTGCCTCGCTCGGTACAATGCCCTTTTCGCCCAGCTCTCCCCCATTCTCCATTCCAACACTGACTTCGCCGCCGAATTACTCCCCATCCTGATCCATGCCATTTTACAAACCGAAATCAGAAATGGAAAATATACGTCCAAGGAGTGCTGCCAACTTCTCACAAATTACTTTACATCGGTCCTTGTTTCTGACCACACGAGTATGGCCTGTAGACAATCTGTCATCGATATCGTCCTCCATCTTCGTCAGTTTGTCCCTCGAAAGGAGGACGCGCTTTCTTACAATCGGTGGCTTGATCTTGACTATATGCTTCTCGCAAAGAACGCCGTTTCTTGCGGAGCTTACACTACGGCTCTTCTTTTCTTGGAACTAAACTCGGATCATCCTGTGTCACAATCGCAAGACGTAACCCCATCGGAGGAAATTCTGTATGAGATTTACTCTCATATTGACGAACCGGACGGATTTTATGGAATCAAGACCAATGACCTGCAGCAGTTCCTCGTCCGAAGATTTCACCATGAAAAACAATGGGAGAAGGCTTTGCAATTCCACGGAGCAACTGTTGAAGCTGATCCCACAAACGCTGCAGGCTCAGATGGTTTGTTCCAATCCTTCAGCTCGTTCGGTTTCAATCACCTCGTCATGAACACACTTCGTCTTTCTGGTTCCACGGCTTCTTCCGGCTTAGATTATCGATTGGGTTGGCGGACGGAAACTTGGGATCTGCCCGAGCGTAAGGATTTCTCTGCAGGCTCGCCTTTGTACTTCGCCCTTCGAGCGCTATATCGTGAGCGGAATCCCCGCACTGCCGATGTCATCATCCAGAAAAGCTTCTCGCGTACGATGGACAGGCTTAGGAATCTGGGCCCGGAAAACATGACCGAGATACGAGAGATTGTCCAAGAGTTGATGTGTCTAAAACAAGTGAACGACTGGAGGAGTGGCGTCACTCAAAACCGGCTTCAACATCGAGACGTCAAGATAGATGAATGGTCGGACTTACTCGACATTGATCCCCAATTCGAGTAAGTTGCCAGTTTCTCCTTTGTTTCAATAATTAAGTTAATCTTCTGTCAGCTTTTCCGACTTGGAATCGATCATGACAACCCGCGTTTCGCTGTTACACTCTGTAAGGCAAAAGGAAGAACGACAGCAAATCGGAAATATGGCCACTCCCCTCGCGAAGGGTCTCAAAGAGCTGGAGAGAAGATGTCTTATTCGACTCTCGCAGGCCGCCCGAGATGCAAATCATGCTCAAATTGCGCTGAACTCGGTCATGCGTGCTCAGAAACTGGATGTCCAGCTTTCAGTTGACACGGCTGAAGAGTTTGCAAATGTGCTATGGGAGCAAAAAGAGCAGAAAGCTGCCATCCAGTACTTGCAGAACATCATCCGCCCTCTGGACCATGATCAAGACCGTGATGCCCACAAGACGACACACCATGCACTACTTCGAGCGAGATTGGTGAGGCTCTTTTTCCGACCTGAGAATTGTCACTTAAAAGGATTGCTCCCAGGGTTCCTGGATAGCTACTGCATGCTTGGAGAAACCTACTGCTATCTGGGAAAATTACCTTCAGCGAGCGATCAACGAGCTAGACGCGACTCCCCTGGCTGGTGCCGAATCCTCGAAAAGCCGTGCCACGGTGTATCATAATTGTGCCATCTTTGCTGAGCGCCAATATCATGCTATTCTCAAGTCACCAGATACGATTCGATGGAAGGTCTACGTCGACAGAAAAAAACAAGAAATCCAGCATAGAAGCATGGAACTGGCTTCGACCAGCAATGAACGCATCAGACAATCGCTGCAGCACGAGCAGACGAGGGCGCAAAAGATTCTTCAAGAAGACAGTGAACAGTTTC
This sequence comes from Podaxis sp. C-F-101400, assembly GCA_018524895.1. NCBI lineage: Eukaryota > Fungi > Basidiomycota > Agaricomycetes > Agaricales > Agaricaceae > Podaxis > Podaxis sp. C-F-101400. The sequence goes on along the minus strand of JAEUWR010000623.1, from coordinate 156,198 downwards.
GAAAACACAACGCCGCGCGCGATCAGTTTCTGGAACAAGCACTGGAAATATATGCGAGATCTTTGGAAATAGCAGACATCTTTGACGATGATGCATCAATACGATTTTGCTCGTTGTGGTTCGCCAATTTCGAAAACGAAGGGGACCTTCAGAATACAATTGACGTTGCACTTTCTCGTATACCATCCCATAAAATGGTCTTTCTTGCAGTGAGTGTTCTCCTAGCCTCTGCTGCTGCACCTGATATGACGGGCCATATAGCACCAGCTTACTGCTAGACTTTCATCACCAACTGGACAGCTGCCGAAGAGCCAAGAGAATCTTCAGAAAACGGTTCTGCGCATGTGCCGAGAACATCCCTTTCATAGCCTATACCAACTTTACTGTTTACTTCCTGAACGCAACATCACTGGCCCCTCACGGCGGCAGTCGAGCCGCTTGACGATTCCATCCACTCAAACGGAACGTGGTTCTGCAGCCCAAGTAGTCTTCGACAGGCTACGCGCCGACACGATAGTTGGGGACAAGGTCTGCGAGGTCGAAAGACTTTGCAATGCCTGCTGGCAATGGGCAAAGCATCCTTTGGGAAAGGCTCGGTATAATCGCCCTCACACGGCGTACCAGGTGCCCAGTGAACTTCTGATTTGTCGACTTAACAATCTTCGGGTTCCAGTCCCCACCGCTCCCACCCCTCTCGACCCCACAATGCGGTACGAGGATTGTATTTGGGTTGAGGGTTTCGAGAAGCAGTTTGAAACGGCAGGTGGTATCAACTTGCCGAAGATATCCGTCTGTAAGGGCTCCAATGGCACGAGGTACAAACAATTGGTGCGTTGTACAAATTTTCAACTTTCCCTTGCCTCATGTTGCACAGTTCAAGGGAGAAGGGAATGACGACTTGCGTCAGGACGCTGTCATGGAGCAAGTCTTTGATGTTGTCAATGCAGTCCTACGTCGGGATAGGCAGACCAAGCGGCGTGAGCTAGGAGTGAGAGGATATAAGGTTATACCTTTGGACAGCCAATCTGGTTTGCTGGAATTCGTAACCAATACCGCTCAACTACGATCTTGGTTGGATCGGGGCCACAGACTGTGAGCACATGCCTATAATCCGGACTTCAAACACTCACCTATCTTCAGCTATCGACCGCAAGATATGAAGATTGAAGAAGTCAAGGAACGCCATCTCAAAGCCTGGAACGAGTACAAGGTGGACATGGATTCGGAAAAGCTACTCAAGAATTTCCATGACATCCGTAGCAAGTACAAACCAGTTATGCGGCATTACTTCACGGAGAAGAGCAAATCCCCAGTGACATGGTTCGCGATGCGGTTGAAATATACTCGAAGCGTCGCTACAACTTCCATCGTCGGTCACATCCTTGGTCTTGGCGACAGGCATACATCCAACATTTTGCTCGATAATGGTTCCGGAGAAGTGGTGCATATTGACCTGGGCATTGCTTTTGATCAAGTAAGGAACGTGTTCTCCGCCATGAAGATTGGAACTCATTTTGGCAATAGGGCAAACTCTTGCCTGTTCCCGAACGTGTACCGTTCCGCATGACTGCGGATATGGTTGACGGAATGGGAAGTTCCGGGACTACAGGAGTCTTCCAGAGATGTGCAGAAGAAACGTTACGAGTCTTGCGTGACGGTTCCGATGTAATAATGACTGTCTTGGAAGTGTTCAAGCACGATCCCTTGCATTCATGGTCAGTCCGTTTTAACAGTCTCCGAGGGGAACCACAGTCTGATCGTCATTAACCTACAGGACTTTGAGTGAGACGAAACTGAAAAATGCTCAAGACCAGCAGCAGCCCGCACAACAGCAGACGGCGAACAATCTAACGAATGACCTTCCGCGGCAAGCATTTGGTATTGGTATCGATATGAGCAGCGGTACCGCAGAAGAGGCAGCTGATCGTGCACTTTCATCTGTGGCTCGGAAACTGGACAAGTCGCTTAGCGTGGAGTATACCGTGAATCAGCTCATCGCTGAAGCCACGGATCCTTTCAACCTCGCTCGAATCTTCGTTGGTGAGTTGGTCTCGTTTCCTAGACGGAAATTGTTAATACTTAACACTTGGGCGTGTTTAGGTTGGATGCCTCATTATTAATCCCGTAGCACAAAAGCACAATCATGGAGTACCATATTGTTACTTGCACCACTGCACACTCGTAGCCTCAAACATTAGAGACCTCTGCGCAATGTCGAACGTCAAACATTCCTCCTGCTTCATTTCATCTTTTTTTTTATCTCACAACCTACATGAAATCCAGTAACATCCCTCATTCGCTTAGGCCCTCTTGAGGCATTAACGGACCCCTTTAGTCTCATTAATACCTTCCTCTCCGTCTGCGTAGTCTGTATTAATGTTTTACTTGTCACCAATGTAATCCTGTTTCAAACACCTCGTAATTTCATCCCCTATCATTTCGGGTATCCCCGTTTGGTGCTCATCCACCCACTTGGAGCGTTCATCCAAAAATTACATATCAGGGAAAACTGAAGTAGGATTTTTGGTCAAGTTCTTATTTGCCCCTATGGCAAAATCCAGACAAGAAAAATAGAGAGAAAATAGGAAGTTTCTTTAGTTGTATATAACTCTAACAAAAAGACGGCCCACAAAAAAGCGATCAGATGCATATCACGCAGTCAAGAGAAGAGCGTCAATAAGCAAAGAAGTTACTACCGCAAAAGAAAACAAGCGATGGCGTTCCGGGTTTCGTGACTGAGAGAAATGGCATACAGCGACGAGAAGAGATATAAGGACATCAAGACCACGGCTGGTGAAAAGCAGAAGGAAACAAAGGTATAAAGGAGCCAGTCAAACTACCGCGTTTCAACCAATCGAAACAAACGAGGCGTAGGGCTTGGAGGATGCGCATGTATGCATTGTGCGTATGTAAATAATCCGAGAAGAGAGGAAACGTAGGTTCAAGATTCAAGTCAAAGACCAGGGCCAAAAACAGACGCGGAGATTCGGAACGGGTCGTTATGCCGTTAAGACGAAAGTGGAGCGCATGGTGTACACAGGTTAATGATTAAATGCATATGTACGCAAAAAGGAGACGTGGCCAAGGGGGTGAAGAGACATGGATGCGAACGAGACAACCAGGACGGAAGAAACGTAAAGCGGCTGTGTCTCTTGACGACACTATCATTTATTCTTGGCAATTTCCCTTGCTGCCTTGATCAGGGGAGCCAACGTCCGAAGCGGCTCAGAGAGCTTGAAAAAGGGATGCTATAGACGTAGGGGGCGGACAGAGGACGTCAGTATCAGGATATCATACGCAAAGAAAAGATGTAAAAATGAACAAAGAAGCGAACCATGACGGAAAGATAAAAAAACCAGAACAAGTGAGAAAGAAAACGACGAAAAAAAAGAAAGAACGGGTTACGGTACGAACCTGCAAGAGCTCGGTTGCCGTCGGCCGCTTCTCTGCATCCACCTCAAGTGTCTTGGCCAGATAATCCTTGAATACGGCAGACAAATTCTCCGGATTGGCGATTTTTGGGGTCCCGTTCGTTGCGATGAGATATAGGGCTTTAAGTGGATTCTGGTTGAGGTATGGGGGCTCGCCCTCGATCATTTCTGCCCGACGCGATGGTACGTTAGCGCATATATGCAGGCAAATGAACGCATATACTCACCAATGGCCATGATACCCAAACTCCAGATATCAACTTTCGGCCCGTACTCTTTACGCGTTACGACCTCGGGCGCCATCCAGTACGGCGTACCGACCATTGTTGTCCGTTTCGCATGTGCAGGATCCGATATTTGCGCGCAGAACCCGAAATCAGCTGAAGTTTATAACGAACGCATCAGCGAACGTAAATATCGTAATGAAAGCTTCCGCCGAAGAGTAACGACTGACTCAGCTTGATATCCCCGACCATGCTCAGCAAGACATTGTCGCTCTTGATATCCCGATGAATGACGCCATGTCGATGGAGATGCTCCAAACCCTGTGCAGTTTCCCTCGACACAGCGGCGATTTGGCCTTCGGTCATTAAATTTGCTGTGACAACGTCCGTCAGCGAGCCACCCTCCATGTATTCCATGACAACCCAGAGGTCATTCTTATGCAAGAATGAGTCGATGTAATTGACAATGTTCGGGTGGCGGGATGACCGCATCACGAGAATCTCGTTGATGATGAGGTCCTTCTTTGGTTGTTTCTCCAAGTCCATCTGCTTGATAGCTACACACAAATTAGTGCCGACTTGGTATGCGGTATACACGCCACCAGAGGCACTGTAGGGATGCCATTGAATGAGAGTTTTATAATACCAGTGACAACAAACTCACCCTTGCCCAATCTTGACAAGATTCTTGTATAACTTTGTAGGATCTGCATCCGTACAAATCTGTTGCAACCGTTTGATGATATCCTCTTCTTTGGCCTTGTCGACCTTCTTCTCCCTACGCCTAGGTGTGGCGACACCGGCAACCTTTGCAAGATTCTGAACAGCTGGAGTCTGCTGTTGATTGGGCGCCCTCGGATCTCTCCCACTAGATGACCCGGAACCCTGAGACTTAAGTGGCAGATCGGTAGATGAATTACCCGGAGAAGGCTTGGTGAGTTTGGTCTGCTGGAACCCAAGTCCAGGAGAACCACCCTGTCCTTGACTGCCACCGGGGGACCTCCGATCGCGAGTGGTATTAGCGCGCCCGAGATCGGTAGCCTTGGCCGGTTTAGCCGGTGTGCGTGTTGACGTCGATCGATCAAGGGTAGGTGTCGAAGTGGTTGGGGGTGTAGGAGCTGGCCGATAAGTGCTAGGGCCACCGCCGACAAGAGTCGATGAGTTAGAGTAGGCGGTGGAATGCCCCGATATGGTTGATTGCTGCTTTTTGGGCGGGGGCGGAGGCGAACGCTGTTGAATAGGTTGTCAGTTTATGGTTATAATGGCCCGATGGCGCGGATCGCGGACTGACCGGATTAGAGAAATCCTCAAGCTTTGTATAGGCCGTGTCGACAGCGAGCCCTCCCACATTACCCAATTTGTCCCAAGGATCACCTTGCCCTTCCTGATAGAATTTGACAATCTCCATTACTGCCTGGGGGTTCTTTTCCTGCTCTGAACGGGAGATACCGCTCTCCTGCAGGAGTTGCTGCCATTCCTTGGGCAGGCCAGTGAATTCTCCGGTGGACGAGTTGAAACCAACATGAGTGAGGTGGACGGGGTCGTACGGTGTGCTGATTTCGGGCCGTTGTGAAGACTTGTTGAACACCTCAGACATGAAGCTCAAGACACCCTTCTTTGACTTGGTAGTAGTTGTCCCGCTGCGTGATCGAGAGCCAGACGAGTGACCGACGGCTGTAGTGCTGGTTGCACCGGCAGTAAATTCTGCGGACGGGATGGAGGGCATGGATTCGTTGGGGTCCGCATAAAAATGGCCGTTCTCGTTCATCTGGGAAGAAGGGGCAGGCTGGGATAGACGACGCTGGGCGAGTTGGGACTGACTTGGAAAGATGTCGTTGAGGTTGGCGGTATTGTTGCGGGAGGGGCGGGGAGGAGGAGAAGTGCCGGTGGCAGCCATTCCGTTAGACTTGTGAGAGAGATTGAAAGAGTGTTGGAGAGGATCGTCGTTTGGCTTTGCGTTGGCAGCAAAAGGATCACGTTCGACGATTCTGGGAGATGGAGTGGACGCCGGGGGGCTGTGTCTGCGAGGACGTGGAGGTGGTTTCTGAAGAGAGTTGCGGACTCTGTGAGGGGTGGGACTGGGCGAGGACGGAGAGTCAGTGGTGGGAGTCTTGGCTCTGAAGGAGGTGTTTGTGGGTGGGGGCGGTGCAGCACGGGAAGGTACGTATGGGGAGTACTTTGCAGCCTCTGCGGCGTGTAGGTTTGCGTCAGCGAGGAGGGCGGAATACTCCTGGATGGACTCTCGGGAAGGGCGGTGGTATTCTACGGTAATTTTTGATTGACGGCGTGGCTGATTCGGAAAGGAGCGTTGATTAAGAGCCGCACTTTGTGAGGACGACATGGGCACAAGGGCCGGGGGATAATTTCTTGAAGGTGGTCGAGGGTTGCGATGATCAGCGATGAAAGCGTATTCAGCGTTCCTCTGACAACAATCACGATCCTCGGCCCTGCTAGTATATTCTGAGTGCCTTTGTTAGTGCTCGGCTGTAATGTTGTTGCCCGCTTGCTCACGGTCACTTGGACTGGACGGGTCGCTACAGACGTGGTGGCTGAGGACTGTGGACAACGACGGGAACGGGGAAGGACAGGAACTGGACGACAGCAGGTCTACACTCTCTTTCCCTTGAAAAGCCAGCGCAAGCACTCAGCCGCGCAATTTCGCATCTCTTGGGTCCACCGCTTACACGTGACCTCTGCACCTCCTTCCCTCATATCCGTCCCTCATCCACACCCCTCCAGTGTGCCTCTTCTCTTCTACGTGCCGTCTCCGCCTGTACAACCATGCGACCAATCAAGATCGTTGCCATGGCCTTCACCCCTCGACATTACGACCGCCGCATGTACCCCACTTGACTTGCCGCAATAAATAGACATTCAAACTTATCAAAACTTAGTTGGTCCCTGGGACCTGACCAAACCAGCAGAGGCTTGGCCTATAAGCATAACCCGCTTCTACTCAAATATCTTCCGAAGGAACAGCCAGACCGGTTCTTGACACTGTGCCACTAATCAAAGATCTCCCACCACATCTTCTCGTCCTTCGCTGCCCCACCACCAGCCGCCTCACCTCCTCTGCACAGCCACGCAACCACGTCTGTCTAAAATTAACATGCAAGCGTTTCTCCCCGGCTGCCATAACCAATGACGCGCGATGGGCTGAGCGAGAAGCTTGGATATGCCGTATTTTCTCCTTTCCTCGTGGTCTTAGATTACAACTGCGACTACTGCAAACCACTCAAATGTTCACTTCTCCTGTTCTCGAAAGGCTATATAACTTTCGCCTCGTCACCATCTTGAGTCAGCCCCATGATCTCACATCTGCGAACGCTCTATCGAGACTAGCAAATTTGATAGCAAGTTATTTTTTGCTTTCCGTTACCCCAGCTACTAATGGGTCTCTGGAACTCGCTACTCATTGTACCTAGCACTGGGAAAGTCATTGTGGGTTCTCCACCGTCTCCTCGACCACTAAGCACCCACCGTTGCATTCGATTTCAATTGCAATATAAAACTAACGAATACATTCCAAATGCAAGTCTCCGCTCCCCAAGCCGTCCGTTATCTGTCGTTGACGTCCTCCTATCACAGACTCACTCACAATGTCCTCTCTATCCACCTCCACCTCCATTAACGGCCAAAACACCCGCGAGGTTAAACCTTATGAAGATCCCGACTATCTCTTATCCCCCCTCCTAGGTCTCCTCGCCAAGCCTAACACCATCCACTCGCCTAACGACTCAGAAAACTCCTCTGATTCTGATTCAGAGCCAGACTCAGACAGCGAGGTCAATCCCAGTTCCCTTGTATTCCTAATTCTGTCCTCCTTTATCTCCCACCTCTCTCTTCTCCTCCCCCGACTTCCTTTCTCCACCAAAGGTATTGGCAGCGAAGTTGGCAATGCCACATATAGTGCCGCCAGCACCGGCATCGGTACCGATACCAACGATGACACAGTCGAAGATGAACTTCCCGATTCCGTCACACCCGTAAATTCACCTTGCGTTCCTTCCGCCCACAAGCTCACACATTCAGACTGCCTGACTCAAAACCAACTCTCCCATTGTCCCCCATTACCTCCCTCCATCCAGTCCGGTGGTGTCCCCGTTGGCGATGATAGCCAATATCATAGTTCCATCACGGAAAGTGGTGGGTCAGTGAGTGCGGATGGGTTGAACCGCAGTCTCCACAGGAAGAAGTCGAGCTTCAATCTGAGAGACGAGTTCACGAAACAAGCGCCAAGTTCTGGGTGCCTGAACTGAGCACTAGGCACCCGCCGGCACCCGTCTCGGAGTTGTCTTGATAGACGTCTTAAGGTTTTCGCGAACCGCCGTTGAATTATGGTCTTAGGAGCCAACTATTTCAAGGAATTTGGACTGATGCCAATTGTATCATATCTCAGTGCTTTTCTCCTTTAAAGCTTCAACTTTTGAACATTGTATCATTTTCGACCTTGAATTCTGTTTTCCTATCTCATCATCCTACGCACGATCTTCCTGTAGATTTACTTGGGCTCTGGAATGTTGTCTGACAATGCCCGAGGCGAGCCAAGGTCGGGCGTTCCATCACTGTGCCAATTGACTCTGGAGTTGTTCATAAGCACCAAAGTACCAAGGGGACGTAGAACAAGAGAACATACTGTTGCACCAGCGTATATCGTTTCCCATCACAAGTTCCAGGCGTAACACTATTTGCGTGATACACCATATGGATCTCGTTGCCGGAAGGACTCAGGAAGAATCCGTTATGCCCAGGCTTTATTACCTGATCAGCACCTTCATCGACGGATCACGCAAGCTCCTTACTTGGTAATTGCTATTGACCCGGATGCGTTAGCCGCAATCTAACCCATAGAAATACAGTGAAACTCACCCATTAGCGGAAGTAAATATCGCGTTCTGGTACTTGGACCATGAACCAGGGTTGAGTGGGTCCGAGCCTGTAAGCTCGAGCCTGCCCAAACTGTAGCCCGTGCCGGCACAATTGGACGCAGAGAAGACAATCCAGGTACGCCCACCATGGTATATCGCGGCTGTGTCGAGTTCAGCAATGAACACGAAAGATGCCGTGGTAGGGGAGGCGGAACTGACCTGGTCCTTCATTGACGTTTGCACCGATTTTTTCCCAAGAGTAGGTAGGCGTGGAAATCTTGACCGTGTTGCCGACGGTAGTTGCGCTTGTCATTTGCCTGTGAACCAAAAAGGTAAATTAGTACCGTTAACGGTTGACCTCATTCTGTCATGAACCGCCGCGGAGAAACAACTGACGAGATATAGAGACATTGGTCTGAACGTCGACTGTTGGTAAGTACTCAGAGCATTACACGGAAGAAAGACGTACTGGAGCCGTCCCAGCTTGAATAGACGAGGTATCTCGTTGATCCGAGGACAAGGACCGTTCCGTCAATCGCCCAGACGTCACGGTTCGGGATAACGATCCGGCCTAAAATCGAATTGGGGGTGTGAGCAGGAAATTTAGACACGAAGGTTACAGAATGACCTGCATAGCTCCAGGTCGAGTCCCAGATGTTGGTCGAAGAACCACGAAGGACGTGGAGACGTTGGTTGTCAAATGTTCCGGAGGTACCTGCCGAGTAGTAGCTGTGCCAGGGTGTACATACATCAGCTTTACAACCTTAACCGAGCGTTAAGATGTCGCACATGAACCATGCACCCTCGTTGGCCTGCCTGAGGAAAGGATATAAGTCGGTGTCTGAGTGATAGAGCAAGAGTATTTAATTACCAGTGGATTTCTGGTGCCCCTATAGAGTGATCGATTCGTCAAAATATTCGTTCGGTGATTCAACGTAGACATACACATGTTGCAGCACCTAGACGACGTAGAGTCACGCCAGACGACCTTAGGCGTGGCGGTCTTCAACCCGCCGACAGTGGTTGCACGGGTGATCTGGATATTAGACCAAGTGGTTGTCGTGAGGTCTTCCTAGCCTATGAGTACGAATGATTGGCGTAAAAGAAGTTCCTGCCTTACAATAATACCCTTCGTGGTACACCTGGAGAAAGGCAAGATGTAAGCTTAGGCGTGATACAATCCGAGGGGGACATTCACCATAAACGGGTCGGACCCATCAGTCTGCTTGATCGGGTTGGTGAACCCGGCAGCGAGGAGCCCTTGCAGGGCGAGAATAAAGAGCACTAGAAAATGTTTGAACATCTTTAGTGCAGGAGGATCGTGCACCTCAAGGCAATTTATACGACCTCCACGAAGATCCAGTTTTCTCAAGCGGTCCGTCGGCCCTCCCCCGATCCTTAAGTGGCGCCGCCAGTATTGGTCATATGGGTAACCATCGAGTTCGTTCACCTTAAATCTCCGCGCGGGCTATATAATGCCCATAATGGACACATGAAAAAGTTGTGCTTCTTTTTTCGAAGTTTGAGTATTTTCTGGACCCGTGACCAATAGCGTGCCCTCCAACTGGCGTTTCATCGGATATGTCATGGGGCAGGGTTCTATGAGCGTTGACAACTTAGAGCGATGGCGGTCCGAGGTACAAGGCATTATTTTGAGTTGAATGTGGAGAAATTGCATCTATCGTGCGGATATACACAATGTCCAGAAGATATACGCGTTTGATATCAGCTTTTTGAAAAAGCAAAAGGTGACGAGAACGAACCGAGAGGCACTTAACATAGGTCACCGAGCATCGCGTTTCACTGCTAGCTCCTCCTCCGACCAACATGTCTATTTGATAATTGTCTCGATCCTTGAGTAGTTGCGTTCAACCGGCGAGGATTCTCTAGTTCCGCTGTTCGTTCTCCACTTCCTAGCTAGCGAACCCGCGAATGAAGATCGAAATGAGGCTTCAGAAAGTAAGACCCCTTTCCTTGAGATGCGCTGGTATATCATTGTACGACGATGGATAGCGTCCATCTCATCAGGGTTCGCGTCGACTAGAGGCAAACCTCTATGGGCGAAAAGGCGAAGCAAAAGAGCCGTACTTTGAAGGGGCAAGCAAGAAATGACAATGTCACGATTGAAAGTAGTTGATGGTGTGCACGTTATGAGGTGTGCCGGTCGAGTGTCTTGTTGACAGATGTCTGCGATGCAATCAAGTTAAGACCGACAATGTGGTCAATCCCAGAACATAGCATGATTGGTTTGCAGATCGCCACTACAGTCACAACTTTCCGAGCCAGGGAAGAATCAAGGGGAGCGAATCCCGGGGTGGTACAGATACAAGGGACCCCGGTTGGCAGCGTATCCCGACGTTGGAATGGACAAACTAACATTACAGTGTATGTGACAAAACTACTAGGAATGTAAATATTAGCGGCAAGTGATGACATCATCGGCACTTCAGCGGCGTGCATCTTGTAGTGGGCAAGAAAGTTAAGGTTGACCCTGACATCTGACGGTACGCCAGGGGATATTATAGTACATTACTTGTAGGTAACTAATCTAACTAGAAGGGGAACCATCCAAAACCATCATCGATCTCGAAATCGTAGTACGGGTCACCAAAATAGTCGTCGAAGAAGCCATCCTCATCCTCATCCTCTTCGTCACTATAAACGGAGCCTTCATCCTCAAAATCATCTTCCGAGTCCAACTCGGAAACATTGATATTCTCTCCATTAATCTGCAAATCAACTACAACCTCTCCCAACCGTCTCTTCTGTGCAGCCCGTAGTCCGATGCAACCATCAAGAACGAGCTCGTGAATGGGCGCGTTCATATCAGACCGCTGCATCAGCATGTCGACGAGGTTTTCCAAGTTCTGTGGGCACCGACTTTGTCTGAAGTCCATGCTGTCGATGACAAGGGCTTTGAGAGCAGGGAAAACGGTGACAGGAGGAAATACATAGGGTGCTTTCCTCTTGCGTGTGGTATGACGAGTCCTCCCTTCTTGTGAATCTTCGATAGGGACGACCTTTCGGCCATGTAAGTTCTCTTTGATAGCAAGACAAAGCTGGGAGACACATTGGCGGGTATGGATATACTTGAGTTTCGGCAGCCTCCCCAGGCAATTCCGGATTGTCTCCACTTGGTTGTAGCCGAAAGACCAATTGAGGACGAGAGCCCGAAGAGATGATAGATCAAAGGAATTGCATAAATCCTTCAAAGCATGATCATTGGAGGGGTCGTTAACACGAAAGCCATCGAGTTGGAGACTAATAATGGGGTCTTCTCGTGGCAGAGGCGAGTACATCCGTTTTGCGCAGTTTGACTTGTCGAAGAGGAGTACCTTCACTATGGGCGTAAATTCCAAGCTCGCGACTCGGAAGGTTGGAGGGCTGTGGGGAGCTCCTGTTTCAGCACTTGGACTACGGCGTAGAGCTTGACCAAGGAGGGATATAATGCTGGTATACTCTGCGGGTTTGGTGCCGGAGCATCGGAGGTTGATTATTGTGTTGGGAGGGTATTGAATACAGCGTAGCAACAAGATGCAGTCCGGTGCCTTAGCGTCTATTGTCAAGTGCTCGAGGAACCTGAAGTCCACGGTCTGTTCGTTACCGCTGCTTGTGATATGTGAGGGAATGGTGTTGCATAGCTCGAGGATACGGAGGTTGGGAAAATTGACAAGGGCATCTATCATTTGGCCAAATGTAGAAGCGCCCTCGACAACCGCACGGTTATTCTTGAGCCGGAGAACGGTCACGTTGCTGTGTTTGAAGATTGCTGATTCCCAACTAAAACTGAGGCGCTCGAGTTCGATGCTCCGTAGGCGAGGCGCATCAGTGAAGGCGTCTTCAGGCAGCAAGTATTGGCTATTATATGCGTGATACGTGGCGTCCATCAGTGTCACTTTTTCGAGGAGTGGAGCCGCCTGCGAAAGTGGGGATAGGATGTTCTTGATTTTGTCGGGGCGACTCCCAAGCGTGAGATGGAGAACTCGGATGCGAGATATCTGCGCTATAGCATGTTCCAGCTGACACAAAAGCCTCGGGGTCCAGGAGCCCGTAGTCGACTTGATAGTGAGCGCAGCCATCTTGGAGCGATGCATCATCTCCTCGGCCAACTCAGGATTGGTAAACAGAGGGGCAGACCATAGAGTTGGGCAGCTGAGGGCTACATCTCTCCAAAGGTGGCAAACGTGTCCAACAACGCGAATCCATTGAGCTTGATTGTTACGATAGTAGTTCTCGGAGGACATGTCGCGGACGAAGATAAAGATTTTGGAGAGAACTTCAGGGGGAAGGATGGAGATGGATGACAATTCGTTGCGCCTTCTCCTCAAAGACTGGATTCTGACCTCTAATTTGTCAATGTCTTCGTCGATTGTTCGACGGGCAGCGCGTGTGGTCTCATCGCCATCGTAAGGGGTCTCGAAAGGTCGCTTTGCTAGAATCGCGGGAAAGCGATAGTCAGTGGGTGTGAACTCGATCAGTATGCTAAAATGGCACACCTCTCATATGATCGGCAAGTAGGGGAAGTGAGAGAGGACTTAGGCCAGCTAGAAGTCCTGCCATAGCAATGGGGACTCCTAAAGCAATATATATATAAGGTTCAGACAGGAACGAAGGTTGATGGGGGCACAGCAGAGGTTGCGATGATGTTGTGGTCAGAGTGATGACGCGTGTTCGGTCTCTAGGTTGCCCCGTTAGGCGTTAGGGTTGGAGAGCACTGCAGATAACAACGGGTGAGGGTTCAATCAACCCTCGTGGATCATAGGTAAAGTAACCGTCGCTGTTCCCACTTTGGATGTCAGTGGGTCACCTGACCTGCTTAGTCACCCAACTCAATCAATGCCTGGTCGTGGCACACCAAAGAGTTGAATCGCGGTATACTCGAATACTACATCAACCATGACTTCTTCAGAGTTATACCATGTCAAACAGCAATTCTTCCTTGGTTTGACTCTACTCGATTGAATTTCACAAATCAGGTCTTGATTCTTTATTTCAGGTGCATACAGGACATTAGCCGACCTCGCCCTTCCAGATCCCAATTCCCCAGACTATACACATACACTACTCTACAAGGCTCGCGCTCTAATCGCACTTGGCCGAACTCAGGCAGCTTTGCAGTTACTCTCGGGCGCACCTGACAATATTTCTGTAAAGGCTGCATCTTCTCTAGCGCGATACATTGGGACGCCAGACGCGGCGGCCAAGGAGTCGGCGCTCGAAGAATTGCGGGACCTGTCGGTTGAGATCGAGGGCGATGATGTGGATGGTGATGAGAGGGACAAAGCGCTAGTCAAGGTCCTCGCAGGAACGGCTTTTGCATGCGCAGGGGAGATCGAAGAGGCTCTAGAAACACTGGGAACTGATACAGAAGACCTGGAAGCGTGAGTGTCCAAGCGCCGGTGGCTTTATCGCCGTTAGTTATTCCTTGATTTTCAGGGTTGCCGTTATCGTGCAGATATACATTTCGATCAATCGACCAGACCTGGCAAAAAAGCAATTCGAGCGCTCGAAGCGATGGGCAGAGGATGACCTGTTGTTACAACTCATCGAATCTATCATCAGCCTAGCCACAGGACGGGATGGGTATTCGAATCCCAGCTCATTTTATACAGAACAACTCGCGAATCCGTCTCTATCTTCGCCCCATATGCTCACGTCACGAGGTATTACAAGAATACTCCGGAACGAATTCCAGGAGGCCAAGTCCGATCTGGAAGAATCCCTGGAGCAACAAAAGGGTGACGCAGAATCCATGGCGGCATATATGGCTGCAGCTAGTCTAGGTGCAATGAAGAAATCAGAAGCAGAAGAACTGTGGAGGTATGAAAAATGTTTTGTGTCCCATCAGTTCACACTAATTCCCCAGTAGTCAGATGTTCAACAAACACCCGAACCATCCTCTGGTTCGGGATGTTTCTCAGAAGGCGGATATGTTCGATCAAGCAGTCGCCAAGTTTACTGTACCTCCCCTAGCCAGTGCTACTGCGACCTAGTAAATATCAGTTGCCTCTTGCTGACCTGGTTGTCAAACTTCATTAAATCCCTTGAGCGCTTACCACGCAGGGTTCTAGTTCACTATAAGCCGTCTAGATATTGAAAGAGCCTCCTCGGTCCGGCTTGGAACTTAACGTTGGGTTGCGACTATGATGCTCTTGCAAGTTCCTGCGTGCTTTCTTGCCTTCTGTTTGTGGTAATCTCTAACGACCACTAGTTGGCAGTAGGAGGTAACAAGCGAGTCAGTTGCACTGCGTCGCTGGTCTGAAACCCCTGACTGGGAAAGTGTGACCAATGCGATCATCCCATCTCATCCTTCCAATCGGAACCACATATCAGTGGTACCCTAACAGCATTCTGGCTGTCAGGCGTGTAAACATGTCAATCAGCTCTCAAAATGGACGTGCGAATAACATAGCGGCGCAAGAGGAAGATGGGCGCGGGAGCTAGTCCCTTTCAGTATCCGAGGTGAAGTAACAATAGATTTCCTTCGGTATCTCTGACCGTTTTTCCAACCGGTATTCCCTATTCGCCTCGAGCTTGCATCCCTTCTTTCTAGAGTATATTAATCACGTCAGAAAACTCCTCCGTCCATTCTGTCCATCAAGTTGGAGCCGAACACCCTGAACAAGGAAGCTGGTTCGTCTATAAAATGGTCAAATGGTCAGAAGGACCATGATACCTCTCGTTGTCCCTGTACTTTGCAGAGTAGACGCCTACCATGTCGAACAGGCTCTCTGGTATCTTCCGCCGCCAATCTAGTGTCTCTACCGCTGGTGTACGTTCCTCCCCGTGTCGTCCGTTCAAGACTAACAGATCTGTCTCCCCCGTAGGCCAACGGTAGAGCTGACGATGTCGAGCCGGAGGTCAGCTCCCCACCGACGCCAAAGACTCTTAGCCATTTGCGGGACCAGGTGTGCTGCGCTGTTCCATTATGTGTGCTGAATATGTTATTCACTCGTCCTGCAGTTGAAGCGAGGGGCTATCTCTCAACCCAGCGCTCTTGTGGGTAGAGTGAGCATGCATCAACACGAACCGCTATTAACCAAGGTTACTTCTAGTCCGCTGTCATGGATCTCATCCGGCACTCCGAGGCGATTGATGACAGGAAGCTCTTCGTTAGTATCGTCTGCCGTGGACGCTTGGCCTCTCAGTTGGGACTGATAACAATCCTCATAGCTTGAGCATGCTCTTACTTTCGTATCGAAGATGGAGGAAGGCCGCCTTGCAACCGCGGCTAAGAACAAAATCATCGAACTTCGTGGGCCACTGATCACTTGATGCCTTGCTGTGGCGTGCTTATTTTGGGGTGTCTACCAGTGTATAATGATTTGACGCATCCTGCCGCTACGAGCGTTGGACCCAAATATGCATGGCGTACTGCTGACGGCTCGGGGAACAACCCTGATCTGCCCGACATGGGCAAGGTGCGGTTCTGCTCTGCTGATGGTGCTGAGCTGCTACTGACAATTCAGTAGGCCGGGACACCTTACTCCCGCTCTGTTCAACAAACTCATCCTCTACCAGTTGACCAATTGCCAGATGCTGGTCTTGTCTTTGATACGTAAGCAGTTATACCAGCTGATGAAAAAGAACTATCGTTTTTACTCTTCCCACTAGGCTCCTGAGACGTGAAGGGGTTAGTCCAATCTCCCAAAGCAGAATTGAGTTTTGATGTACATTCATTTCAGTTCGTCAAACACCCTGGTGGTCTGTCTGCCTTGATGTTCTCGTTCGCCGCTCTCGTAATTCATAGGTGCGCCTTTGCCTTGACTTTTAGCTCCATTAGGTCATTTCAACCTTCCTTTCCCCCATTAGTGTTTTCCGGACCTCCCATCGTGATGTTAATATCAACGAAACTTCCTCATACGTTGATTTGGCTCCCCTTTACGGTCACAATCAGGCTGTCCAAGAAAAAGTCCGCGCATACAATGGTCTAGGTTACTTGCACCCAGATACTTTCGGCGAGGACCGCCTCCTACTGCTTCCTCCTGCTGTCTGCGCCATTCTTGTTCTCTTCAACCGTAATCATAACGTGTGTCTTTCTTGCCTTTTTCGCACGCTCATATCGGCCTTGATGACTGATGACGGCTAACGGATGACAGTATATTGCCAAAAGGCTTTTCGAAATTAATGAGCGGGGAACTTATGCGGACCCAGCCACATTGACACCAGATAAGCGTGCCGCCCAGGACGAGGAACTCTTCCAGACGGCACGGCTTGTCAATTGCGGTTGGTTTGGAACAGGTGACTGACCCTTCTTGCTCTCGAGTTTAACGGTTACTAATGGTCATTACTCGTTTTTACTCAAACCACAGTTGTCTTCTCCGATTATTTCTCCAGTATCCTGGGCCTTGTTCGTTATGGAAGCAACTGGAGCTTGATGCCTTTTGACGTGGGTCCCTTCCACCCCGCAGGTGTACTCCTACTGAAAAGCATAATAGGAAATTCGCAATGAGGACCACTCGCTCTTCGAGCGTGGAAAGGGTAACGTTTGCAGCGTCGAGGTGACTCCCATCTTCCCTCAATTGATGGGCATTGGCTGACTGCGGATCTTAGTTTAACTGTCTTTACCGCTGGCACTCTACTACCAGTCAAATGGACGAAAAGTGGACTAAAGACGTCTTCCATACCATCTTTGGTGCCGACGCTGACCCCGAGAACGTCACCCCCGATGACTTCAAAGCAGCCGCTAGAAGGATAATGTCTCATCAGCAGGACCACACGTCATGGACTTTCGGAGGACTCAAGCGCCAGGCTGATGGAACCTTCCGAGACGAGGACCTTGCTGCGGTCCTCCAGAGGGCGTGAGTGAAATTCTGGTGATGGCTCAATTGTTTCTAACCGTATCATTATAGCACGGAAGAGCCTGCTGCAGCATTCCGGGCTCGGGGTATTCCTTGTAAGTGTTGGTCGGGCCAATGTTGACCGGGCGTTTGTTGACCGTCAATGCAGCCGTGATGCGTTTGCACGAAATCATGGGTCTTGAGCAGAGTCGACGTTGGGGTGTCTGCTCACTGAACGATTTTAGGAGGTTCCTGGGACTCAAGCGTAAGTTGGCTTTGGGTTGCTGAACCTAGGTTCAAGCTCACTCACCTCCTTATAGCATTCAGCAGCTTCATTGAATGGAACTCTGATACTGAAATTGCTGATGCCGCGGAGAAATTGTATGGCGACATTGAGAGTCTCGAGCTTTACGTCGGTTTACAGGCTGAAGAGGCCAAGCCCCTCGTTGAGGGTGCTGGTCTTTGTCCCGGTATGTCTAGATTGTTGCCGTTGCAGTTCAGGTTGTTGATTTGATTTGATTTGATTTCAGGTTACACCATCAGCCGTGCAATTTTGAGTGATGCCATCGCTCTCACTCGCGGTGACCGCTTCTTCACTCATGACTTCACCCCCTACAACCTCACCTCTTGGGGCTTCGCCGACTGCCAGCGGGATCCCAATGCCTTTGGTTTCGGTAGCACCATGGGCAGGCTGTTCCTTCGCACATTGCCCAATCATTACTCGGAGAACAGCGTCTACACATTCTTCCCCTTCATGACCCCCGATTCCATGCATACGAACTTGAGCAAGCTTGGTGTCCTCAATCAATACGATGTTAATAGACCCCAGCCCCGGCAACAGACCCACACCTTCACGGATTATGCTGCTGTTGCACAAATTCTGAAGTCTGAGGAGGACTTTGAGACTCCTTACAGGGAGCATGCCTCGCGCGTTCTCAGTGGCGCTGGGTAAGTACCGCCTCGTTCCAAGACAACTGAGTGCTCATTCATTCCTCAGCTTCTATCCTCTCGAGGATGAGAAGAGGCAAAAGGCAGTTGTTACTGCTCTCAACGGTTCTCCTAAGCTGATCGACAGCATCGGCCGCTACTTCTATGAGACTACCCAGACATTGATTGCGGAGAACTCGTTCACTCTCGTTGGAGGAAAAACCTTTGGTGTTGACCTTGTCAAGCACGTTATCCGTGCTGTCCCTGTCTTCTGGGCTGCAACTGATCTTGTAAGCAGCAAATTCTCCTATAGTGTTATTTGAAGTATTGACCTCACCCGCAGGCTGGCATTCAACTGAAAACCAAGCGGAACCCTGGAGGGGTTTACACTCCTCAGGAGCTTTTCGACATGTTGAGCGATATATATTCGTGAGGTTTGGTTTGAAGGGCCGTTCCGAGCGTCTTCTGAAGTATCTTTTACAGCTTCATCTTCCTGGATATTGAAGCTTCTAAAGTCCGCGTCCTCCAGTACAAGGTTGAAAGTGACATCCGTGACTTGCTGCGCCTCATCAAGATCTACCTTGGCGTTGGTAATCGAGTACGTACCATCCCAACTCTTTCCAGGCTTCAGGGCTCACATTTCAATCAGTTCACTGTCGCTGGTCTCGTCGGCACTGTTTCTTCTCTGTTCAACCGGTCCAAGCGTAGCAATGAGCACCACGAGATCGTTACGAGGCTTTATGAGCTTGGTCACTCGACTGACGAACTTGCCAACACTGTCTTGGCTGTCATGGTTTGCTCGGTCAACCTCTCGCTTGCCTTGACCAATGTCATCAATCTCTACCTTGGAAGTGAACAAGACGAAACTTTGAAGAAGCTCGCTCGCAACAGTGATCCACAAGCCTTTGCCGGATTCGTCTACGAGGGACTTCGTAAGTTGACGACCCACGGTACTATTGCTTCCCACCGCTAACGCACCATCTCCGACATCAAGGTCTTGATCCTCCCTTCCAAGGCTTCTACCGCATCTCCGCGAAGGACCAGACCATTTGTGGTCATTCCCTGAAGAAAGGTGATCGCGTCTTTGCTAATATTGGTGCTGCGAATCAGAACGTGAGTAGTATGTCAAATCATAGGTGAATGTTGTTTTTAAAATTTTGTATTCAGGACACGGTCTTCTCGCAAGCTTCTACGATTAACCCCTCTCGGTCAGCGTCAGACTACCTCTTTGGAGACAGTGCCCTCAAATATCTGGGCGAGACTCTCACCATTAAGGTCAGTCACCACTTCGGTCTTGAAGGCAAGTGGATGCTAACATCGACTTGGTAGATTACGAGTGAAGTCCTCCGTGCTATCTATGCTTACAACAACGTCAGGCGTGCTCCTGGTCGGTCTGGTAAGCTCAAGAGATTCACGGAGCATAGCCACCCGCAATACCATTTCGCCTACCTCGATCACAAGCAAATCGTCTCACCTTGGCCGACGTCACTTACAATCCAGTATGATGCTTGAAGGACATGCTACGATATATGATGTACCCATACTTTTCCTGCACCTGTACTGACTGTTGTGGCAAAATTTTGTTTCTAACTTTGTACTTTCCCATGTTTTCCGTTGAGCGAGCTGCTAAGCGAGATCTGTGCACAATTTGAATGCGAACTCTATCCACAACAGAAATAAAAAGTAATTGCGCGTGGGAAGGCGATATTATAGATGATCAAATGGTGTCGTTAAAGTCATAACCGGGCAGCTATTTGTTCCAATAGGGTTTCCATCCTAGCCTGGCGCTTCTCGATCTCCTCCAAGCGCTTATCCCAAACAGAAAAATCGACTGGAGCGTCCTCCTCAGCACCCTTCACCTCTGAGACAGTGGGCATGGCCTCCTTCTGATGCCCCTCCACAATCTGTTCCGGACTCGTGCTCACGGGAATATCCTGGCTCTTCTCGCCCATAGTCGGCCCAGAAACCTTACGTGGTTGCATGGAGTTCGAGTGTCCCGCAGCGGAAAAATCCACATTCCCGCGTTTGGCAGAAGCAGCCAGCGGAGACTGCATAGATAACATGCGCTTACGCGCGAACGGCACACTTGACACTCCTGTCCCTTTCATAGCAGGTCCAGTCGTAGAGGTGTTATCACCGTCGGTCCGTTCTGGTTGCTCCTCAGGGATGTTCTCAACCTCAACCAAAGGTGGGTAAATTTGTGCCAACGGACTTGCAAAGCTCTGGGGCATGGTTATGGGCCGACTGAATAACGAGTCTATGCGAAGCCGAGGCACTGGGCGATGGGCGGAGGGGGGCGATCCGGAACGGCCACGACCACCTCGTGTTGGCATCCTCGCGGTTGTTGAGCCCGACGAACGTCGGCGAGCGTGGGCGTTACCAACTCGAATATCAGTAGCATCGTTGGATTCGGTCGTGTCGAGGGCGCTATCATATTGCTCGTCGATCTCGAAAATCTAGTACACATGAGATATGAGTTCGACGAGTGAATTAAAATACCCACGGCGTCAATGTCTGCGCCTGAACCAGCCAACCCCTCAAAGATAGCTGGGTACATGTGAGGACATATTGTCCAATTGGATAGGATCTGTGGACGTACTCATTCGTTTCAGTGAACGGGGCAGAGTGTCAATCACTTTCTCTGCTACATTTGTCAAGGTGTCGTAGAAGTTCGTAGTCCCCGCCTTCTTAGCTTGGCGCTCATACAAGGCAATCAGCAACAATATAGGGAAGTTGGTTGCTCTGATCACGAAGACGTTGACCTTGGAGCATTCTCATCAGGAACGAGACGGGAGGTTCAGCGGAGGGCAAACCTTGTGAAACCAACGTGGCGAGAGAACATAACTTGCTGGTAGCATGATACACAAAGCAAGGACATTGATCGGTGGTTGGTATGAAAAAAGGAAATCTGCTTTGACCCTTAGGATAGTGTCAGGATGATATTTGTCTTCTAAAATGTTCAGCAACGTACCCTTCTATGGTTGATACTGCTTTCCTGAACATAGCCTATGCGATACTTAGAAGATCAAGCCCCCAAGCCGAAGTCCAACACACCTCAGCTGCCGCATCTTCATTAATGTTAGCAAAGGTGTTCGACAAGATCTTGGATGTTCTTCAGCCAGCACAAACCACCGAGGGAGAGCGATTCCATACCGAAACCAGCACTGCCAGTGATGTAAGTCATCGTGTCGTACAGGGGTGGCGATGGCCGCTCACCAGTTAGCAAGAGTGTGTTACTCAGGCAAGCATAGGCAACCATCAACAGGGGACCAAACACTGGATGGAACTGGGCTGTCAAGGATAAGAACGTTAGTCTGAGGTTGTCGGAATACGGGATACATATACTAACATGCTCGATCGAAGCCGCTCGCATCGAGTCCGAAATACAAGTCAAGCATCCACCAAGTGATAGTGCTGTCCAAATATTAGTTTCTGAGTTTCGATGAGTTGATTTACGCACCCGACACTGTAGCTGAAAGGATGGGAGAGGGTCAGTGTTAAATGGGCGGGGAAACATGATAGGGCACCATACCCGGCACCATTCCGACTTAGTCTACAAAGAGATGTTCAGAAAAGTCAAAACGGTGTAGGAGGACCACATACGTCCACAGCGCATACAAGAAGCCAGTAAAGCAAAACGCCGCGATAAACATGAGTATCATGAATTGCATGAACATAGCTCGCAGTGATAGGACCATTAAATTATCCTTTAGTGTGACGAAAGCCAACCTATTGAATAGTAAGAACGTTCAGAAGTAGATCAATACCGTAGAGTAAAATAGGCTTTCCTTGGAAACACGAAGCTGGCAATGATGGCAAGGAAATCTATACCCAGTGTACGTGCCCAATACTCTAATGTCGCATCAACATCGCATCAATATGAGGTATTTATGGGGTTGTAGAGGTCTACTCACGGTAGTGGTAGACACCATATAATCGTAGAGTGGCGTATATGGAATATATCGTGACTGAAAGAGATTCAACGATGAGTGCATTCTGTGGGTGTTAAGGCACGCACCAAAAGCTAAGTCAAAGCCGTTCTAAACAAGGTGCATCAGATGCGGATTAGTTATTTGTGGAGTGGCCTGTACCCAAGTCCCCTTGAAATAAACTAGGATACATCAACAACACTTTACAGATGACCATCAAGCGGATCTACCTTTAATACCATGTTCTTGCATCGCTGCAATCTTTTCCAACGAGAACCCAAGTGCATACACCATGAAGGCAACCTCAGGGACGTTCAGTACATTGACTTCGCTATACTCAATCGCAATGATGAATAGTATGAACAATAACAAGAAACTGCAACATTCTCAGCCCGTTAGCTCACTTCATAGGGTAATTGCGATCTTACTTGAGGTATTCAAGGACAGAACGGATGGCGGGGACTTTTAGTCTATCATCCTGGGGGTTAGATCCAGGAAGGCGGGGAAAGTCTAAGAGCTTACCGGTAATGATCAAGCAAAGGTGCCTTATGAGGATCGTAGAAATGAATCGGATTTCTCTTGTATGTCTGTGTGTCGCGTTGAGAAAGCTGGCATGCACCAAGGGGTGGATCGTCCTCACATCAGAAAGAATTGAATGACTGCTCTGAGCCTGGTAAACACATTTCCCCCTAGAACTTCTGTTCAACAAACAGCTCATCAGGTGAACGGGAGGCAAGGACCACCCACGACCAGATCGCATTAATGACCTTCTGACATGCAGAACTTTTGATAAACTTCTTCGCCTTGCCTAAAATGGCCATTTCGATGGCGTTTCCTACATGGTTTTCTAGGTCATCATCCCTCTCCTGTTTCGCTTGAGCGATTATTGCCGGGTCAGCACCACCATACACGGGCCAGGCGGTCGTGAGAGTGAGAGCGAGACTATACATGTCTCCCCCGAGCTGTCTGAAAACGCGGGTGGCCAGGATTTCGCAGAGGGTGGCTCTTGTACGCGAGACGTTGGCAGTGGTCATGTTCTCGTCGCGGAGAAAGTAAACGCGATTAAGAAGTAGGCAGAAAACCACGGACATGTTTCCGCGTTGTTGAATGGCCGTGTATTTATCGACGAGGGGACGGACAAGAGAATAAGTGAGATCTGGGGCAGTGAGCTGGTTGTAAATAGTCTCAGTGTTCGTCCACGCGAAATCGGGAGGATGCTCACAGCTTCAAACGTCAATGGTGTGTCTGTCGTTCATGGTAAGGTTGTGTTCTACATGGTGAGGGACCCCAGTAACGTACCAATGCAATACTACAAAAGGAACAATCCGTCAGTAATAATACTTTGACAAATCCCTCTTGCTTCACTACTCTCTCAATTACGGGATGCGAAGCTTATACTGACCATGATGTCCTGGCCCTTGCGTCAGACCATGTTCCTAGGCATGAAACACGCAGCGTTTACGCACCGAACGGATCAGATGGATGATAGGAAAGACCGAAGTGTTCTCGATATCCTCCCTGTTCTTGCGTGAGTGGCTTTTTGTGACGCTCATGAAAGACGGGAACTGACGGTCTGAGCAGAGGCTGGAGTTCCGGGTGTGACTCTGCCATGGTGAGGTGATGGAGATGGGAAAAGGCAGGGAGAACATATTCGGTTGGCGGTAACCTGTTGCATCATAGCTAGAGCTCAAATTAAAACAGCGTGAACCTAGATGAACCAGTTTGCAAGCGTTATGTGTGGTGTAAACCGAACCGCGGGGCTATACTATTGCATTTATGCCTGTTATAACCAAGCGTACATTTCAAGAACTGGCTAAGGCTCTGAGGAAGCATGTCTAGAAGATAGCTTGCATTATATCTGCATTATATCTACACTCAAAATGGTTGTCAGTGACGCAATCGCAAGCGCCTGGACAACCCCGGGGTTCGTGGACTTGGAAGGCTCAAGTTGTCAAACCTGGGAAAAACCGAGTCCGCTATTTATTTATCTACTGGTTCAGAGGACAAGGAAAGAGATGCATTGTGTGTCGAATATTTTTCTGTGGCTGGATATCGGTATAATAAAGCGTTGAACGTGCCCGGGTGGATTGAAGTGGGCTGAAGTGAGCCAGAAACGCGTGCGGGGTCGGTTCAAGCTTGTTTGGACAAATTGACTCTCCGACCTCACGCGTTGTCGCGTCTGCCCATAAAGGCACCTGACCTGGCATCATATTCCGGCACATCGTTCCCTTCGTCGTCCTCGCCATCCAGCATGCAGTCGGCGTCCAGGATGCCAGGAAACACGAACCCACCGGTCAAAATATACAATGCAGTGTATTCTTCTGTGCAGGTACGGCCACCATGGTGATACCCAATTCATGCCAGTTGACACGGTCGCGTCTCGCAGGTATATGAGTGCATGGTGCGAGGCATCGCTGTCATGCGTAGGCGTAATGATTCATATGTCAATGCGACACAAATTCTGAAAGTCGCGGGTGTCGACAAAGGCCGGCGCACTAAGATTTTGGAGAAAGAAATCCTACCTGGTAAGCATGAGATTGTGCAGGGTGGATACGGAAAGTACCAGGGTACTTGGTCTGTATCTCTTCAGCTGATAATGTTGAGCAAGGGCTGACGGTTTATACGCTATCTCAGGATCCCTCTGGAAAGAGGCCGCGACATCGCACTACAGTACGGTGTAGCCCCACTACTATCACCACTTTTCGATTTCCAGCCATCAACGAATTCCCTTGGTTCCCTCCCTGTTAACACTCCCACTGGAACAACCTCTCCACGTCCTCTTTCTGCTTCCTCGTCATACTCTAACCTCGGTAATACTGGCAACTATGTCCCATCAATCCCGTCCACTCTTGCCCCGCCACCTATTATGCCTGGTTCCGCTCTTCGTCTTCTTAATCAAGGCCGCGCTCAGGGTCTCTTCACCCCGTCGACCTCAGACTTGTCGGCAAGGGCACAGAGCTTCAACTCATCCTCACCCTACTATGGTCCGGGTTTCTCGCAGTCGCCGTTTTCTCAAACGCCGCCTCCTTCATCCCTAAAGAGGAATCGGTCCGAGGCCGATGCCGACGCCATCATGACTTCCGCTCACGGTCAGTTTCTGGCGTTCTAAGAACGGGAACAAGTAACTTTGTCATGTGTTCTGATATTTCTGTACAGACTCCCGTCCATCATCAACTGTTCTCCAGATCAATGGGGAAGATAATCCCTCACCCGCAAAACGACCTCGCCGCGATGACTCTCCCTCCCGTAACTCTGCGTCTCAGACTGAATCCTGGCCAGCATCATCACAAACCCAGCTTACCTCACTGCAATCCACTCAGCAAACCTCTAACGGGATATCTCGACCTCCTAGTACACAATCCACTGCGAACGGAAACGCTGACAATAACTCGGAGGCTATCACCTATGTGACACGCTTCGCATCGAAACCCTCCATTCCACGTGGTTTGGACTCAGCTGCTCCTCTAAAAGACGGCAGAAGGGCAGCAGTAGTAGCTGCAATTTGCCAACGTGATGACCCCGGTCCTGTGCTCGACCTCCTCCGTGAAATAGCCTCAGATCCCTCAATAAATGCCAACCCAGGCGTATTCGACATTGACACCATCCTAGATGACCAGGGTCATACCGCACTGCACCTTGCAGCGAGTCTAGCAAGGCAGCGAATAGTTGATTCTCTAATAGCCAACGGTGCAGATATCCACCGCGGAAACTATCTTGGGGAAACACCACTCATCCGTGCATGCTTGGCGACACATAACGCAGACCAACAATGTTTCAATACCCTCGTCGCATCTTTAAATCAATCTATACGCACCTTGGATACCTCGAAAAAATCAGTGCTGCATCATATTGTAGCCTTGGCTGGCGTGAAAGGTCGGGCAGTTCCTGCACGATATTACCTCGACCAGATTCTGTTCTGGGTAGCGCAGCACCAGGCTGGAGATTTTCGTTCACTAGTGGATCTGCAGGATGAGCATGGAGACACGGCGTTGAATATTGCTGCAAGGGTCGGAAATCGGAGTCTTGTAAGGACATTATTGGACGTTAATGCAAATCGAACGTTACCCAACAAGCTTGGACTGCGGCCTGGCGACTTTGGCGTTGAGACAGAGGTATACTTTAGCTTCAAGGACGTTGACTTCGATGCTGACACTATTCTAGGAACTAAGCGGAGGATCAAAGGCTGAGGACATTCTCTCGTCGTTACGCAGTGGTCCTCCAGCACCGGTGCAAAAGAGTCAAGACGTTATTGCGGGTATATCCAACTGTTCGCCTCATTTCATCCAACGCAGCTAACCGCATACTAGACATGACTTCGATGATCCAAAGCCTCAGCACCGACTTCCAAGCCGAGCTCAAAGCAAAGCAGGATGCTCTTGATGTAACCCAAGCCCATCTCCGCGCCGCAACCCGCGAACTTTCTGATAAACGCAAACAAATTCAAACCTGGCAATCCCGTTGCGCGGAACTGGACCAGATAAACCAACGCGTCCGAAATGTTGAAAAGGCACTCTCTGACGAGGACCAATTTGACTGGACGGGACGTACGGATTTGAACGGGAAAGATGCAAGAGAGACAGCGGGCCCGGCATTTCAGTATCGAGGCGTTGGGTCTACTATGGTTGGCATAGGAGGTGCAGTGGATATTTCAGTCAACGTTGATTCAGAGCCACCAATGCCCGGTGGAGGAGGGGATACCGTTGCGACTTTAGTGAGGTTGAGGAGGATGAAGATTTGGCATCAGAGGATGGAAGATTTGGTTAAAGCCAGGCTTGCAAGTTTGCAAGGTGCGAGTGCGGAAAAGGAGTATCAGTGTAAGAAAATCGTGGCACTTTGTACCGGTATACCCATTGATAAAGTTGAGGATGTGAGCTGCATTTTGCCCCTCAACTTAGTTATTGTGCTAATTTCTCTCTCAGATGCTTGAGAATCTCGTGGTTGCAGTGGAAAGCGAGTCCCAGATTGTGGATATCGGTCGGGTATCAGGCTTCATGCAAAAGGTGGGTCCTTCCAAGGAATGCTCGGGTGTCTAGTGTCTCATGGTCGACTGCTACAGGTTCGAGACGGTATCATTTAAGGACACCTTCGTGTACAGTATTTGTACAGCTTTCGGCGTTGTGTTAGCATTACTTATCTTATTGATTATATGACGGAACGGCACACGGTAGTTTGTAGCTCGGACGTCATTTAGTTTAATCGACGATTGGTAGAAAAGAGAAGCAATGAACAAACTGAATGGCTTCAGCAATAGGGTATGACACTGCAGTGGGCACCACACCTGTGCGAGATAGCTCCTGGTCAGAAATAATGGAACAATGTGCGTAGCTACCAACCTGTATTAGCATTCTATGAAGTGGTCGGAGGAGGGGGAGGGAAGGGGTGGCCCCCGAATCCGAGAATAAATGACCGCACCCCCGACTTCCTAATCTGGCGTGCCAGAAAATACCCACAATCAACAAAAATTATTCACCAACCAACATCCACAATGAGTCGCGGAAGAGGTAGCTTTCGCGGAGGTAGGCTTCTTCATCCTTCCAAAAGCCCCTGCTACTCACAATGAAAAGGCCGTGGAGGCTTCCAGCAACGCGATGCTGGTCCCCCGGATGAAGTCCTAGGTACGTTTCCTTCAAATCAAACTTCAAATCGAATGAACCTCATTCTAACGTGTCAAACTCACATTAGAAATGGGCACCTTCGTGCATGCCGTCGAAGACGAAATGTTATGTTCATCAACAATGCCAGACAAAGTCCCATACTTCAACGCCCCAATCTACCTCCAAAACAAATCCGTGATAGGCAAAGTCGATGAAATTCTCGGACCTATCAACGAGGTGTATTTTTCGATCAAGATGGGTGAAGGCATGGTCGCCAGCAGCTTCAAAAAGGGAGATAAAGTGTATATTGGAGGTGATAAACTCCTACCCATAGAACGATTCTTGCCAAAACCAAAAGTCGCTGGTGGTACGTGACTGTATTTGTCTTTTCTCACTCGTTTGTTGCTGATGCTATCGTCCCTTCGTTAGGTGTCACAAGTATGGAATTGGTCTTCTTTTTACTAGACTGTTGCCTGACTCTGATCCCTCAGAACGTGGTCGTGGACGAGGAGGTGCCGCGGGTGCAAGAGGTGGTGCAAGAGGTGGACGCGGTGGGGGTGGATTCCAACGTGGTGGAGGCCGAGGAGGACCACCAGGACGAGGTGGATTTAGAGGTGGGCCGCCGGGAAGAGGCCGTGGTGGAGGAGGGGGCAGAGGGGCTGGTGGATTCCGTGGCGGTGGAGGCGGTCGCGGTCGTGGTGGCTTCAGAGGCTCATAGCGATGGCACCTGCATGGCTTTATTTTTTTGTGTACATTTACTTCCCGAATCACGTCATAATTGTATAGGTATACGGTCGTTCATCAAGCAAGCGAGTGAAAAGATGGACTTTTCTGTTTCGACGAAGCCATCGTATCTCGTACATCTAATCTATCATCACCACCTTGACGCCAACGAGAACAAAACACGAAATCAAAGAAAAACCGCAACTAAACGTCAGGAGCATACAGCTGGAAGTTACGGTTATAAGTTCCCGATGCAACCATCCCCCCGTCGCTCGAGATATCCACTGACATAACCTTCCCAGCATCCGTCGTAAGCGTACGCAACAGCTGCCAATCATCCGCACTCCAAAGCTTCACGAGCCCATCGTAGCCAGAGCTAGCAAAGAACAATCCAGAGCGATACCGCCACTCTTCTGGCGTGTATCCTTTTGTTGTAGTGTCCGATTCTTGATCTTGGTTCTGGGATTTTTCAGACTCGGGTGTATCGCGAGGTTTGTTGTCTTCGTCCACACCGTTCATTTCTGTGTCTTCGTCTTTGGTTGTGGTGAGGGGTTTGTAGAAGAGGTCGTTCGCGTGGAAGAAGCGGATGTCGGAGACGTTTGATAGGTGCGCGGGGATCGTGTAGAGTGCTTTGAGAGAGCGAATGTCCCAGAGACGGATCGTGTCATCGCCTGCGCCGGTGGCGACTTGATATCTAGTCGCAGACGAGGAAAAAAGTGATTGTGAGTGGAGACCCGAAGACATAAAGAAGAGGACGAACCCATTTGGAGAAAATGCGATTGAATAGATGGCTTGAACGTGTCCGTCGAGGACCATGGCTGTCCTGCCTGTACGTAGATCCCAAACTCGTCCGACGGCGTCGAGACCGCTATTGTGGAACAAAGTCAGTTACCATTAGTATGACAACCAGAGCCGATACCAACCCAGAAACAATCAAAGCGCCATCGTTTTGAAACTCGATAGCAAACACTTCCTTGGAATGTCCTTCCTGAAGGAGCAGCTCTTTTGAGGTATTGACGTCCCATAGACGCCAGGTAGTATCAAAACTGGCACTGGCGACATAATCGCCGGATGGATGGAAGGCGACACGACACACTCGGTCTTGGTGGCCTTTGAGGACTGAAAGGGGTTGGTCGCTGAGGGGATATATAAATTGATAAGTTCGTCGGGCGTTGGCCAGTGACTCACCTATTCATGGACCAGAGGTTAACATTACCCTCGCCTGCCCCACTTACGAGATTGACGACATCGGGACTTTGGGATAGAGTGGCTTGGGGATGCCATGCGACACCACTGACTTTGTCGCTATGCCCTAGAATGCCGTCAATCGAGAATCGTGCGGGAAATGCGGTAGCCTACCTCTTAAAGAGCGTATTTCTGTACAAGCTGGGACATTCCAGAGCTTGACTGTCCCTGACCAACTGCCAGTCGCAAGAATTTCGTTGTTTGGTGCAAAACGGACTTGCGCAATAGGTCGCTCATCACCGATCTGGGAACCAAGGTTGGAGAATTTCTGTGTACGGAGTCAGCTTCGAGAAACCGAGACTGTTGAGTCACGAATCCCAACCTTGACTTCGTTGAACACTTTCTTTCTGATGTCAATAATTCGACCCAGCTCCATTCTATTGTCCAAGCGCTGTTGTGCGAGTCGTCTTTGAGCTCTGTAGAGAAAGCAAACCGAAAACAACCGTAAGCACCTTGCCTGCACTTGACCTAATGAATCCAACCTAGGTAACGAGAACTCTGCTATCTTCCTGCGAGCCTCCAACAGCTCCAAAGATCCAGGCGTGTAGAATTCTTCCTCCTGCAAGAACGTCAGCGCAAGTAAGGATCATGAAGGCGGGGGAACACGGACATTTTCACTCTCCTCATCTGACGGCTCCGATTCGATTGGCATGGCATCTTCTCCGCGCGCCGCATTGATTTGAGATAAAACGTATATGAGACGATCCCTACGATCAGCGGCCTGAAATGATATTCAGCAAAGTCAACGAAAGAATCAAACGAGGACGTACACGTTCACCGAACAGCGTTATAGGCTCTCCGATTTCCCTCAGCCGTGCCTTAACGCGATTATCATCTGTCGGCACCGCTAGGGCACGCGCCTTCTTCTTTCGTTCGAGCTCATCGAGAATGACCTTGTTTTCTAGTCTGGCGCGTTCTGAGCCGAGGTAGTCGCCATCGTCCATGAGCGTGTCAAGGGTTAGTTCAGGCATGGCTGCGTGATAGGTATATGGGGGAATGGAGGTGGAATATACCGACCGGGAGACGTGAGGAGTAAGTACGAGGTCGTGGAGGTAAGAGGATGGAAGGAGTGAATGAATGTAAATGCAAGTCACGGGAGATGGATGCGTGGGGAGACAAGACACATGTCCGCTTTTTCATTTCTGTAACCATCAACTTCAACAACCACCTCATTCCGACCATGTACAACAACCAGCCAGGCTCTTCAAACAACCATGCACAACGTCCCGAGCAACCTACCAATAACAACCGTCCAGACGACTGTATGCTCTCCCAACACTTACCTCTAGGATGTTCGGTTGACGCCCAGCGATCTTTTAGATGTCTACTTTGAACGGTCGACAAAAGACTTTAGCAATGATGCTGTTGCCCGATCCACCGCTGCCAAGCTCAAGCTAGAGTCCTTCTACAAGGTCGCTGTTGACTCGGCAATCGAACGTAATGCACGGTGCGTCCACTTGGTATCCCTACGATGCTCGAACTTGATCGGTTATATAGACGGATAGAACTCGAGACAAAACTCGTGCAACTCCATACACCCGAAGCAAAGGAGCGCGAAATCCGTAAATATACCAAATCCGAGTCTCAGCAATTGCGTCTCCGGAGAACGAAGATCAAACTGTCTGATTTCCGCACCGTTAAGGTCATAGGAAAGGGTGCCTTTGGTGAGGTGAGGGAACCTCAATTCAGGCACTGCAACCAGATTCCAATGCGCCTCTGTCACAGGTCCGTTTAGTACAGAAGGTCGATACAGGAAAGGTGTACGCTATGAAGAGCCTGCAAAAGGCCGAAATGTTGAAGCGAGATCAGGTGGGTATTATTATTTTTGCTTTGAAGGGTCTTTTGAGCCTATCCTCCTTTTCAGTTGGCGCATGTCCGCGCCGAACGAGATGTCCTCGCGGAATCCACATCCCCATGGGTCGTCCAGCTATTCTATTCATTCCAGGACCCTCTCTACCTCTATCTCATTATGGAGTTCCTTCCAGGAGGTGACCTGATGACTATGCTCATGAAATACGATGTGTTCTCAGAAGACGTTACTCGCTTCTACATGGCCGAATGTATTCTCGCTATTGAGGCCGTCCACAACCTTGGCTATATCCACCGGTACGCTTAATCATCCATCCCCTTCCCTGACTACTCATCAACCATCAACATAGCGACATCAAACCCGACAATGTTCTCATTGACAGAAATGGACATCTCAAGCTATCCGATTTCGGCCTGTCTACTGGACTGCACAAGGGTTCTGATCCAGAATACTATAAACGGTATATCGAACAGGAGAAAGGCCGGG
Source organism: Podaxis sp. C-F-101400 (assembly GCA_018524895.1). Taxonomy (NCBI): domain Eukaryota; kingdom Fungi; phylum Basidiomycota; class Agaricomycetes; order Agaricales; family Agaricaceae; genus Podaxis; species Podaxis sp. C-F-101400. The sequence continues at coordinate 124,181 of JAEUWR010000623.1, read as the reverse complement.
ATCCACAACGTAACAGTGTGCAAGTAAATCCAATCAACCTCACGATGAGTCGAGAACAAATCGCGACCTGGAAAGCCAACCGTAGAAAACTTGTGAGTTTTTGTACGATCTCCAGTGCATGTTGACTGATCAGTTTTGCCAAGGCCTACTCCACTGTTGGGACACCAGATTATGTACATCCCCACTCAAATTTAGGGTCTTCCATACTGATCTATCTATTCTTGCTCTCAGATTGCTCCTGAAGTCTTCATGATGAAAGGTTATGGAAAAGAATGCGACTGGTGGTCATTAGGCGCAATTTTCTTCGAGTGTCTCGTCGGATATGCACCTTTCTGCTCTGACAACCCAGGGGACACCTACAAGAAGATTATCGACTGGCCTAACTACCTTTACTTCCCCGAAGAAGTCTACATTTCGAGGGAAGGAGAAGATCTGATTCGAAGGTGCATCCCTACTTCTTTCCAATCATATTGGTGCTTGAGGCTAATTTTATTCATCTACTGCTAAGCATGATGACATGGGCGGAATCCCGGTTGAATGTCAACCAAATCAAAGCTCATCCATTTTTCTACGGTGCAGATTGGAACTCCCTCCGTCAAATCGAACCTCCATTTGTCCCACGCCTGCAATCCATCACGGATACATCCTACTTCCCAACAGATGATCTGGGTAACATGCCTGACCATCTTGAGAAAGTGGAAGGCGTTGGGGCTGAGAAGGATCTGGCTTTCTTGGGGTTCGTATTTCTCTTCTTCTATCCCGTCTTATCACTGACGATGACTTCTTGCGTTCAGCTTCACCTTCAAGCGCTTCACTGGCGGTAATCAACCTTAAATATGCGGCTTAATACTTGTTGACGACGATGCACTACGATGGGTCACGAATCCGGAGCAATTGAGTATAATTTTCAAATTTTCGGGATTTCTTTTCTGTTACTTTTCGCTACTGTTACTGCTGTTCGCTAATCGTAAATTGGATCTGGTAGAAGAATACAACCTGATATTACTGCCATCACCGGAAAACTTGCACCGGCAGACACGACTTCGACACAGAAATGTTCGAAAATCTCACCGTTGCGCAGAAGGCAAATGCAAGACAAAGGATGTGCGGACCGGGCCGGGCCGGAAGAAGGCCCCTATCTGGGAAAATGCTCGACCTGTGACCCTCCTCTCAGGCTGAGGCCACCGGGAAAACACAAAACCTGTCATGCGGTTTCGACACCGTTCTTTGTCGAACCTGACAGATTGGTAATAAATTCACAGTTTCAATCATATAAACGATAAACATCGTCCCAAGACATCCTCCAGACCCACGAAAGCAATCAAAACCTCTTGACTTAACACAAAGACCTCGACTATGGCAACTGCAGCGGTGGACGCGGGCAATGCCGAGATCTACAACCCCCGCAAGATCCTGGACCACCCTGACTTCAGGGTTTTGCAGGCAGGAGAGAAACCAAAACCAGGTGCTAATATTGCGGCGTTTTACAACCCACAGCATGAGATTCATCTAGTGGAGAAGCCGAGACCAAAACCTGGACCCGGGCAAGTGCTGTTGCATGTGCGCGCCACAGGGATTTGTGGGTGAGCTGTGTATTTAACCTTCCTGCCTTCAACCTTGAGCGCTGATTGCAGTCCGATCGTATGCTACATTGTATAGGAGCGATGTTCATTTCTGGAAACATGGGCGGATTGGAGACTCAATGGTGGTTTCTGATGAAGTGAGTAGCATTTCGCATGCTATTAATTAATCTGCATTTTAGCTGAGATGGGGGACCCTCGGCTGTGTAGTGTGGGTCTGGACATGAAAGCGCTGGTGAAGTTGTTGAGGTTGGCGAGGGTGTCACGCAATGGAAGCCAGGTGCGCAGTATACATCTAAGGCTGTTTGACAGGAGACTCATACGCCACTGCACAGGTGACAGAGTCGCGATCGAGGCAGGTGTCCCATGTTCCAAGCCATCCTGTGATGCATGCCGGACAGGGAGATACAACGGATGTCCCGATGTCGTATTTTTCTCTACCCCGCCTTTTCACGGTGCGTCTCAACGCGATGTTACACGAACATTCAACTAACTATATCATCCAAACTTCCAGGCACTCTGACAAGGTGGCATTTGCACCCCGCAGAATGGCTCCACCGCCTCCCAGATAACGTCTCCTTCGAGGAAGGCTCTCTCTGCGAACCATTAGCAGTCGCCTTAGCAGGAATTGAACGCTCAGGCCTGCGCCTCGGTGATCCGACTCTTATCTGGTACATCTTACTCCCTCACCTCCCACAGTTCATAATACTTATGCATGTACAAGTGGTGCCGGTCCCATTGGTCTGGTCACCCTCCTCTCTGCCCGCGCTGCAGGAGCTGAGCCTATCGTGATAACCGATCTATTCCAGTCCCGTCTTGACTTTGCCAAAAAGCTGGTCCCAGGTGTACGTACGGTCCTGATTAAAAAAGGTACGACGTCGAAGGAGCAGGCAGAGGAGATTAAACAAGCCGCTGGAGGACCGGTGAAGGTTACACTAGAGTGCACTGGTGTGGAGAGTAGTATCCACGCAGGCGTCTATGTGCGTACACCTTCGTTCTCCTTCTGACCGTCTGTGCCAAATTGACGACTAACTGTTGGTCCGGCCTCATAGTCCACACAGTTTGGTGGGAAGATGTTTATTATTGGCGTTGGGAAGAACGAACAAGTGGTACGTAGCTTTCTGATGACGGAATGTATGAACAGAGATCCTGACATAGAGCTACTAAAGTTCCCGTTCATGCATCTCAGCGCCAACGAAATAGACGTCAGTCTCCAGTATCGCTATGCCAACCAGTATCCCAAGGCAATCCGCCTCATCTCTGCTGGTTTGATCAACGTCAAACCACTCGTCACTCATCGCTTCGCACTTGAAGACGCCATTGACGCATTCCATGTTGCGGCTGACCCATCACAAGGAGCAATCAAAGTTCAGATTCGAGATTGAGAGAAGGAAAAGAATGTTTTTATTGTATTTCTGTTATTTGTTTATCACTACCGCCGTGTCATTTTCCCAGAGGAGACGAAATTGAACTGTCTATAGTCGTGTCTGCATAAAACCATGCCATCATAGTAAGACGAAAGATCGGAAACCCTGCATATGCATACGCACGATTATAGCTACAATACATATCATATGTGTCTCTCCTAGAAGAGGGCCAAAAAGTATACGTACAACCCACAAACCAAGACCATGAAAGAGAAAAACGAAGTGAAGAAAGGCAAATAATGATAATCGCCCATACAAGTGCCCCCTAAGATCCCAAAGAAACCCAGAGTCAATCCGCTACTGACGATGACGATTACCAACGACGACCAGGACTTCCACCCGCATCATCGTTCCTTTGTTTCCTAGGCCAGCCAGAATCAACAGGTCGGTGTGATGCATTTCCTCCACCACCACGATGCTTGCCTCGTCCCCCACCTCGATGGTGCGGGTGCCTACCGTCTCGACCTCCGCCACCAGCTCCGCCGCGCCAACCGCCACCACGTTCCCGGTCTCGATCACCACCTCTTCCACCAACGTGGTGTCCGTGAGGGGGCGGATATGAGTCTCGACGATCATGATCGATCGGGCCATGTGGCGGCGGATGTGAGGGTGCCCGTCCATGAGGTGGAGGTGGGTGCCCGTAAGTCGAAGGGGGAGGGTACCCTCCCGGAGGTTGGGGAGGAACTGACGGAAAAGAGAAACCAGGCCATTGATGCGGGAGAGGTGGCGGTGCGCTGTGTGGAGGTTGTCCTGGTACTGAGGCTGGCTGAGGACCACTGGGGGGGCCACCACCCGGGGTTGGGATGTTAATTGGAACAGGAAGGTTCGTAGACGCCAGCGTCCGCAGCACATTTTGAATTTGCTCTGGTGTCAGTGACGCCACCTCTGCTGCAAGTGCAGCTGTGTCAATCTGCGGAGGTAAGGCGGGTGGTGGTGGTGCCGACGCTGCTCCAGGAGGTGAAATGCTAGGTTGGGGTGGCGGAACAGGTGGCGAATGTGATGCGGAGGCTGCAAGCTGGGGTAGGAACATGGATAGGTTTGGAGGCGGGGCCGAAGGCGTCGCTGTTGCTGAAGGTGGGATGGTTGCTGGGGTGCTTGAAGAATGCTGGGGTGGTTGAGGCGGTGGACTGTCGAGTTTGCCTTTGCCGAGAATCCATATACCAATCATATAGTCTGCTTTTCGAGTTTTTGGCATCTTGAGTTCATCCAAAAGTTCAATGTACTCTGGTAGGGGTTCACTCGATTGGAGGGGTATGAGGTAGAGTTCGCGTCCGGGAGACCATTCCTTTGGTCGTTGACCCCAAGGGAAAATGAGTCCATGGCGACTGGAAAAGAAACCAGTCAGCGACATCATCATTACAAATCCAGAACTCGACTTACTCTCTAGACTTGAGATAATCAGTTAGAGCATTGAAATCAGTCTTCGAATCTTCAGTCACAGGCGAAAACGCGACCGCAATCAGCTCCTTCGCTGGATTCAACCTGACCTGCGTCAAAAACTCCGATGAACTTTGTGTCGGCACCCTTCCATCAATCCTCATATCTTCCGAAGGGAACAGGGTCTTCCACCACATGGACTGATGGCCAAGCGTCCGTCCACCGATCTGTCGGGCGAAGACCGTCGTTGATTGAGGTGCAGCCGTGTCAAGCGGCATGTGAATCTAAAATAGATCAGTCAGTCGATCGGTACCTTTTTAACAGCATATCACAACATAAAAGCTGAGTCAGAACATACCTTGCCAGTCCAACAGGGCTGCGTCGCCTCAAATGCGACTTCCGGATCCTGGCTGATAGCGGGTTCAGCAGGCACAGATCCGGCAGCAGCGGAACGATCCACGACGTCCTCATCCTTCTCTTCCAAGAACATATCGAAGTCATCATCGTTAGCGACTTCCATGGGCTCGGGCTCCATGACCAAGGTCTTTATCCCCTCTCCTGGTCCACTACCAGACGTGTCTTTGTCCGCATCCGTGCCCGAGGTGGGGCGAGGCGGGGATTTGGGTGTCTGGGACATATCATCATCCTTCGGCCCACTCCAGAGCGAGTTAAGGTCAAATGAGAGTCCGCGCTGTCGTGTGGCAGAGAACGGCGAAACTCCGACCGGTGTCATCGGACTCGTTGGCGAAGCAGAAAATTGGCCCAACCCAGTAATCGTGTGCTGTGCCCCAGGAGGTTTATCAGACGCACTATCATTCGATTCAATAGGCTGCTCGAGCGGCGAGGTTGCAGCAATGGCAGAGTCCGAGTTTCCTTCAGCAGTACCGGTATCTGGACTAGGACCAGTATTGGAAACACCACCTCCATCTTGTTCGGTTCCATCTTCATCAATATTAATCAAGTCTGCCAGATTTAACTCGGGCTCCGGAGCGGCCATGACTACGTCTGAAACCGTATGTGTGAACAAAGGCCGCATAGACGAACTGAGAATATCATCATTTCCTTGATGTTGATGTTGCTGTAGCACATGCGAGGGTACAGGTGGCGGAGCGCCCCACCCAGCAGCACTGGCGTCCGTTACAGGACTGTGACTGGGCACGACAGGTGATTCCGGAGGAACACTCAATGACTGCGTCCGCTGTCTCTGTTTCTCAACGGCCTTCAGTCTTTCTCTGCGTTCCCTCTCCCTGCGTTCCTCCTCTTCTTGCTCTCTTTCCCTCTGTCTTTCGATTTCGCGTGCCCGTGCAAGTTCTCCATTGATGTCTTCAATGTCTTGTAGGCCCTTATGTGTGATCTTCGCCCGCGGCACAACGGGTTTTTGGAGGATAGTTTGCTCCAATGATTCTTTTTCTGCGATCTTGATGTGTTGCTTCGTTTCTTCATCTGCGAGGTCCGTGGAGGACATGAGCGAGATTTCCTTTGGTGTGATTGCACCTGTCGTGATCCGTTGATGGATGACGACCCGATCGGGTTTGCTCAGGTTGAACTGGATCGTGCGGAAACGATCCCTAGTTGGAAAAATCAGGGTTGGTCCCAGAACTCGTGGATATCAAGGGTGAAAGACTTACTTGTATTTTGCACCAGCATGTGGCGCGCCACTCTTGTCCGGCTCCGAGTAGATATCAAACATACACCGCTCAAGTTCAGCAGCGAATTGCTTGCTCTCATTCATCAAAGCCTCCTTCTCCTCCTCCGTCATCTCTTCTAGCTTCTTCGGCACAATCCCCCCAAGTGACTTCTTTTCTTCATTCAATTCTTGCCCTTCGCCTTCACCCTCCGTCTTCACGGTCGTCTTATCTTCCCGAACGTGAGGGTATCTGAAGAATACATCCCGGAACACATCTTCTAGTTTTCCAAGACAGTACTTCCGCACTGGGTCTTCGGTAGCAGTGTCCGATTTCTTGCGCTTGGTCGGAGGTTGAGTCTCCGCGGTACTTTGTTTGCGTTTGAGGCGCGGTTTGGCGGAAGACACGACCGGGGATACAGGCGTTCGCGACCGCGACACTCTCTGTCTAGTTCTTCGTTTAGTTCTGGTGGCTTCCTCATCTGATGCGGAGTCGGATTCGGATCCTGATGAAGATATTTGACGTAGACGGCGCTGAAAACACAACAAGAAACGTGAGTAACAGGATTCCTTGGGATAAGGTAAGTGATTGGGAATTACCTTTCCCTTCTCCACGTCCTTGCGTTTCTCCTTCTCCGCGACATACTCGTCTCCACTCTCGTCACCACCATCTGATTCCTCGGAACTAGACGGCGGTGGAGGAGGTGGAGGAGGCAGAGACTTAGTCGTCACCGTTATAGTCGGTTTCTTTGATTTTACAGTTTTGGGAACGAGCGTCTCCACATCGCTGCCACAATCCTCGAGCGCCTCGGGGCCTTCCCAAACCACTAGAAAAAGCACAAACGAAAAAAGATCGTCAGTCAGCAATTCATGACGCCGAGCAGGGTTAAAATGGAAAATAGGAAAGAGAAGTACAGTACAGAGAAGCAGCAATTTCTCTGAAGTGCAACTTTCGCCATTTTCAGTTACAATAATGTGTTGCTCAAATAGAGTTAACTACTCAGGGGTAAGAAACCGACCGACACAGCACGAGCGTCTCTCATACGGCGGAGGCGAGAGCGCCCGGGCGCCAAAGAAGCGCAGCAGCAGCATGTGCCTGTCTGCCCTCCAACCACGGCGCACAATGCAGGCGTGGAAAGGGCGTTGCGAAGGCAAATTAGATACCACAATATACGTAGCTCAGGCTGATACGCAAGATGCAGAGTCTACTCTTGACTCCCCTATCGCGATACTGACAGGGAGCAAGAAGCACGAATGACAAATGGCGAAAGTTACACAGGCACGAATGTTGCGAATATGACAACAGACTTGAATTCTTTTGGGTTGAAATTGCTTTTTCTCTCTGGGTACTGGACATACGGGTACGACGCGAGAGGGGTAGAAGGGCGTGTGTTGTGTACTCACTAGCTGTTTTGCGGCCGGTAGATTGAGTACAGGAAGGGCATATATATACATCTGTTGGGGAGGAAGAGAGACAATATATTAGGAATGATGATCCTGTTGTGAGGTGAGACATGACTCACTTATTTCCTCTGCTTCGCGTTCGCTCAAGTCGACGCAGATGAAGTGAAACCTGTGGTTTCTGAGTTAGCAGTGGAGCGGGGCTGCACGGGCACGCGACACGTACCATACTTTGCACTCTGCACAACGGATCATGGGCGAGCCATCGTCCCCTCTGCTGCATGTACAATACACCACCTTTGAAGCTTTCGATTTTGGTTTCTTGGCTGTAGAAGGCCGAGCAGACGAGGATAGAGTCTTGACATTCTCCTTCTCCGATGGGTCGGTACTATGTTGTTCCTGTTTGACGGAGGGAGTGGTTGCACTGGATTTGCGGGTAGAGTGGGTCTTGGTCCTTGGTGTCGGATGTGATGGAGTCTGGAGTGCTGAGGACGACGCGGCGGCTGCAGCGGCAGCGGCAGCTCTTGTGCGTGCGCGGGTGCTCATTCCAGGGATCCTGTGATCAGTTCTGGCAGAGAAAGTTGTTATCAGAAGTGCAGCCTTGCAATGTGTCAAGGAAAATCCTGAATCATCGAGAGGATTGCTGACTAACACTCGGTGCGTAAACTTGGCTACATAGTTTCCCATCACGTGTGGGAGCACGAAGGTAGTGTGGGAATCTCTTATGCTTGGACCAGTCCATGAGCGGTAGAAGGCGGTAGACCAGACCCTATGCCAGGAAGCATGTCGCCCCCACGGTCGCCGCCTCACCCGCCATATGCACGCAAGTCCTATGATTCACCCTCTGATCAATCGTCTGGCAGTCTTCTGGCGATATCAGAAGCAGGGCAAGGAGGCTTCTACGGAGGATATTTCGAGAACCGCCGTCTTCACGGATGACGCTTTAGACGCATCATATCACTCGATGAGGCAGTGTGCGATTTATGGTTGACGCCGATACGGAAGCTTATTATTTCCGGTAATAATCATGATCATCAGGGCTTACTATGCGACAATCCTATCGCTAAAGCCTGCGAAGTGCTTCGCCGGCGTTCATTGCTTGGTGATAGAGCTCGTGGGTTGATATATGGCCGCAGGCCCTAGTTACGATCGAGGATAGTATGGAAAGTAGGTAGAATTGCTGTTCAAACAGACGTACACACGGTGGTGGTGGGTGATACCTGGCTGGCCGAGGCGTACGTTTTTGTGACGTGTGTTTCCCCTTGGGGTAACATGAGGATGAACGAATATAGGTGACGGTGTGACCCAGGCGGTGGGTTGGGTGTTCCCAATCGGGAGATGCCCGTGGAGATGAAGACCGGGTGAAAGGTGTGGGGTGTGGGATAGGGGCGAGGGAAGCAGCGAAAACGGCGACCTTCCGGCACGGACTGAGTGCGCCGCTCGCAAGAACGGTAGGTTTCGGCAAGTGGGGAAATCAATGACAGAACATTGCAACGTTGGCGGGACAAGAGCTACCTATGTTTTGAGTTGCAGCGTATATTCGTCTCATCGCTCTCATACATAGGCTGTCTTAGATTACAACACCGTCTGTCTCTCCGCCTGCCTCGCGTTCGACCCTGCCCGCCTCCCCTCCGCCTAGATGTTATCTAGCCCCCCCTCCACCAACATCCAGCGCAAGGTGGATCACTCCTGCAAGCCATAGGTATATCCTGTATTTCTGACGGAAAGAACTGTTCGGCTAAAGTATGTCCTATTTTCCCATCTCTCTTCCGTGACTGTGATACAGTGTTTCCAATCCTATGCTTCTGCCATCATACACGCGGGCTTTCATTGACTCTTCTCTTCTCTCCCAGCTCCTTCCTGCCTCCCTTCGTTCAACGCCGCCTTGGACTGAGCCTGGCGGCTATCGTCTATGGCAGCAGCCTCTGCTGTTCTCCCATTGTCCAAGGCCCCTTCTTCTCCTCTCAACATGGCTTCTCATCAACGTATCAATACCAACATAATTCCTTCCATGGCATCATCATCCCGTTCTCCACCACGCACAGCTGCGTCACCCCCGCTTGTCCAGGATACTTCTCCGAAGCCTCTCAACCGACTTGCTGCAATCGGCCAGAGCATCCGCACTGCAACACGGTCCAAGAAGGCATCTGCTCCCGAGGCTGATGAGTTTGCAACCATTACTGCAAAGACTGTGAAGGGAAAAGGAAAGGAGAAGGTTGCCGAGCAGGTGTCCAAGGAAAAGGACAAAACGAATGTGTTCGGAAAATTAGGCTCCAAGGTTACCTTTCGTCGTACCCGCAGAGAATCCCTCACGTCTTCTCCCTTGCCCCAGTCTCAGGATGCATCGACAGCGTCTACGGAGAGCAAGGAAAGAGTCGCTGGAACTACCAGCTATCTTACACCTTCTTTAAGATTGGCATCGTTATCTTCGCCTGCACTCCATCTGTCATCACAGGCTCTCCCATCACCAAAGTCACAACCCTCTGTTCCTGCTTCTTCTTCTAGTGTAACGGCTCTGGTGTCCCCCACGCGGGAACGCACAAGGCGAACAAGCTTCCAGCCACAACCCACAGAAATCAGTAACCCCATTCCTCTCTCCAAACGGGAACGACACCCAGTCGGACCCTCACGCGAGTTCTCTACTCGCCATCGTTCAACGAAATCCCACCCGCCCGACCTCCCAGCCTCTGTATCTGCTCCTAGCACACCACACAGAAATCCCTCTTCCCGTGACACTCAGAGCCCCCGTCCTCCCACTGACATGGAGAGTCCTCCCGATACCCCAACCCCAACCCCTTCCCATCGAGACAGAGTCGTCCGCACACCATCCATACGTCCCACTGCCGCCCATTCGGAAAATTCCAGTCCTCGAAACGCCCGTCCCATAAGCCCACTTAGAGCCCGTTCCCCGCCACATCCTCGTGTTGTAACTCCAACGAATAGGGGCTTAACGTCAAGTTCAGTTACCCATCTGCCTACTTCAAGTCCATCGCCACCTCCCCGAAGGCCTTCCATCGACGCCCCCCGCCGGCCCTCTATTGATTCCCCACGTCGACCGTCGGTCGATTCGCCACGTAGGGCCTCCGGGGAAACCCCGCGTCGGTCTTCGCGAGACTCGCCGGTGGACCATCGTACAGAATCTCCGACGCCTGCCCGGCCCCGCCCTACGTCCCCTGGTCAAAGAACCTATGCCCAAAATCGTCATTACAATATTTCTTCAGCATCTCTAATACCACCCTACAACCCTGAGAACCGTGAACAGCTTCGGAAAGCGACGTCGATGCTTTGCAAGGAGATGGTTAGACCGCCACCTCATATGAGCAAATCTGAGCAGGCGTCACGAGATTGGGAAGAAGTTGAGATGCGGTTACATCCTCTGTCGAGGTTGGAGCGGGTTTGGGGAATGAGTAGCATAAGCTCTGCGAGCAACCTAAATGTGTCGACCTCTGGAATGGGCTCTAGTGGGCTGAGCGCAGCGGGAGAGGAGAGGGAGAGGCGTGTGTTCTGTGAAGCGTTGCGGGATGGCTTTGTATTATGCCAGTGAGTGATATAAGCCGCTCCCTACCTCCACCTGCCCCTGTCCGCTGCCCTTCCTGATCAATGAATGCTGACTTCTCTCCGCTTTCTAGGCTCGTAAACAAGCTACGCTCCGGAAACATGGTTCGCCCCGACCCTCGAGAAGACGGTGTTGCCAAACAATCTAATGTGACCAAATTCCTGGCTGCGTGCGCTTCTTATGGTCTGCAACACGAGGACCTGTTCCACAGCAATGACTTAATCGAGGGATCGAATGAATCCCTTGCACGCGTCGCGCATACTATCATCACCCTCATCCAGTTTGTCGATACTCCCGCTCCGTCGCGTCTCAAGTGGATCAAACCTGCTTCCCCGACTTTGAATCCTTTATCACAATCATCAACAGCATCGTCATCAGCATCAGCCGCAGGGCCGTATATGAAAGGCTCCCCCGGGAGAGCATCGGCATCAACACCTAATCTCATGCCCCTCTCTACATCCCCCACCCCCACCTCTCCAAGAAAACGGTATAGTCCTCCGGCGGGATTACCGCCTGTTCGTTCGGATAGTTCCGAAGAGGGACATCGTGCGACGCCGAAACCTCGCCCAATGCGCAAGTTGGCGAACAATGAGAGCCACATCAACGTCAGTGTTGTTGATCCATCGGATTCGGAAGTGATGACCGGTGGGGAAGATGAGGAGGAAGCGGGCCAGGGACAGGAACAGAAGCGGGGAGGGGAAATAATAGAAGTGAAGCCCGTGCCTGCTCCACCTTTACTTAAACCACCACCCAGGTCCCCTCTCCGTGCGCAATCCGTTAAGCGGAATCAGGAACGCCAGTTCGATGACGGAGGTATCTCTGCATGGGCCAAAAGTGCAGCCTCGCCTTCTACCTCGAGCGCCTCTGGATCTCCTCCTGCACCGAGACCTGGTCTCGGTTTCGGACTTGCACGTGTGAACTCCATGGCGGCCGAATCAACTCGTGCGTCGGTCGGTAATGCGTCATTTTTGGATTCACCGGTTGGCGCTAGTCCACCCAGTGAGTATAGCTATGCTCGCCAGTCTGTTGCGTCTACCACAGTGACGGATACGACTGTGATTACCCAAGTGTCGAGTATTCTCGATGGTCATCACTACGGCGGCTCCTCCGGAGGTGGAGGAGGGAACAGTAACAAGTTTGGGACGATTAGGACTGTGACGACGGATTTGACGTCGGAGATGCCGTCGATGACGAGGACGGAGGGCATGAATGTTGCGGATGAGTTAGTGAAGAGTGGTGGAGGGAGAGTGGCGGAGTCGCCTTTAACGCCGCCCGTGCCTCCCCCGAAGGGGTTAAGGGAGAGGAGGCCGAGTGGAACGCATACGCAGATGCATGGACATGCGATTGATTTGACGAGAGTCGCGGAGGAGCCTGACGAGAGTGGGTCGTCGGGTGGTCCTAGAAGGTACAGGGACAGGGACAGGGATGGAGAAAGGGACCAGAAGGGAAAGGGCAGAGCGGACGGGTCACCGACGAAAGGAGGAAGGGTTGGAGAAGTAGGAAGGGGTGGGAGCACCGAGAAGCCAGCCGATAAGATTCACGCAGTTCATCTTCATAAAGCAAAATGGCCTGACGACTTTCTGGATGTTTTTCAGCTGCAAATGCAAAGTTCGACGGCATCGACATCTTCACTTGATCCACAAGAACGGCAGAACCGACCTTCATCACCGCCATATGCGCATGCTCCTATGTCCCGGTCGGTATCTCCACCAAAAAAGGTGGCGATAGTGGGCTTAAGCGCGGGAAGACGCGCCGATGGGTCGAACGAATCAGTTCCTCTAGCTCCAAGAAGGCCTACGCACCTGTCTAGGCATAGTATAGACACTACGCCTGCTTCTCTGGCATCTACATCAACATCAACATTGGCATCAGCGTCTACTGCGGGCTTGTTGCCGAAAGAGTCAATATTGAGGAGGGAAGCTAGTCCGGATAGAGTCTTAGGGTCTGGAAACAGAGTCATGCTCCGGAGGACAAGCACGAACAAGAGCCCGTTGCCGCCCCTATCGTCGTCCCGTGCCGGGAGTAGTTTGTCGATGACAAGGAATACGAGTACGCCCGAGTCTGAGGGTGACGGCGATGTAGCGGGGGGAGAGAAGAGGATGAGCGGAGGTAATGGACCAGTGCCAGTGCCATTCCCGCGTTCGGTTTCTGGAGAACGTTCTGGTACACCCTCCCCTTCGCCCCGGATGGAAGCGTGCATAAGGCTGGCTGGAAATCCTTCGACTTCTACTGCTTCGGGTTCTGCGGATTCTTCAGCGAACGCGAACGCAAGCACGAACGAGAAGCCGCGTCCGCCCAGGGGTAGGTTCCAGAGTGAAATTAATGGTAGTTCGAGGGTGAAGCAGAGGCCGAATTCGTATGATGAGCTTGGAGCGAAGCCGTCGAGGACGAGATTTGAGAGCATGGTAAACTTGGGGAGGACAGACCCGGCCATGGCGAGTGCGAGTGACTTGATGGTAAGGGATTCGATGGATGGGAGTGCAGTGAGGAAGACACTCGTGGTTAGAGAGGAGGGAAAGCCCCCAACCCATTTTGTAAGTTCTTCTCTTGGCCCTTGAATACCCCATAGCCCCCCAAAATCCCCAATCGTTTTATATTTGATCGCGTATCGTGGTCTGTTTATCTTTGCATCGGGATGTTGATTGACTTATTTTTGGTCTTCATTTTCTAGCAATTGGGGAATTGCATCGGGAAAGGCCAGTTTGGAAGCGTGTATAGGGCTCTCAACCTCAATACGGGCCAGATGGTTGCTGTGAAGAGGATTCGGTTGGAGGGGTTGAAGGAAGATGAGATTTCGACGTTGATGAGGGAAGTTGATCTTGTCAAGAGTTTGTCGCATCCAGGGATTGTCAAATATGAGGGTATGGCGCGTGACGAGGATACGTTGAGTATAGTCCTCGAGTAAGCGCCTTCTTTGACTTTTAATATGTCTTGTTCTAACCCGATCTTTCCCTTTCCTGCTTTCAGATATGCCGAGAACGGATCACTCGCACATACCCTTAAGGCGTTTGGGAAGTTGAACGAGAAGTTGGTGGCTAGTTATGTCGTCAAGATCCTGGAAGGATTACACTATCTCCACCAGAGTGACGTTGTACACTGCGATTTGAAGGCCGCCAATATCTTGACCACGAAGAATGGGAATGTCAAACTGTCCGATTTCGGTGTATCCCTTAACCTTCGTGCAATGGAGCGCCAGACCCAGAATGACGTTGCCGGAACTCCGAATTGGATGGCTCCTGAAGTTATCGAGCTCAAAGGCGCTTCAACTAAATCCGATATTTGGTCTTTGGGCTGCACGGTTATCGAGTTGATGACTGGGAAACCGCCGTATGCAGATATTAGCAATAGCATGTCCGGTCAGTTCCTCCATTCTCTTTGTTCATTGCGACACTAATTTAAGTGGCGAATAGTGATGTTCCGCATTGTAGAGGATGATATGCCTCCGATACCCGAAGGCTGCTCTGAGTTGTTGCAAGAGTTTTTGCGGCAGTGTTTCCATAAAGATCCTTCCAAGAGGCCGAGCGCAGAGCTTTTATGTGAGCATCCATGGTTGAAGAAGAATTGGGTTGCTCTTAAGGTAAGTCTTCGCTCCGTCAGATTAAGTAAGGTTTGGAGCGCTAACTCAATGGGATTGGTACACAGGATTTAAGACCGCAAGACAGCATTCCATTCCTTCGTCGGGTCAGTGCCGACTTGCAAAAGTCGGACATGGTGCGGTACCTAGCGAAGATGGACTTTTCCGATTCGCCGACTAATGCGGAATCCCCGAGGGATATCACGGCCAGCTCACCGCCGGTTTCGCCCACGTCACCCATTGGTAGACGGACCTCGAACGCCTCTATGCGCCCGCCCCCTCTTGATACTGGATTCTCCCCAAGCGAACATAGCTTTGTTAAGACGACTTTCAGTAAACGTGGGTCAATCTCTACTGACCATTTTCTTCGTAAACTGACGTTGTCTTCCAGCTGTAACCTGCCGTGTTTGCCTTGAGAACGTGAAGAAAACTGCAGTTTTGTGTGCTAAATGCAGTTTGATTTCTCACTCCAAGTGCGCACCAAATGCGCCGCCAACCTGCGACCTTCGAACACAACTCCTCACATATGCTCATTACGCGGAACAAGGGAACCCAGCAAGTCTATATGCGAACCCGTTATTGGATCACCATGATATCCCCCGTGGCCCGGTTGCGTTGTCAGATGTACCTTACATCGCTCATAATAGCCCTCGCACGAGTGTTGATACCCCACCACCTCCACCCACCCACCACGCCACCAACTCCCACCCTAGCTCTCCGCCGACTGCTTTCAGACTCAGAGCAGTGTTTAAACGTTCCCGGTCCAACCTGACTAATGAAGCCACCTCGCCTTCTAGTGCCCCGGCTTCCGAACCTGACCTTTCCAATTCGAGGACAGCGTCGAAAGATGCCCTTGGCGGTACCACCGCTGACAAGACCAAAGACCCGCACTTCGACGAAAGAACGCCGGTGCCACGCAAACGCCAGCCCTCAGTGTTGCGTAAACGGTCAAGAGAACGTCCGCGGTCGTACACGAGCAACAGCACCGGTCTCAGCAGTCTACGAAGTGCCGCGACAGCTGCTGAGAGTATTAATAGCAATGGTCAGCCTGAGAATGGACGCATGTCGCAGCTGTCTAATGTAGGCAATGCTGGGACCTCGTCTTCGCATGAGCGGAATTCGAGCGGTGGTCATAACAAGGAACGAGGACAGCCCAAGAAGAAGTCGATTTCGATCCAACCCACTGCGCCTTCAAATGTGGCGTCAGATGCGGAAACAAATGAGCTAGCCGAGCTTAGTACGGCTTCATCTGCGCTTCCTGGGTCTTTACCCCCGGATGCGAGTCGACGTTCGAGAGCAAAACGTGACGCTAAACAATCAGGCAATTGTGTTGTACAGTGAATTCTTTCTTTTCTGGTCTTCTTTATGCACTCCTTTCGGTTGTTTCTTTTCATGGATTCAAAACATACTTGGCATTTCATGCACAGTCATCCAACGTTTTTCTACTTTTCCAAAACATCAACAACTCAACTCGGATACTGGTATTTGTATTGTCTATTCGTATTAGTCGTCTTCAATAGTGTAATGACACCCCTCCTCTCATTCCGTCTCCCCTTCTACATGACCCATCCCTTCCCCCATCCTCACGTCCATACTGTTTCTGGACTTGTCATACGGACGTTTGACTTGTAAAACCATTGCCTTTAATAGCCCTGTTGATAGTAATGTACCGCCCGTAGCTCATTCCGTGTTGTTTCCCAATACACGTTGCAATTGTTGAGCAAGCAAGATTCCTGAACCTATAGTACAATTTACAAATGCGCCTAGAATGCAACACCTATAGAATGAGTACGGCAAACAAAGTCTAATTCTTCTCTCTTGACCTGAGAGCCTTTCTGCGGCCCTCAAGAGCATTGTATGCGTCTGTGATCTCCTTAAATTCATCACTGCCGTTCTTCATGTCAAGGATCTTCTCCACCGCGCCTCCAACGCCGTCCGCTTCTTCAACATTCTTCAACTCGACTGCCTCCTCGTCATCGTCATTCCTATACATCAAGGCAGCTGCGATACCGATAGCTATATGCTTTGTGGGCAAACCGTGTTTCTTCGCAAGAAGGAATGGTCCCAAGAGCCGTTCATCTTGCTTCAGCTTGCGAAGAGGCTGGCGCCCAACCCGAGTGACGTCATCAACCACATCCGGGTTCTTGTATCGGCCAATGGTCTTCTGGATATAGGCCTCCATGTCGTCCTTGTTGAAGGCCTGAGGGTATTCTTTCATGAGCGCCTGACCACTCTCCCTCATGGCGTCCTCTACGATAGTGAGGATGTCCTTGTTGCTGATGGCTCCGCTGATCACCTTATGGTGGAAGATGGCTCCGAGGTATGCGGTGATCGCGTGGCCACAGTTGAAGATGTAGAGTTTGCGGGCTTGGTATGCGGGGAGGTCGTCGGTGAGCACCATCCCTGGTATTGGGGGACTGAGTGTTGGGACGGGCCCAGAGCGGTCGACAGATTTGAGAGCATGGATGTCAACGATCCATTCTGTAATTCGAATCGAATCAAAATTAGGTCAGAATATCGTGTGGAGTCTTAAGAAAGTGACATACCGAAGAATTTGTCAACTCCAACGCTGAGCGTCTTCTCCTGTTCATGTACGGGTTGGGGGACGATTCTGTCAACGGAACAATTCGCAAAGCCGACGCAACGGTCGGCCCATGCTTGCACCTCTTTGTCCAAGTCTTTGTAAACCGCGTCTTTCAAGATGTCAGAGGCCCCCTTCCCGTTTTCGCAAGCGATAACGTTCAAAGAGCCGGAACCTTCTTCTTTGCGGAGGGTGATACCCCGAGCGATGATAGGGGCAATATGGCTGAGGGCTCCGAAACCGACGCTCGTGGTGATGATCTTCATCTCCTTGTCCGCAACATCCTCTGCGAGGGTCATGATGCCCTCTTTATCATTGGATAGGACACCAGAGACGCTGTTGACACGGAATGGTCGAGGACGGCGTGGCTCAAGGTAGCTGATGGCGTATGTATGGTCGGTGTTTAGGCGAGATATGACCTTGGGATTGATATCAGCGAAAATGACATGGTACCCAGCCTTGGCTAGGAGCATGCCAATGAATCCAAGGCCTATACTGCCTGCACCAAAGTGCACTGCAGTGGGATGGTCAAAGCGGGGTGAACCGGACGGCCGGGGAGGCACCTGGGCGTTCGACATTCAGGAAATGCGATGAGGAAGAATTGAGTGTAGGGGTAACGATATGTCGGCGGTTAGGAGGGCCAGGACATAAGTATTGGGACATGTTAGGTGGAGAGGAGCCATTACCCCGGTAGACATCATAGTTGTCAACATAGGAAGGCCGGGGGTGTTGTGGAGAAGGTTGACGCTGCGGTGGCTTTTCTTCATATTTACTGAAAATACATCATCCAGCTCCTCATCATTGACTGGATTGCTCCTCTATTGACAGTCTCTCGATGACGACTCTTTGCTCCTCACTAATCTCCTTCCGGGAATCAGCGTCTTTACTGTACTTGGCTGGTCCACCGCTCCAACGGTTCCCGCCCTCATTCACGTTGCAGTTCTCGAAAGGTCCTAGCGAATGAGTCCACTCCGCCAAACTTTCATGCAGCATTTACGTGGTCGCGGGAACCACTGCATGCTGCATGGATTGACATAACCATGACACACATCCACGTATGCCGAGACCCCTGGCTACCTCTGCTGAATGCCGTTGGGAGCGGATACGCCAAAAATAACCAGGAATCTACAAAGCCATCCACAATGAAGACCATGAAGAAGGGGGTACAACCATGTGGAATGAAACGACCCATTAATTGCGACCGTCCCCCAACATGTTGGAACAGCATGCTCACTGCTGGTATATGGCTTTCTTTCCGGCCAGGCCATCACCATGTAACCGCGACAATTTCTCGTTCGGTAAGTTCAAGCCGCACTATGAAAAGACGTTTGACAGATTCTGTGTTGTCTATCTCTTTAGTGATCGATTCACCGCTGGGTATTGAAACCCAGTCAAACACTCGACTCCCGCATAAAAAGGGAGCAAGGGGTACTCCGCGTCAAAGTTTCCCTTTCACGATCCCCCTAATATTGAATCTTGCGCGCCAAGCGTATACGATCCGGTATCATGCTCGTCAAAGTTTCTGCTCTGGTGGCTTTCGCCAATACCCTCATTAACGTCGTGCTATCTTCGCCAATGTTTGAGACCAATGCGGAGCGAATGGCGCGTGGGCTTGCACCTAATCCTCCTGTGCAATTTGCCAGACGAGCTACTGCAGTCGGGGGTGGGCGCCTGTCTCAATGATAGCCGTTGCTCGATCTAACGCTGGACCGTTTTTCAATTAGCTGCTAAGCGCACACAACCCTCACCCAGGCCGCCCTCCTGGTACGCACCAATAGTTTGTATGAATTAGGGGAAATGTAATTATATGCCAATTAGTCACACTGGTAAGATTGAAGTCAGGCCGGGCGGATTCGTCAGAAACTGGGAGAACGGTGGAATGTAAGTCACACAGGACCCGGTACTTCAATCGCTCACTGTTTCGTGCTGGAGACAGAAGCGGCGTCAACTTCAGCGGTGATCCACTGGAGGTCAAGGTTTGCAAGGCTGGACCTTATACCGACCGCTACGACATAATCGCCACGGTAAGTCGTACTCCGAGGCTGATTTCATGCTTGGACTCACAACGCACGTCACAGAATGCCGTCTTCCAGCCTCCCTACTACGTCGGTGCAAGTTCTGGGTTTTTCCCCGGGTCTCTAACTACGGGTAATCGAAGGTTTGCCTAGTTTTCTTTCTTTCCTTCACCTGTACCTGCTCAGATACATCGTCCTCCACCTCCCGACAGCTCGGTTGCTTTCATCAACGTCCCCCGAAGTAAGAGGCTTTCACCTCTAAGGGCAATGAACCCGGATACTTATCCTATTTCACCTGCTATCAAACCTCATCTCACATAACCAGCCCCTCCCAACGCCCCTCCCACATTGATTGATGGGAACTACTACGAATCTGCTATCTGGTCATACGACCCCAAGACCAAAGAGCTTTCCCGTACGTCCAATCGCTCTTGTTTCCCACTCCAAGTCCTCCCATCCCTGGTGGAGCTGATACCTCGATTTTCTTCGCGTAGCTCAATGGATTAACCCCGATGGAAGCAAGCCTAACACCACGATTGCGTTCGACATTCGCGCGGTATGTTCTTCCTTCTCTTCTTCGACATCCCCTTTAGTACGTTTTCTTTCTTACAAGCGTATCACATTTATAGAACGAGTTGTTCTTCGTCGGCGACATATCTCAGTGGAACGTATCTGGATCATTTGCATCTGCCGTCGTGCGTGCCACTTTCACCTTCGAAGCCCCCAAATAACTCTAACTCCCTTCTTCCATGACAACAGCAATTTTATCTTGTTTAAACTTCTGTTTCGGACGTAGTTGGGTCCACAACTATTTCCGAGGATGTTTCATGCTGGTCTCATGTTAATATCGGACTTATTCACGAAATTAGTTCTTGGGTCCTTCCATTCCATTCCCTTCCTACTCTCCTTTAACGGTCGCAGTCTTTAGTAGATAATGAAGAGCATTTTCACCCAGATACTCAGAATTCTGAACTTCTCTATTCCGGAACGTTTCGCCTTCAAGCTCTGGGCTTGATAGTGCGGATGTGCTCAGATATATCGATTCTGAATGCTTCTTTATTTCCAGAACGAAACCAAGAAACTCATAAATAGTAAAATAAATTTACTTATGGACTTACGAACGAAGCGACTTATTTCAAGCGACTTGAGTAGGCCCTACAACCCCTTTACTCTGGGAACGCGAGAGAGCGAACGTCTTCGATCCAAGCTGCAGCGGCATCGGGGAACTCCCAAACCATAACACCTGCGTCTATACACCGGTTTTCAAGTTCGTTGGTAAGTCTCCACATTTGAATTGGAACGGGGAACTTACTCCAGCCTTGGTTCTTCGCCTGCGACACACACTGTGCTAAGGTGGAGGTCGGCATAAATCCGTTACTAGCATCGCCAGCGGTAGCAGGTTTCCCAATTACGAGTTTCGAGAGGGGGATTCCGTTGGCTGCGATTTGGAACAGAGCAGATTGAGGCCAGGTGCTGGAGGATGTGGTGAGCAGGCCAGAGCAGGTCGTGTATTCATTCGTGCCCTCTGAAACAATTTGAGTATCGATTAAAAGGTGAAGCTTGGTGGAAGCTTACGATTGTAGAACTGGTATTGTGTCGCATTAGGTCAGAACGTGAACTTGGCAAATGAGGCATGGAGCTTACCTGAACGTTGTACCAGTCAATCAAGTTTCCAACGTTCCTGTGCACTGTGAGGTATGCACCTCCACCAAATTTGTTAGGAGAAAACCTGGTCCAGTGTCAACAACGACCAGCAACCAATCAAGTTCATGGTTGACTGTACCATGGTGCAACAGCTGGGAGGGAGACGAGATCAATTGGAAGTTACATATAACGCATGGGGATCAAGGACTAACGAGCATGGGTGAGGATAAATGATCCTTGAGGAAGTTGGGCTCGAAGTTGCCTTGTGAAGTCAGTAAGCCATTGCTAGGTGAGGATTAATAGGAGTTCAATTGACATAAGAGGATGATTCACCTCAGCCCTTCCGTCGCCTGCATTAATGGCATTGAAGTCCTTCAGTCAGGCACCACGTCAATATCCCTTCACGTCAGCACGAAGGAAGCACTCACTTCATAGTCAACATCGACACCGTCCAAGTTAAACTGTTTAACGAAGGCAGCCATATTGTTCGCGGTGGCGATGGGGTCAGCGCCAGATGATGTCGGTGCATCGGTGGCACCAAAGAGAGAGACAATGATCCGGATACCGGCGGCCGCGTATTGGGATTTGACGTTGGCACGTTCCGCATCAGTGAGCTGCGTCCATTCAGCGGCCTATGGACAGGGCAAGTGAATGTTAGAAATGCTACCGGTGGTTCAAATCGTGGAGGTTAACTCTTACTTTGTCGAAAGCTCCCTCCGTCAACAGGAAAGAAAGGGCGCTGTGAAAGGTTTAGTGGGCATGTGTTTGCAACGTAGCATTGCTAGATGACGAACAAAACGTTGTAGCCCTATGTACGACAACTTCAGCAGAGGCGCATTCAACGACGAAATGATAGCCTCACCCGAACTTGGTTGACCGGCGGGGGTCCAGTCAAGCCGGAGACAAACTTGTCGCTATAGATGACGAAGCGCGGAGCTGCAGGGACAGCGTTCTTGGCGCGAGTCGTCAAAAAGCTCTTGGCTGTGTCGGTAAGGTTGTGGGCTTCCAGGGGTATTGCGGCTGCAACCAAAAGACTGGAAAGGCCAAAGAGAAGGGCGCCAATCCATTTGAGCCCGAACATATTTGATCTGGAGCAGTGATCGTTTGGTCAAACTCGTTCCAGGGGCAAGGTATAAACCTTGGAAGCTTAACGTCGTTCCTGAGCCCGGTTAAATACGCATTTCCGGGTCGTCATTGCGAAGGCTTGAGAAAGCGAAAAAGCCTATTGTGTTAACGACCTCCCGCAAAGCCTGAAGGAGAAAGGTCGATAGGAGTCATCCATGCGGTCTCCTAACCAAAACATCTCTCTTGAGTACCCAAGGCGAAGAGAATCTCGTTGAGTTCATACCTCTTTATCAATCTAGCAAAAGAGCAGCTCCTCAAGATGGTAAAGAGACACGGCATAGCGCATATATTTGGTACCGCTGTGAATATCTTCTGGATTTCGCGAGCTTCCAATGCGCAAAAGCACGGGGAATTGCGAGCATGCATATGGATCGAATGTTGAACCATGAGCGTAGTGGAGATGGAAGGAAGGTTAAAATGCACACACTTGATCAATCGGCCTGCCCGGGTTCCCATACATTGACTCTTGTTTCTAAGGAAAGTTTTATGAGGCATGGAGCACGAAGAATCGCGTGGTCGCGGAACGGATGGCTGGTCCGGGGTAACGAGAAATGTGGTCAGCGGACATCAGAATGCGCAAAATCCACACTGCGAGTTAGCAATTGGGAACGAAGGGACCAATATATGCATGGTTGAACCAATGTTTCTATACACTTTCCCTTGACCCTCAATTCAGCAGTGGGATTCACTGGCAGTATGTGGAACCACCGTACATGAAGTCCTCAACCGCCTCCCAGACAAAACATCGTGCGACGAGCAGGCATCAAACTGTGCGCCAGCCGTTGGTAGTTGGCTCCTTGATTATCAGTCGGCCACGTAAGCCTATCAGTGTTCCGAAATGAGAGTGAGAAACACCAAGTGGGATCTTCTGCGGGAAGCAAAACAACACTGAGCGCCACGAGCACTGTCTTCTTACTCCACTTCATCGTGGTTTTCCCTAGCAACATTTCCTGACGAGAAGAAAGGCGCATTTGCGAGAATGGCGAAAACGCAACGCTATCGAGGGCACGCATATTTCCCTCGCCAGAGCTTCTTGAAACAATTAGCTGGAGCGAGAAGGAAACTCGACTCAATGTGAAAACGAGACCAAAGATTGGTGAATGAAATGAAGGCCTTGAATAGGAACCCAAGTTCTATTTTAATCGTGTGAGCCACGAGTTACCCGCTTCCAAAAATGGCGAACTGAGCTCCTGGGTTTTCGAGCGCTCTGCGCTTCGTTGGGAAAAACTTGGTGCTGTAAACACTTGCTCTTGTAAATT
The DNA here is from genome assembly GCA_018524895.1 of Podaxis sp. C-F-101400. Taxonomy (NCBI): domain Eukaryota; kingdom Fungi; phylum Basidiomycota; class Agaricomycetes; order Agaricales; family Agaricaceae; genus Podaxis; species Podaxis sp. C-F-101400. Next base: position 101,018 of record JAEUWR010000623.1, on the reverse strand, counting down.
CCTTACCTGATACTTGTGATCTGCGACACTCTGTGAACTTAATCTCTGACAGGAATCTCAGGGAACAAAAGAATGGGTGCGGCTTATCCTTTCAAAGCTCATGCCACAATCACAGTCAAAGAAGAAATATGATTTATCATGAGCGCGAGTCATACGTGTCTTCAGAAAAGGGTGGTTCAGATATTCTACTTCATCCGATCCCCCCACTACCCGAAGTAGGATTACACAGGCCACGAGAGCGAACGAACAGAAGTGATCCAAGGCGAGGCAGCACGGGGATACTATGCGGTCAGCGGTCACTTGAGAATCCAGCCTCGATTTCAAATCATGCCAGAGAAAGTTGCGTACCTCCCATACCATGACACCACCGTCTAAGAAGAATACTAGTCAGCCACAATTCCACAAACGCCCGAAAAAAGATGTGCTCACTCCACCCCTTGTTCTTTGCCTGCTGCACACAAGTAGCCAAAGTCGAAGTCGACATAAATCCACTTGCAGCATCGCTGGCCGTGGCAGGTTTCCCGATTACGAGCTTGCTCAACGGCACCCCATTGGCTGCAATTTCGAATAAGGCGGTTTCAGGCCAGGTACTTGACGACGTCGTGAGTAAGTTGGCACAGGTGGTGTATTCGTTGGCACCCTCTGTTTAAGCTCGTTGGTGTTGAAGAGATAGCTGGGGGTGAAGAGGCTTACGGTTATAGAACTGAACATTGTACCAATCGATCAGGTTGCCTACGCTTTGGTGGACCTTGAGGTAGCCACCTCCGCCCCATTTGTTGGGCGAGAACCTGTTACAACAGCCTCAAAACAAACGTCCATGTCTACTGCAAATGACCCACCACGGTGCAACAGCTATATAAATGACTTTTCTTAGCTTCATCTCAAAGGAGTGCATAACACAGCAACATACGAGCATGAGTGAGGATATAAGTTCCCTGAGGCAACTGCGCCCTCAACTGTTTCGTGAAGCTGATCAACCAGTTCTAACAAGCCCCATGTCATCAAACATAGCCTTGCCTTAGTCAACATACCAACATACCTCGGCATTACCATTCCCGGCATCAAATGCATTAAAATCTTCATAATCAACGTCAATACCATCCAGGTTGTATTGCTTAACCCAAGCTGCGAAAGTATTAGCAGTGGCAACGGGGTCAGCATTAATTGTCGTCGGAACGTCGGTCGACCCGAAAGCCGAGACAACGAGCTTGATTCCGGCTGCGGCATATTGGGATTTAATGCTCGAGCGTTGGGAGTCTGTTAAAGTAGTCCATTCGTAGGCCTCAAGGTATCATAAGATAAGTGTTGTGTGGACAAGCATGAGTCATAGGGCCACATACCTTGTCCCATGCTCCTTCCAGCAGCAGGAACGAAAGAGCGCTGCATACGAGAAAAGGTGAGCACGCATACACTGATCACCACTAACCATCATTCTTACAACACATTGAAACCCTGCGAACCCGCCACCGATATCAGCTTAACACGCCTCCGTCGCCATTAATTGCACAAAGAATCTCACCTTTATCTGCGAGACAGAAGGCGGCCCGGTGGTACCGTCGTATGCATCTCCATAAACGACGAAATGGGGCGCAGCGGGTGTAGCACGAGCGAGAAACTCTTTCGCTTGGTTATCCAAGTTGCTCCACACCGTCTCGTTGACCACGGCAGATAGGGCCCCGTGGATGGAGATTGTCAAGAGCGTTAAAAGGCCTGTCCAAGAGAAGAGCATTTGTTGCAAGTAATCCCAGAAATCAGTGAGAGGTTCGAGAGAACATGGGGCCGAAATATCACTTTTATATACCGGCCATACTAGAGGTAGAACACTTCTCGGAGGACGAGAAAAGGCCGAGCCACCAGCACAAGTTGTCTTCTTCAGGGCCAGCTGATTCGTCCAACGTGGATACTCTCCTCACCGCCCTTGTCTAAGAACATAGTCAACGACCAGTGTGGAGTTCAAGGAGTAAACAATGGGAGAATCCTCAAACTGTACATTTTTGCAGACCTTCTGGACCATGCATACCGGTAGTACACATTGCGCATCATAATGCATGCAGCTTAACGAGGTAACCACCACCGCTACGAAGACCATGTGGGTTTCAAGAAGCATTATCATGATAAGCATTTTGAGCACTGAGGGATGGAGAGCATACGTGGTCGAATACGAGGACGGAAGACACATGTGCATCAGAAGTCGGATGCGAGCACTAGCCATGCGTTTTGGTAAAGGTATTCAATTGTGTTGCATACGAAGTTTGGTGGTCGAAAGGGTCAGTGTTGGTTAAAGTTGGGCCAGGTGACGTTGAGCCGAAGTCATTACTCCTTGGATAGCAGGAAGCCGATAGAGCCGTATCTGGTAAGTCAAGTCCAATGCCTGTCACCGGTTGCTACCATATCATTGAGCAGAAAGACCAAGAGCGTCCTTGAATCGGGAGTAGCAGATACGCCAAGAGAAATACTCCCGTGGGTCACCATTTTGTTGAAGGGAGGTTCTGGAGCAGAAGGGATGCACGTGCACCAGAAGTCACGCAGAGACTGCCATGTGTTGTATCGAGGTTCGCTCGTCTGAACGAGTCACGGTGGTTGAGTGCTTGAAGAAGTATATGTTGGTAGATGTTAGACGGAGTGACGTTCATCCGGTATTGTGGCGTTCGTGGTAATTGGAAGCAAATTGCACAAGGATAGACGAGGATCCAAGCTCAGCTGCGGAGGCTATGTCCGATGCTGAGCGACGACCAAGTAGTGGGTTGCACGGAGCCTGTCCTAGAGGTAGCGGGGGGTTGGAGAAGAGTTTCTTAGGCTTATAAAGGGAGGGAGCTGAAGCAGGTTTTGCGGCGCTTCTAGGTAACACGATTCTTGATGGAAGATGTACTGTTGGCCCCACGCAGAGCCGAAGGACCACCAATGTTACGGGGCAGCGTAGGACCCAAGACATCTGCGAGGGGAACCACAGAGCCTTGGGGATTACACGTTTCGGTTTAGCCCCCGTCTAGATGTAGCCGCACGGAAAGCGAGTGAACCATTTGTGCCCAGTGCAGTGATAAAGGTGTTCAGAGCACCCACGTCGGGGGACAAAAGATCAGTTACTAGCGGTGCGTTGTTAGCCTCCGGGTGAACCCGTTTATGTTTTTTTTTTCTGGCCAAGGACTGCGAGAGGCAAATCGCATGAAGTCAGAAACACCATACCCGGTAATAACACCATGTAGTTTTTACTTTCGCGCACTGTTGAAGCTGGTTCTACCGAATGCAATGATCGTAAGGTCACGAAACCCATGTGGTTCCTAACATCCCAGCATTAGAGTTAGATACGGCTTTGGCGGGACAATAGCCGATTTCCCAAGCTTCGGAGTTCACTGCATACCAGACGAACCACGTGTCCTTTGCAGTTAACTGCGGTCGGCCATGCATGTGTACTTATGTGGGTCTACCGGGTTAACTATAAATGCCTGTTTAGGTACTTTTGAGTAGCCATGCAAGGGACTGACTGAGCCATGCGCACATCGTGAATACAAGCGAGCTGGAGACAACTCATTGGAGCAAGGAGGTACAGTATATACTTAGGCAAGCCATGAAACGGAGCCCATGATGCATGATACGTGAGAGGTTAGGGCGTCTGGGGAGACCGGCCGGGTTACCGGTGTTAGACAGATGTGGAGAAAAAGCAACTGATTTCGGCAACTAAAAATACCAAGGGTGGGAGGTGATCAGCTTCATCAGAGTTCCCTTCGGGTTGGGTCACCGAGTCTGGGAGCTGGGAAAAGCGGCGATCGGGATTCGGAACTGCTTGCCGATTCCAATTTTTGGCGCTCAGGCGTTTGGGCTCGAATGAGTGAAGTAAGTATTGCTTGTGTTGAATGTGTAAAAAAGGAATAACGATGGATGGCCATCCGTTTGGTAGTTATTTCCTTGGTATGTCGGTATTGTATCTTTTGTAAGGAGGGACAAGCGAAGAGGTTATTATCATTTTCCTCCTTGACGAGAGTGTGAATGGGTGAGATAAATGGATTGATGATCCACCCCAGGCGGAGGAGGAAATTTTCACTACTTCGATGTGACTTATTCATAGTGCTTGGAAAGTTTGGGAGTTGAGATGAGCTATACGGGAGGGGGACATGGGGTGCAACGTTTGCGATGTTATTACATATGATAATTACTATCAAGTTTTGTGTACTAGGTAAGGACTATTCCAACGGCATTGTTGGGCGTGCAGGGATGATTAAGTAGTGAATATGATGGGGACGACACGTGATTTCGATAAGAAGCGAGCCTCAAGGCGGGACAGGACTTCTTGACACCCTTTATGTAAGGACAAGCAGTCGCCATTATTATATCTACCCCCTAATCTTTCATTCCTCCCCGTCGACCCTCTTCAGCCGTCAATATTCAATGGCTTCTCACCTCTCAGACGATGCCTACGCTCCCCACAATCGCGCGTATCCAAAGTCCGTGTCCACTGGGTAAGCTTTCGTTCATTCAAGCTCAATCCATTGTCCGCTGACGACGCTACGGGCGTGCAGGAAATTGGAGGCAGTGTTGAAGAGGGTTTCAAAAAGGGCCGCGCTATACGAGGACCAGATGAGGGACTTAGAGGTATGTGTAGTATCCGAACTCTGGGTTTTTCTGTTTGTCTCCAACACTCCACCTCTTACAGGTCAAGTTATCTCACCACCTTGGCGACTTTCGCAAAGTCGATAGCGACCTGCAACAGGCATCGCACACTCTCCAGGTTGGTTTCCGTTCGAGTGTGTCGCGAAGTGTTGATGGCTAATAGTATCACAGCTGAATTCAAAACGAGCGGACCGCGCTTTAGCAGTACAGGTGCCACACATCGAGAATGAGCTTGAGGATTCCATGGAGGCACTCACAAAGTTGGGAGGAGAACTCCCTGTGATTCGGTCGCAGGTGAATAGCATCGCCGATGTCTATTTGTCAGGTCATGAAACCGTAAGTCTTCGTCCATTTATACGGTTTTGGTAACCGCTTGACTGACAGGCTGACTGGATACCATTCCTGAACCCCCTTCTTTTGTGCAGGCCAAGATACTCGTATCCGAACTAGACTGGCTCAACACAGACTTTTACGAGCGTTGGCGGCGCATCATTTTCACCTCGAATAGTCCGGTTTCTTGGCGGTGGAAGGCCATCATGCGCTCTCTATTTGTTATTTCGTTCATGGTTTGCTTCTGGCTATTTTGGATTGCCACTGCTGGTGCATATCGTGCTCACAGACATAGACTTGTCTGGGGTGACAAGCTCATGTCGTGAGCATTCGTCGCTGGGGATCTGCCGTCGCGGTTTCCTCTAACTTATCACATCACGGCATACATATACCTTATGCATCGTTTTGCATTTCGTTCGCTGCTTTATCGTATTCCTACATATCCCACTCATTCCTCACACACACTCTTGCTATAGACAAGCCAATCGTATCTTGTGATTTTGTGTATATTACTGTAAATATTGGGAATATATCCTTGTACAAAAGGAGTTTGACGGCTGAAGGTCCCTCCTCCTTTTTTGGCATGTCCCTGATCGACATATCCACTCTCCGTGCTTGACAGTATACTGCAGTCATGGACGGCTTTGACGACCTTCTCGCACCTTCACGCCGCGTTCTTGAGGAGAACCCATTCGCGAATCCCTTCAGCAGTGACAGATCGCATTCTCCAGACCCATGGACATCGCCGTTCGTCAACACGCAGCAAAACGACGTTTTCGGCTCCTCTGCATTAGATCCATATGCCAATCCATACGAATCCTTGACTTCTTCCTCAACGGCACGGCATGATGACGAACACGAGGAAGGGGGTCGCGCAACCACTGTTACTACTTCTCCGACTAGCACGAAAGTAGAAGAGGCCCCCTTGAGTGACCCCTTAGACTCTGCCGCGCGTACAAACGATGACGACGACGAACCCCCAGCACATCGTCTTCCAGGCTTCAGAGAAAGCCGTGACATCCCTCGGCCCAGTTTCAACGAAACTGCAACTATACGACCTACAGAACCTGAGCGGTTTGATAGGTCATCGGTAGCATCCTCCACTAGTGCGCGACCGCTTATTCCGCCTGCCGCAGCGACAGCAACACCGCCAGCTGCCCATGAGGAACACGTTGAACACGATCAAGGACGGGAAAGGGAAGAACGACCCAGAGGCGCCTCCGGTTTCCTCGCCCATGCTGCAACTACCTCAACAACAAACACTGAATCGGAAACTGTGACGAAGTCTTCGCAGTTCGCATCGCCCTTGGATGGTGGACCCGGTGGTGAAATCGGCATTGATAGGTCACTCGCCGGGTTAACCCTCGGTGGTGAGGCCTTTGGTTCTGGTGTTGGTGTAGGCAGTTCTAATGGATGGGGCGGCGACAATGGGTGGGGTGCAAGTAGTGAACCCACACCTTCAACATCGTCTGGACCAAGCTTCGCTGATGCATCATCGAGTCAACGGCCAGAGGAGAATGAAGATAGCGATGATGATAAGCCTATCAGCCAGACATTGAGTCGGATACAGAGTGAGGATCCTGACAGGGCGGTATGTCTTTGGTCGTGATTCGTATGCGTGGATAGTTTAATTTATGCCGAAACTGGACACAGAAAGCTTTGAACGCTCGCCTGGGCGGGAAAACTGACATCCAACCCGTGTTTACTATCACAGTCGACGACCCCCAGAAAGTTGGAGACGCCATTCGCTCTTTCACGATGTACACTGTCCACACACGCGTATGTGGTTATTTTTATTCTCCTCGGGCATTGACCTAATCTTGATGCGGAAACACAGACGACATCGCCCATGTACCAAAAATCCTCCTTCTCGGTCCTCCGCCGCTACTCCGATTTCCTCTGGCTCTATGAAACACTCCAATTCAACAACCCGGGCGTAGTTGTTCCGCCCGTACCCGAGAAAAACACATTTGGCCGTTTTGATGATGCGTTTGTACGACAAAGGAGGTTCGCGCTCGAAAAGTGCATTCAGAAGATTGCCAACCATCCGGTACTAGGCAAGGACCCGGATTTGAAGTTTTTCTTGGAAAGTGACACCTTCGCTTTGGATGTGCGTGCGAATCCAATGACTTTATTGTGGACGGTGAATACTAATGGCGAGGTGTAGATGAAGCATAGAAAGGCGGAATCGACACATGAGAGGGGCGGGCTGATAGCTACGATCGGACAGACGTTTACTGGGCCGCGGTTCCATGAAACCGATGAGGTATGTCCAGCTTATCTGCCACTTCTGGTCAGGTTCTTATCATTCTGTGCTAGTGGTTCGACAGACAGAAAGGATATTTGGATAGCCTCGAATCTCAACTTAAGGGCCTCGTCAAGGCGGTCGAACTAGTAGCAAAGCAACGCGCAGGTTAGATCCTATTTCCCCCCTGGCTGACCCTCAGTGTTAACCTTGACCATGGTGCAGAACTAGCAACAGTAACGGGCGAATTCGCACAAACTATAAGCGACCTTGCATCCTCCGACGTTGGCCCACAGCTTTCTCAGTCCCTCTCCGGCCTTGCAGACGTGGAACGGAAAGCACAGGAACTACAGACTATCCAATCGGACCAGGATATGGTCACAATTTTAGCTACGTCCGACGAGTATTCTCGACTTATTAATTCCGTCCGTGTAAGTCCTCATCCTCTTCCACACGAAGTTGAGGTTCGCTGATTTGTATATGCATTGTTATTTCATTTCATTATCGCTAAAATTTAATCAGCTCGCGTTCAGCTCGAGGATTCGGATATACCACCACTGGAAGAACTCTGAGAGCGAGTTGCTGAGGATTAAGCGGAATCACGAGAAGAATAGAGCACAGGGACAAGTTCCAGCGGATCGACTGAGTTATTCGCTGCAGCAGATCGCCGAGGTGCGCCTTCATTGCCTTCGTCCCATTTACGACCTCTTATTGTACACAGGCTGAACGGAGAGCGTCCGAGTCCAAGCTCGAGTATGAACAAGTGTCCAAACTCGTCAAACAAGAAGTGGCGAGGTTCGAGCAGGAGAGGATAGAGGATTTCAAAGACTCGTTGAATGCGTTTTTGGAGGGGATGATTACGCGGCAGAAGACTGTGAGTATTGGTCGTTTTGATTCTGACGCTGCAGGTTACTGACCGTTGTTGATAGTTGATTGCGGCTTGGGAGAAATACCAGCAGATATTGTTGAACAAGGCTGACAGTGGGCCTGGGCAAACGCCAGTAATTCGCGTGTAGACTGCAGGGGTGTGTACTGTCATGGTGGGGACTGCACTCAATAATGTGTTCAAGTGACTTGATAGTTCAGATAAAGCTTGTAGTCACGGTCGTATGGTTGTGGAAGCGCGTACATTCGTCCAGTTGGTTGGAGTACATCCATAGATATCGCATCTCTCTTAATTTCCTTGTCTGCGCAAAGAATTTCCAAACTTGAATAATCCCTTATGTTAGAGTCCCCCGAGGTGTCGCATCCGCCCTATTTTAGGTCTATGAATCCTTTACGGAGGATGGGAGAAGAATCAGGAATTGTCTGGCTACATCGGCTAATTGACAAAAGAGGGTAAAAAATCATTTCATTTATTATATATCCTATGTATGTACAGTAGTGTCATCGCACAGTTACCTGCACCTTTAGGCGTTTACAATTACCCACAACGTATAGAAAGTCCAATGGAAACGGATACCATAGTAAGCCTATTGCTCCCAGTGTCGCCTCTTATCTTCCCCACCGACTTCAAGAAAATCCGACGGCCTATCCCTCTTCAAATTCTTCCTCCTGTTGTTCACAGGCAATCTCTGGTACGCCGAGTCCGGGCCAGGCTGCTGCTGATTCGGGTAAGCTCCCGGCGTCCCGGCCACACCGCCACCCATACCCATGCCGCCCATCCCAGCGCCCATATTCATGTTATTCACGTTGAAATTCGCGGCAGCAGCAGCCTGTTGTTGTAATGATGTAGCAGCTGCGAGTGCCGCAGCGAACGTTTGGGCGTTGTTAAGTTGGAATTGCAGTTGTTGATATTGCATTTCGGTCTGCATGCGGACTTGGTTGGGGAGGGAGGGGTTTTGGAGCATGATGGAGAGTTGATTGATCTGGGCTTGAAGTTGTGGAATGCTCTCGACAATTTGTGACATGTCGGCGAGAGTTGGATCGGGTTGATTTTCAGAGTAGAGGTTGTCTTGATCTCCGGACATAGTTTCGGGTGTGCCAGTGGACTGGTGATTGGATGTGTCAGATAATCTAACTTTTAAGATCATTATGGAATCTCACCTGGTTTGCGCTCGAAGACTCCCCAGGCTTGCCGCCTTGATGGTCCTCAGCACCTTCCCTCTTGCTATCCTCGATAGCCTTCTCGATGTAATCTGCGACTTGAGTGCGCATTGGCTTGTCCACAATCAGCTTGTCTAGTGAAGGGACCTTCTTCGAGCAGTTGGGGCAGATAAAGTCGCGCTCGAGTAGGTGTGTCTGGATGCATTCTTCGCAGTAAGATTTACCACAGCAAGGGGTCTTGACAGCGTCACGGAACAATTTGTTGTCGATTGGACAGGCGAGGGAGGAGTCAGTCGGTGGTTTCTCGCGAACTTCGGCCGCAGTCAGGCCTTTGGCACGAGACGACACCTGCTTTTGCCATGAAGCACTTGACAAGGGGCGACTTGAGCACTAGTTAGTTGACTCGGGTACCAAAAACACATACAGATCAGGTTGAGCCACGACATAGCCACCTTCGGGTGTAACCATGACTCCTTGGCCTATGTCGCCGTTGGGGTTCTCAACTGCTTTCAACATACTACGAGGGATACCCGTAGTCCTCTTGATGCGTGGGCGATTGTCGAATTCGCGGTCATTGTTGGTCGGGCAATCCTGAATCCAGTGTCCTTTACGCAAAGCAATTAGAACCTCATTGTCGAGATCGTATAACAGCTTGCCAACCTTTTTTCCCGCAACGATAACAAACGTAACTTGGAGGCAAAGGCCGATCTTGGTGAGGAGTGAACGGTTTACCTCCGCGTTGAGCCGCATTTCCTCCCCGTGGGTTGGAGTAAATTCGTTGGGCACTGTTTCCAAAGCAAGCACGAAAGGAACAAGTAAAAGCGAACGAGATAAAAAAAATGTTCATTAGAAAATGCACTACTACGTAGACAAAATGCCCCGAAGGGTAACACCAACTGTGACATCTTTTCTTGCGTTTCCTCCCAGTTTGCTGTCTGGGCTTGGAACATGGCTGCCATAGCCGCCGCCTCATCCCCTTTTGTAATGTTGTTGGAAATTACAGGTTGCTGAGAAACCATGAGGAGCAGGTCGGAGAATTATGTGACAGGGTGCATACTGGTGTAGAGCTCTTGTTCGCCGCGGAAGTAGAGGGTGGAGTTTCTTCCTTACCGTCGAAGCGTTTCGACATTGACCCCTTATGCCATGTTGTGGTAGAAGAACTCCCAGGTCGTTGTACAGGCTCCGAAGTCGGCAGAGTAGGCGTAACACCGGACACGTACATAGAAGCTTTCCCCCTGCCTGGTCGCGCAGCGGGCATCCGCTTGACAATGACAGACGATGACCGGGGAATAATTGTCGAGTCATCGTTGTATTCTGTACAACCCCAGGCCCCTCAGCGCCATCGCATGGGAAGAGAAAGGACGGTACGGACTCACCTTGCTTTGTCGCAGCATCGTACACGTAGAGGTCAAAGTCATTCGCCTTACTCATATTGTTCGCAAGTATAATTTCTCGTTTGAGGTCAAAGACAGATATACCAGTGCCATCGAATGTCACTCGCGACTCGTTCTTTTGTGAATTGAACTTGTAAAAAACGGAAGAAGCCATGTCTATTGATTGAGAAAAGTGTCGCTAAATAACAAAAGGTTTCGATGTGAAAGGATGGGGAGGGAGAGTGTGGAGAATGGACGGCAGAGCACAGGACGACGAGCACCGTCTCCGGAATTTGCCGCCAGGGTGGAAATTTGAACTCAGCCCTCAGCTTCAGAAATGCCGTAATCACGGTTATATGGGTGAGCATCCCGTGACTGCCCAAGTTAACACCGAAGTCGTTCGACCAGAATTTTATAAATAAAAGGCTGCTCGCATCCCACTTTCGGTTCGACCTACCTCCCCATATCCTCCTTTACCTCTCCTATGGCGGGCCAGGAAACGAACGGCTTGCGACAGCGTTCTGTCGAACCACCAACTAGCGGGAAGAATTATGGCTCAACTCAAAATAGTGGCACGTCGAACGGAAAGCTTGTCATTACCGAGGCTGGAAAAGCAGCGGACAAGCGATTGGATCAACACGAGGCGTAAGAGGCCGTTTTTTTTGTGGTAGATTCTCCAAGTACAAGAGTTTGATTTATAATATTCGCGCAGGTATGAGTTCGGTGGACCATGGGGCGTCACCGCTATCATCACTGGCTTTCCCATTTTGATGTATTACTTGTGGATTTGCTTGTGGTTCTATGACGGAAAACTTGTACACCCCACTTCTGTCGATGACATCGGTCCTTTCTTGCTTAAGATGTGGGGGCACGTGAAAAAGGTGGGTAGCCCTCGACGTTCAAATCTTCAGTTGTTTAAGTGCCATTATAGGACGCTAGCCCCAACCTCTATGCATGGAAGGTGTACTCTGGCAATTTCTTCTTCCAGCTCTTCATCGCCTGGATTCTCCCTGGATTCCAACAAGAAGGCCTCCCTGTTCCCTCTCTTGGCTACAAGACCCTCATGTACAACTGCAACGCCATCCAATGCTGGTACACTACCATCGTTGTTTCCTTCATTCTCCACTGGACAGGCATTTTCCGCCTCACCGAAATCATCGACAACTATGGCCATCTCATGACTGTGGCTATGATTTATGGTTTTGGTGTTTCTCTTCTCACTTATCTTCATGCCGTTGTGACGAAGACTACGATTCGTATGTCTGGAAATTTCGTGTACGATTACTTCATGGGTGCCTCCCTTAACCCTCGTCTTGGTCCCGTTGACTTGAAGATGTGGGCAGAGGTTCGCATTCCTTGGGTCATTGTTTTCTACTTGGCCGTTTCTGGTGCTTGCAAACAATATGAAACCCTTGGATATGTTACCCCCGTAAGTTGCTCTGGCTCAATTTTACATTAACAACTTCTAATGTCCGCTATAGAGCATGCTTTTCATGTGCCTTGCGACTGGACTCTATATGAACGCTTGGTATGGTGCTGTTTTTTTAAGGTTCAGACCAAAAACCTGAATTTAGTGCAGCGCCAAGGGTGAGGAATGTATTCCCCAAACCTGGGATATGTACCATGAAAAATGGGGTTTCATGGTCATCTTCTGGAACTTTGCTGGTGTTCCATTTGTAAGTGCGATGAACCCTCTTTGGTTTAGCTTAGCTTACGTGCATTACAGTCCTATGTTTATTCTGTCGTGTACATGGCTTCCCATGATCCCTCTGCATATCGGTTCTCTACCCTTGGCTATATCGCCATCTACACCACCTTGGTCACCGCTTACTATATGTGGGTACGACAGTAATGGATGCAAGACGTGACTTACGCGTTTTGGGCAGCTGGGACACTGCTATGGCACAAAAAAGTCACTTCAAGATGCAGACTCAAGGCATCACCAAGTTCCGCAAGACCTTCCCTCAGCTCCCTTGGAACACGGTTGAGAACCCGACCTACATCCAGACGGCTCATGGGTAGGTCCATCAGCCTTATGGAATTTGGCTAGTGCCCATTTGGATTACAGAAACCGCTTGCTGACCAGTGGCTGGTGGAAGTACTCTCGCAAGCCAAACTATGTTGCCGACTGGACCATGAGCTTCACCTGGGGCGCGATTGTCGGAACAGCAACGATCATCCCGTACTTCTACTCTGTGTTCTTCATCGTTGTGTTGATCCACAGGTGTTCGCGAGACTTTGAGCGGTAAGCAAACTTAACGGTAGCCGTGGATCTGAGCTGACTTGCTCGGCAGATGCGCAATCAAGTATGGCAAGGACTGGGAGCGGTACTGCGCGGTTGTCAAGTACAAGTTCATCCCCGGCATCTATTGATACCCTAGAAAGTAATATTACGGATAAATATTTGGTAGTATTTCGTAGAAACAGCAACGAATGCTTTGGAACGAGTGTCGTGTGAAGTGACGGAAGCCCAGAGTGACAGCGCCAAACAAGTGCCACTGAATGCTTACATTGATTAGAACACTGTCCAGAGTCAGTCCCAGCCCTGCCTAACCACGCTCCAAGTTCTCCTCGTCCCCCACCCCAGCTGCGAGGAACCGTCGTCGTCGTGTCCAGTAGGCTGAGGGCCCGTATACCCTGTTCTGAGTAACGTCTCCGACTCCGGCCAGCGCGCTCTGGGCACCGACCACGGCGGTTCCTCCACCCGTTCCAGTTCTTGTTCCCTTCTCTCATCTCTCGCCCTCTTCTTATCCTCATTTTCTCTTCCTACCAATATAATCTATGGCTTCCCTCAGTGCCACGTCTTCACTCGATTCCAGACTCAGTTCGTCAGCACAGTCAAGCCCTAAGACCTATGTCACCGTCCCCCCTTCACCAGCATCGGCATTCAGCCAACCCTCACCCTCTTCATCTAACTCGTCTAAAGTCTCTCTGGATTCGGATGAAGATGGTGCGTCTATACGCTCTTATTCCTTGCAGCGTGCTCAACCGCTCGTATAGAGAATGCTACCATCACCATCAAGCAGAATGTTGGGGGATTCGAGTGCGTTCCATCCGTGTCCCCTCCACAGCAGCGGAGTTCTGACGTCTTTCGTGCAGCGACTTGCGACTACTGGCCATTTCTACGCATATGACGGAGCTTTCGTACTCGATCTCCGACATCCAAGCGCGTATCTTCGGTATGTCTACAACCCCTGATTCACTCCACACTGTCTATAACTACTACCTTCCTTCCAGAAATCCAGGAACTCCGGCATAAATCTCAGTCATCGGGCGATAGCGCGAAAACGACCAGCGTGATCGACCAATCTCTCGTGAACATGAATGAGAAACTCGAACTTGTGGAGAAAGGCATCAAATCTGTAACTGACACCCTTGACCCCCTCCTTAAATCCTCAACAACCCCTACTGTTTCATCCGTAACTGGAGAACCAGATGAACGTACCGCGGTCCTGCGCAAACACGCAGCCCTCCTATCCGAATGGGACGCCGTACAGAAGGAGACTCAGGTGTTAAGGGAGGAGTTGAAAGAGGATAAATGGCTGACTGTCTTTCGAACGGTGACGGATCAAGCAGATGGAATGATGTCGAGTTTGGAAAAGGCCGTCAATCGGTGTCAGGATTTCATCTGGCAAGTCCATCGGAAGGGTGTTGGTGCGGTAGAAGATCCCAATGCGATTTCGCGGACGTCGCTTGCGTCTTCAGGTCGAGGTGATAATCAGGCCGTTACGTTCGAAGTCTTCACATCGCTTCTCGAATCATATGAGGCGAAAAAGAAGTGTGTTGCGTTCATTTCCTATCGCGGTTGGGGAGTTACTCATACTGGATTATCAGGCACTACATGCCTGCCACATCGAAGGTTCTCTCTATCATTGACAAAGGAGTCCAAGAACGGGTCACCAAGAACGGAGAGACACTTCGACGGCACGCAGAATCAGCACAAAGATGGCGCAACTTACGCGAAAGGATAACTCGAACAGACGCGGAGATGGAAAACGTCCGCAAGATCTTTCTGAGTGGGGATGCATCCAGTGAAGCTGGGTCTAGTACATCAGGCCAAGCGTCGACAAAGAACGGATATCTCATCACTCCGCCCAGCGCTCCCCGGATGTCAAGGGCTTCTAGTGCTGCCAGCACAATTTCTGAATCGATATCGCCCCTACGAATGTTTGCGCGCAAACTTACTGGGGGTCCTCGTGCCTCTGTCACACCCCTTTCCGTGACCAAGAACAAATTGACGCGTACCCCCTCCTCCGAACCTCCGCCAAATAGCAAGAAAAGCCAGAAATCATCCCTATTTGCATCTGTCCGAGGAAACGCCAATACTCCTTCCACACCAGAACGCCCCGTACACAAATATAGCCATAGTCTTACACCTGAATCTTCCCCTAGAACGCTTCCCAAACTCGAGACGAATTCTGTTGGAAATAGCAAGGGCCCTGCGAAACCAGCATGGAACAGCTCGACGAAAGTTGAACCCGAAGATAGGGCACGCACCATTAAAGCTACTCCTCCGAGACGGCCCCCGTCGGCTTCTGGACACAATGCAGATACGACTATACATGGAACGCCATACCGAAGGAGCTTGTCAAGGGCTTCAATGGCATCTTCAAGACCGTGGTCCCCCATTACCTCATCGATATCGACATCACAATCCCACTTCCACCAGCCTCCGCTTCCTCCCTTACCAACTCTCCGACCTCCTTCCCGTACCCAAACTCCTTCACAAAATGTTACGCCCATGACCGCCACTATGCCCCGGCAACGAACAAAAACACCAAGCAACATCCCCACCCCCAAGGACTCCCGTTCAGTATCAACGAGTGCCATTGAAGGTCTACCAGTTGAACATGATCTACTTTCGAGAGCCCTGTCGCCTACATTCTCAACTTCTGGAAAAAGTAGTGCGTCTGCGTTTGGACATCCTCCGAGGCCACCTAGCCGATCAAAGATTCCAATACCAAGCTTACACCTCTCGACGCCTTCGAGACCCTCCACGTCGATGTCGAATTATGCTACGCCGGAAAGTCCGACAAGCAAGATGTCATTTAGAGGCTCGGCGATGAGAGCCCAGACGCCGGAGACCGGAACACTACGTGCGAGGCCGTTGTACGGATCTATTTCCGGTGGGTCATCTGGACAGAGGTCGACGTCGAGACCACCTATCCCCAAGATGCCGCCTTCGAGTTTCAGAGATGGGACGAACGGGAGGGCGCCGTCTCGGCCTAGTTCACGTGCGGGTGCGCATACGCCCATGACCGCAATGTTGATTGAAACCTGGGCGCAACGCGGGGTGCCTGTGCATGAATATGTTCCGGGAAACTTGAAAGACCCGTTGGACGTGGAAGTTGCGAATGTGCTGAATTCGTTGGGGCATGGATTTTTGGTTGAGAGGACAGACCCGCCGCTGAAGAAGGCGCCGAAGGAGGGAGAGGAGGTGATGGCAAAGTACAAGTTTTCGACTGCGTTGGGGAGTAAGAACGTTACGCTCAAGTTGACGACAATGAATAGAAAGGGAGGTGCGGAGGGGAGTGTGGGGGTGAAGAAGGTTATGTGTCGTGTTGGTGGTGGTGAGTGACTTTTGTACCTTAACTTTTTTTGATGCACGAGGCCTTTCGGTCTTTGGTGCGAGCTGTGTGTAGGGAAGCCGTTACTGATGTTTGATGCTTTGATCGTCCTACAGGGTGGCAAGATCTGAGTGATTATGTTCTAAACCGTCAAACGTAGATAAGCCCGCATTATTTTGTCTTTGCCCAGCCTCTCCTGCAGAACGTGAAGTCGATGCTCGATTTCCAAGATTGATCGGGTGTGTAGCACAATGTTGTCGTTGCTGGTGTCTTTGGTTTGATTGCTTTCCACGCAGTAGTACGTTTCGTCGATTGATTATGTTGTCGAGTTCTTCTCCAGTGCTTGTTTCCTCGTTGCGATCGTATTATAATCACTTATTTGTTTAGTTGTAAGATACGGTTTTTATTGCGCTCTGCAACAAGACCCATTATGCATTATTGGCATTGTTTCATACATGTTACCCAGGATGATAGATACGGTTGGCGAAAGGGACAAGAGAGTTGGTAACCAATTTCCAGAGGATAAGGTGGTGGGGAATTAATCAATAAAGGACAGGTGGAAAGGTGGCATGGAATACACGTGTGAATGAAGGATCGGTGGATCGGTGACAGGAAGGAGGCGAGACACGAACAATTGTCCTTCCGTAACATCGATTTTCTGAAATGCCGCGCGCTGGATTCCTGATGCATTCCGGTTGTCAGAGATCTGTCAGGCGGTTATCGGCGAAGTGACTCAAACCGGCGTTTGATATGATCATCACTATATCAGTGGAGAGTAGAAGACTTGGTAAGGAGGCGAGAACGGTCGGGGGTGGAAATCGACACGGGCCTTGTCTGTTCCATGCCCCTGTCGTGTTCCAAGTCGGTAAACTAACAACGGTTGTGACGACATGATCTTGTGGATTGTTTGTACATAGCCTGCGGCCCTATGGGTAGTTAATTCAATACAATTCGTCGGGTCCCGGGCGCCTGGCTATATAAATATGAGCCTACTTCGATCGGTGCCAGCTAACTACCCGCCCACCAATTGCACCCTCGTTTACTTTTTTCCTTTAATTTCTTAACTAGACTTCGTCGTTGCGCCGTTGCCTAGACGCTCATTAACGTTGGGGGCGTTGTCATACGACACCGACACGATGACCAGATACTTTTCATTTCCGGCTTCCTCAGCCTCTAAGGAGGTGAAGGCTAAAGAGCCCGAGGAGGAGCCGCCGAAAGCTTCGAGGAGCGGAGAGCAGATGGCAACGGCTCAAACACCCCATATGACAAGAACGCCTAACAAGCTGCGTAAACCCAGGCCATTTACACTGTCTCTCCCCTCTTCCAAGAAGAGGCCGAACATTTCAACCACATCGTCAACACCCCTGGCACCGAAGGCAGTGCCGGTTCCAGTACCCATGCCATCGCTTTCCGACAACTCGTCCGAGTCCGAGTCCAGCCAGTCGTTGGCCACTCCTTCACCACCTGCGACACCCAACAAACTCAAACCCGAGTCCAAAACTCGACTCAGGACGATTTCACTGCGTTCAGTACGCTCGATATCATCATCGTTCATCCACCACTCCCATTCGTCCTCGGCATCTTCTACGTTATCCACGCCATCGACGAAGGGCACAATGACATCTTCTGGGTCGACATCCAGTGCCTCTAGCTCACCATCGGCGTCGCCAATGAAGGCGATACCGCAAAAGGTAGCGAACCGGATGAAGAAATCTATCCGTCGGCTAAGCAGCAGCATACATTTACCGCACGTGACCTCGAAATCTCGACCACGGTCGTCCTCGACTTCGAGCGCTTGTGCCTTTGACTCCCATCACCCATCTAATCCCTCACAAATCCCCACTCCTCTCTGCACTACTGTTGTTATCCCACCTTCTCCGCGTAGCTCGAACTATAGTCAGGACTCTTGGGGCTCGAAGACTAGAGAGGTGCGCTTCCACGACGAGCACAAGGCCGAACGCGAACGCACACCCGAGGCGATACCTGAACGCGAAAAAGAACAGGCGCAGAATTTTGAATTGCCCGAGTCTGAGTCTCAGCAGGAACAAACATCAGAGTTAGAGCCAGAGCCAGTTGGAGTTCCTCCGTCGTCGACTGTTGCCAAATCGGGTGATTCCGACGAGCCACTTACGCTGCAGCTTCCTGAACCCTCGGCTAACGAGGCCACAATCATCGTACCTACTGCCCTTTCACCTGTTGAGGAAATGCCGTTGTCAGCTGCCACTGAGGTTCCCTCTGTCCCCACACCAACTGCGGTTAGCGCCGAGGTGGGGGACACGCAACCTGATGTGGACTTAGCCTCGCCTTCCGAGTCCACTCTCATAGACACCACTGTTTATGTAGAGCAGGAAGTGCCTGACCCGTTCCTCATCGATGACGAGGGTGATGCGATGTCTGAAGACGAGAGGGAGGAGCATGAAAGGGAGAGGGAGACTTCTGTCGCCCCTTCCGCCGCTTCGTCTGAACCTCCAGCCGCTCAGGAAGTCGCGCTTAGCGTGTCGACGACGACTCTGAATACTGCTGCTATGACCTCTCCTTCGCCCTCCGAACCACCTATTTTGTCGCCCCTCAACGTGAACAAGGACGTACCTCCACCACCTGAAGAGGAGCAAGAGCAAGACACGGAAGAGGGTACACAGGAGGAAGAAGAGGTGCCAGATCTCTTCTTGCCTGGCCTCATCATTCCTACCATGTTCTTGCCCATCCCGAATGTGCGCCGCTCTCTTTATTCACCGAATATGTTGCTCTGGTGGTTACCGAAATCCACTTCGATGTATCATATGTGTAATAGACAGATCCATTGACTACGTTGCTCACAAAATATATTTATCCTCCTGAAAAACGACCTGCGCGAGACGTTACTGGAGAATGGAAGAGGACTGATGTCCATACGATGGTTGTAAGTCTATTTAGTAAACAGCTCCTTGAAATGTGAGGTTGATTGCCATGTTAGATGACGAATAGTTGGAGGGCACTGGCAAGGATGGCGAGAGATCGAATTGTCGCTTCCAACCCTGCCGACGTTGAGAATATACTTGGAGTTCGTACACTCTCCCTTCAGGACCATAAACATATCCAATTACGATCCTTGCAGCTCTGGTACTTCCGTCTGGCAAGCCTCGCACGACTCCGACTCTCCAACCAAACAGCAGCAGAATGTAGAAACCTCTTCGCAGTTCTCAACGCCATCGAACCCATCGAACATCGCCACTACGTATTCGATAAAATCTTGCCGTTCGAGCTGGAGGTCATGTATGCGCGCGTCAAGTATTGGTCGAATGATCAT
Organism: Podaxis sp. C-F-101400; assembly: GCA_018524895.1. Taxonomy (NCBI): domain Eukaryota; kingdom Fungi; phylum Basidiomycota; class Agaricomycetes; order Agaricales; family Agaricaceae; genus Podaxis; species Podaxis sp. C-F-101400. Next base: position 81,566 of record JAEUWR010000623.1, on the reverse strand, counting down.
ATGGAATACCTCGATGCACTGAGCGCGTTGCTGAGAAAGTGTAAGCGGAAGGCTAGGGAAGCTGGAGATGCGAAGCAAAGTGAGGTGCGAGAGATTAGGGATATGTGGAAGGAGAGAGGTGCAAGGGTGTGTTTGATTCTGGCGTCGCAATTGATTGAGATGAAGGTATGTGTATCACGTCCTTCTCTGGGAGGTTGAAATACTCATTGGTGACGCTATACAACGCTCGATGTCATTTAACAAATAATTCTTCACGCAATAGGACTTTGCAGCCGCTACAAAACTCCTTGAACCTCTCTGCACCCAATCTGTCCATAACAAGTCCATAACAAACCCGACCCTCCGCTCGGCGATAGCCCGCATATATCTCCAAGGCGGGAACGTCCAACTCGCGGCACACCATTTCTCCCTTGTAGCTCAGGATCCGAGCGCGGATGAGACATTGAAGAAGATGAATGAAGCGATTCTCAACGCTGCAGAGGGTGAATGGGAGAAGAGCGTCGATGTATTGAGAGGGTTGATTGACCAAGATGCGGAGAACTTTGTCGTGAGTTTCTCCTTTGGGCGTACCAAATCATCATGGAGGCTGATTTGGGGTGCGTTGTAGGCCGTGAATAATTTGAGCGTTGCATTGTTGAGTCAGGGTAAACTCAAGGAGGTGTGTTTATTTTCTTCCTATCTAGTCTTCGTTGCGTTGACATACTGTGAACCAGGCCATCGACGCTTTGGAAAGGGCGCTGAAGTCTTCTCCGTCAACTGTGGTCGTTGCCGAACCATTCCTATTCAACCTCTGTTCGTAACCCTTTTGTTTTTTTTTTCTTTGAAAACATGATGGTGATTAATCTTACAGCGACATTGTATGAACTACGCTCAGCCGCTGGATTGGAGAAGAAAAAGGATCTTCTCATCGAGGTCGCCAAATGGAGTGGAGATGGGCTGAGAACCAACTGCTTGAAGATGCCCACCAACTAAGCGCATCTTTTTACACTTTGCATTTTTTATGTACTTGTACTTTGAGTATCCTTCGTCAGCTCTAATCAATGTCTGAACGAGTATTACATGAACAAGAAATGATAGTATGTCAAGATGGATTAGAATGCGCCCGAAATTTTGTGTTAAATGTACATATATGTAATGTTGATGAACAGCGGGGAAACAAGGGCGAATGGGCCAAATCTCACTGCATATCGACGTCCCCGTCTCGATCAACACCAAACCCACCAAGCCCACCATCATTTAAATCGTCCTCCCTCAGCATATCAACGTCTCTATTCTCTCCCTCCGACCCGTCACCCTCCACCTCCTCATTCTCTTCTTCACTCGCATATCGCTTGATACTCTCCAACTGAACATATGCATTTTTATCAGCTCTCTCCAACATCTTCGTCCGACTTGGTTGAAATTTGTCCGGATCAACACTGCAATGATAACCGCCATTCAACCCTTCCAGAGCCCATATATGTGCGTATCTCAGAATCCCGCCCTCATCCATGGGATCTTGCGCCGCACGATGGATCTCGCGAGCGAGGAGGGGGTGCATGAGGAGGCCTGGGAAATATCGCCCCGACAGCAAGGAGAGGGAGAGAGTGGCATCGTAGCCGGGCGTGAGGATTGGCCGGAAGCGGTAACCAATAGGAGGTTGGGGCGGGAGGTAGGGAGAAGGTGTCTCGGTTGGCGTTGTTGAGCGATTGTGCGGAGCGGATGTAGAGGAAGTGGCTGGTGGTTGGTTTGGCAATTGACTTGGTGCAGGGCGGGACTGTGTCAACGATGGTGTAGATGTCGACGCTTGAGTTGATGTTGAAGCTACGGGCGGCTGGTGCATAGCTGATGAAGAGGAGGCTCGGATAGGGAGAGGTTTGACTGGACTCGTTGCTTCCGCCTGAGCTTGCACGTGCATCTTGTGCTGCTTCACGTTCTCATCCCCATCCTCATCCCAATCCTCATCCACTAACTCGTACAACGGCCCACTCATTCGACATTCCTTTTTCCTCCTCCCTTCCTTAGTCACTGTCTCCACTACAAACAGTGCATCAATACGCATGAAGACACCCCTTGTGCCAGCACCGATCTCCGAAAGATCACGACCAGTAACTTGGTAAGCCTCCATGGCTGTCTTACTTGGACCGGCAGGGGGTGAGATATTCGGCCCACCATACGGCGCAAGAGATCGTCTCGGAACTTTCAATCGCACAAAATCGTCAACCCATATGCGCTCGGGCCCCCACCATAGTCCTTGGAAGCATATCCGTGTTTTAACAAGTCCTGGTGAATCGGAATTCGAACCAAAAATCTCGTCCGCGAGTTTGCCCAGATCAGACGGGGACATCCCAGGTTGGGTACTGGAGAGATTCCGGTATGGGTGAGGCGAGCTCTCACTAGAATTGTTCTCACCCGTCATAGCCGCGGAGTTCCTCCGGCTGGCTGCATTGATGACAGCATGAAGTGAGTTATCCGCTTGCGGTTGAGATACTGAAGGGGCAATGGAGGGTGGTGGAAGCGTATACGAAAATTCCCACTCGTCCGTTACGGAAAAGAATTGTGAGAGATTGGAGGCGATTTGAACGGCTACAGCATATGGACCAGCAGCATCCACAAAAGATGGGGGTTCATCACCCGGACATGGATTAAAGCGCGAGACCCTATCCCGGTCGAAATCGAGCTGCTCGGTAGGGACAACTTGCAGTGCCGCGATGAGTGCATCTGGAGGGATGTATGCTTGATAGGGTAAAACTTGTTTGTCGGGCACGTGGATGGATTTGTTAACAGCGAAAAGTTCGACGAGGTAGACAGTGGACTGTTCGACTCTGAACGGAGGCCGGCCCTCCTGCTCGAATATGGTACCGCGACCTTCTTCGTGGGCGTCTCCTTTAGATCGACTTGAAGAGGGGCCCGGCATCTGTTCCGAAGGGTTCATATTTGAGTCAGAGGTTCCTGCTTTGGCATCTCGTGGGATGGCCACAGCCCTAAGCTTGTACTCCCGTACGAGGCCTGGCCAGAATACAATCGCACTCTCGTCCCCAGCAGGTCCGGGTATCGGTGGTTGTATTTCGCACCAGACGACCTCACCATCTCTACACCACCGCCTGAGCTTCATGCTATTTCGTGAGAAAACTGCCCGCAGGTCAGAATTTCGTTCCGCCAGCATAGGGTCATCTTGGACATGCGCTGAAAGTTTCGGTGTCCTAGCAGGTTTGAGGACCTTCTCCACGGAAGCATACGGGCGACTGAGCTTGGACTTGTCTCGAACCTTCTCTCGCCGTGACCGAGGCGTAGGAGAAACAGAAGAGGGGGTCCCTAGGATATCTCCCATACTCGCGGTGATTCCTTTTTGAGGCTGTTTTGTGCAGTATTTGCATTCACAGTTCGCGTAGTTCATCGTGGGGTCGCTGAATAACCAGATAGCATGGGGTATAAATTCGTTGATAGAGCGAAACCGACCAGACCGTGTGCAGCCTAGAAAGGGAAGGTTTAATGCCGGTTGGGAGCGTCATACAGCACTCACCATAGAGATACAGATCGTGCCGCGGGTTACTTTCGGGCCCTTTGTGATGGTCATATAATCGATAACCTCGTGGCCAGTCTCGCAAAACGTAGTTGTTCGCTGGATTTGGGCAATGAGAAACGGGGTCACTGGAGAGGACGGTATACTCACGATCTCCCGGCATTCCAAGCTTCGTTGCAATGGCTTTTCCTACAGAAGCTCTCCATTTCCTGGCATGCCCGCTCGCGTCAACGTCGAGTAGTTCCATGTAATTGACTTGTCCTTCGGCGTCGACGATCCGAGTTGTGTTTGTTGGCCATTTGGTGACGTCTCCGTCGGAACGAGGAAAATCTAGAAACACAGTGTTGGGACCAAAGGTAACAATCTGTTGTCCCAGTCTCCTGGACATGGTGAATCAGGAATGAAAATATTAGCCAGGACTCCCAGGTGAAATGAACCTTTGAAGCAAAGGTGCAACTTGCCCATGACGATCTCCCATCATCGTGACACAGCACACGTGATATATCATTGAGCGTGTTACTATGTGACAGCTGCACAATTTTAACGGCACCTCCTTCTTTCTTTTCGCATTTGAAGTCTGAAAAACTTGAATCACAATCATCTCTTTCCAATCCGTCTCCTCATCATATTATGTATTGAACGCTTCTAAATTACTCACACCCGCCGTGATTTATCTACGTCTTGCATCTGCTATCCACATGCATAACGTTAAACTGCACGGCAAGACGAATCTCAATGGCTCTCGCAGAATGTCGTCTGCACCCCTTTTTCGTGGTCGACACTTTGATGAGAGCGAACATACCTAGTGTGTTGAAATTGCGTATACACAGACACCATAAATCCTCGGAAATAAATACTAACTAGATTTCTGAACAGCAATCACCACGAAATGTATAGCCAAGTCTCCCACCTCGTCTACACCAGTGACATTCTCCGTACATGTCCTCCATACTCCTTGCCCGTGCGCATGCTTGCGTATCCGAATCCTTCAGTGGCAACAATGCAGTGATCCGAGTCGATAACCCTAAAGACCTGGGGCAAGGTAACCCGCAAATCGGCTTTGTGCCAGTTACTTTTGTCGGCAGAGTCAGGGGGTATCCTGCGCTTCTCGGTGGAAATATCCATAACCTCCTTGACAATGCCATCGACTGCTCCACAGCGTGAACAATTAAGATAGTAATGACACTAAAAACATATTGACAGAGGTCCTATCGTGACCATACAGTTGAGTTGAGGGCTTGGTGGTGACCCGTTAGTAAGGGTTCGTTTGGCCACAATAATACGCGCCCATTTTCATTTTGATGGGCATCCACACGTCGCCAAATATAGCTATTGCTTTCGACAATCCCAGTTCTTTGTCGACTCCGAGCCATATTCCTAGTTCAAATACCTGTATAGTACGCGTATACAGATAATGAATGCCCATCAAAATGAAAATGGGCGCATATTATTGCGGCCAAATGAACCCTAACACAAGTTACGTTGGTTCGTGACATCACGCTATGGTGGTGAACGCATGGAATCCACGAATGCATCTTGGATTCCTTACTGACCATCTCTTCCTGAGACCGGTGAAAACATGGGGGTACATGGACTTACAACCTATCTACGCGAGAACACCCAGTTTCTATCAAAAACCGTTCAGTTCCCTTTGGCCTCAGGGAATATGGTGCCGATAGTAGTAGACGGGTGGTCGTGAGTCCATTGCTAACGCATTTCGATCGTTCTGCCCTCAGACCACACTAGATTCATATACAGCTTGTATCAGAACTCAAACATCCCGTGGGTATATGGAGGTGAATATCCTGAGTTCTCGAAGTTAATCACCCAAGTGGTTGGGGCATGGATCCAGCTTGGCCTGAAGGTCTACTTCGTATTTGACGGTCTGAATCTTACCTTTGTCATCTCTTCTGGCAATTGATTCCAAAGGGCCTCTAAGGTGCTTACCCGGACCTCAAAACTCCAACCATAATCGAGCGTCTGGGACAATCCTTCGTACGGCCTGGGTTATTCTTCTTTCAATTGTCCACGGCTTCAAGGTCAAGGGCTGGGTTTCTGCACGAGAACAGAATTCGTCCCCCTTTGTGCTATCCCACTTGTATCTATACCCTCGAAGAACTCGCCAGAGATAATGAAGCATTAGAAATCCACTATGCGGATCAAGAAGGTGATCCGTACTGTGTGGAGCTCGCAGGTTGCGTAGGCGGCTATGTGGTTGGTAATGACTCTGACTTTGTTATACTGAACGCCACCGGTTACCTCGGCTATATCCCGTTGGACGGTATGGTCTGGGAATCAGTAGCGATCAGTCGGTCGTTGCTGGCCGGCAAAAGTCCTGGAGGGGCCTCCCAGGTATGGAAACCTAAATGGAGGCAAAACCGGGAGGCCAGCACTAAAGCCAGCACTAAAGACGGCACTAAAAATGGTCTCATCCCCCCCGATGGAACACAAGACCTCCGCCTATCGTGTACCGTCTATCACCCGGATATCCTCGCATCTCATCTCAAACTTCCTGTCACTCTTCTTCCACTCTTCGGGGCTCTCGTAGGCAACGATTTTACTGGTCCTTCGGAGACCGATCGCTGCCCTATTCGATTTCTACTATTCGAGAAGGGGCTCACTATTATTAAACGAATCGAGAGAGTCGCTGCGACGATGCGTCATGTTCTGACGCCAACAAGACCCAGGGAGAATGATAAACATCGGCCCACTACAAGCGCCATGGATCTTATCAATAGGACTGTCAATCTACTAATGTCACGTCTTACCGATCCCCCGAATCCGGAAGACGTAGATGAGGTCATTGACAAAGTGGTCGATGCCACTTTGCAATATGCGATCCCCAAACACGAAGGCGATACAGCTTTATGGGGTACAGACATTTGTGCCCTGCACGAGCCAGATCTATGCCCCCTTCTTCCCCCCATGTCGAGGCGCGTCTTGGGAGGAGGACAAGTGGATGACCAAAACACTGCTATTCGAGACCTTTACGTGCAAGCATATCGGAGGGGGGATTTCTCGCCGAAGTTGATGGACGCACTAAGCACTGGGACTTCGTGGCCGAGGCTGTTCCTTGAAAATCCCAACCTCGAGACAGTCTCTTGTAGTCTTACACGATCCCTTAGAGTCTGGATCTTCTCAATCCTGGATGACTCGCTTGGACTCCCGATTACTGGGGAGGATGATAATGAGACTGACGTTTCTAGTGAGGGTGCCGCCAAGACAGCCGCACCCGTTTCCATCATCTCGCGGGGGCCAAGCCGAGTCGAAATCCCCGAGGTGACGGAATACGTGCGACGCGGCACCCAGATAGCTGCTGAGGTCCTACCTGTTCAACCACTGAACGAATTACTCTCATCAATCCCCTATGCCACCACAGACGAATACCTTGGCGCGGAAGCAACCACGTCCCTTATCCAAAGGTCACCAGATGAACGCTTCACCATCTTTCTTCAAGTATTGAAATCTGATTTGTCTATTATACGTCGCATATCTTCCGAACAACTACAGCCTGTATTGGCTATCCGTTGGATTGCACGTTGTTTACATCGACGAGCACTCGAAACAGGCTCAAGCGACAGACAAAACGAGAAATGGACATCTTATGAAGCACGCTGTTTCCTCGCAATCTTTGCCTCCCAGCCGCCTAATTCTGGCGTGGTTGGGAGCAGCGGGTTGCCAATAGCCCAGGATCGGAACGTACAGTTAGCTGCACAACTACTGGCCGTCTTGGAAGCCATTGAGCATTTATCCCAAGTCCTCCTCCTGACTTCGCTCGTTCCCCCTGTCGCGCACCGGTTTTCTGGGAAACTTTTCCATGCGTATCTTTCCGATAGCCTGACTCTGCCTGACAACGGGGCCGTGAAGGAGATGTGGAAAGCATGTGAGGAGGGTCTAGTAAGAGCTTTCAGAGTGGACCACGTGAAGGAGAGGAAGATGCGGAAAGGTGGCGATGCTGCCACCATGACGGCACCGCTGGTAGACAAAATGCGAAGAAGATAGAGGTGCAGAGCAGATTTTCACTGCTCACTGGTTTGAATGAATGATGATATGATCTTACTATGATCTTACGACGATATTACGACTGTCCATGGACAAGTGTTACGTACGTGTCTCCTACGATTTATGTCTTCCGACATAGCGCGCTTCAGCCTTGTCGCCTCCTTGTCTCGAGTTACTTACCTCTCCCTTGTTTGTACTTGTACGCATTCTTCGGCCTTGTATCTTGATCGTGGACAGATAGTTATGGCGAAGGTTCGGGGGAAGCGCCAGGTTTACCTAAAACAGCGGGGATGTTGGAATGTCGTAGGCACTCACTGGAACGTGGGACCTACACAGGGGATGGAACAACTTGCACGATGGCGCAGGCTTACAAGAGACGTGGGACACATGGAGCGTGCACCTCAGTCAGAGACTTCCAATGCCCATGCACCGGATAACTGGGAATGTTTTTATGGCAGCTGGATTCATAGAATGACAAAGGAGAGTATCATCAAGCGGCTATCAACAAAGCGTTCTTGAGGGGATGTCTGTGTCGCCAGGGAGTGAACGTCCAGAGATCGAGTATGGGAAAGATAAGTGAGGTCGATGTCGGACCTCCGGTGTCATATCCATGCCGTCCTTAATGACACCATCGACTGCCCACGCAGCGTGAAAGATTAAGAAAGCGTTGACACACTAAAAACATATCGACGGAGGACCTATTGTGACCATACAGTTCGCTTGAGGGCTTGGTGGTGACAGTAATTTCTGCCACAGCAACGCAAGTTACGCTGATCCATGACATCACACTGTGGTGGTGAACGCGTGGATTCCACGAATGCATCTTGGATTCCTTACTGACCATCTCTTCCTGAGACCGGTGAAAGCATGGGAGTACATGGACTCACAACCTATCTACGCGAAAACACCCAACTTCTATCAGATATTGTTCAGTTTCCTTTGGCTTCAGGGGATATGGTGCCGATAGTGGTAGATGGGTGGTCGTGAGTTCATTCCTAACACAGTTCGACCATTCAGCCCTCAAATCGCACTAGATTCATATACAACTTGCATCAGAACTCAAACCTCCCTTGGGTATATGGAGGTGAATACCCCGAGTTTTCGAAGTTGATCACCCGAGTGGTTGAGGCATGGACCCAACTTGGCCTGAAGATATATTTTGTTTTTGACGGTCTGAATCTTACCTTTGTCGTCTCTTCTGTCAATTGACTCCAAGTACCTCTAAGGTGCATATCCGGACCTCAAAACTCCGACTATAATCAAGCGTCTAGGACAATCCTTTGTACAGCCTGGGTTACACTTCTTCCAAACATCCACGGCTTCGAGGTCAAGGGCTGGGTTTCTGCACGAGAACAGAATTATCCCCCCTCTGTCCTATCCTACCTGTATCTATACCCTCGAAGAACTCGCCAGAGTGAATGAGGCTTTAGAGATCCACTACGCGGACGAGGAAGGTGATCCATACTCTGTGGAGCTCGCAGGTCGCGTGCGCGGCTATGTGGTTGGCAATGACTCTGATTTTGTCATACTGAACGCCACTGGTTACCTTGGCTATATCCCGTTGGACGGTATGGTTTGGGAATCAGTGACGCTCGGTCAGTCGTCGTTGGTCGGCAGCGGCCCTGGAGGAGCCTCTCAGGTGTGGAAACCTACATGGAAACAAAAACGGGAGGCCAGCACTAAAAGGGGTCTTATCCCTCCCGACAGTGCACAGGACCTTCGCTTATCATGTACCGTCTATCACCCGGACATCCTCGCATCTCATCTCAAACTCCCTATTACTCTCCTCCCACTCTTCGGGGCTCTCGTAGGCAATGATTTTACTGCCCCTTCGGAGACCGATCGCCGCCCTGTTCGATTTCTATTATTTGAGAAGGGGCTCACTGTCGTTCAACGGATCGAGAGAGTCGCTGCGACAATGCGTCATGTTCTGACGCCAACAACACCCTGGAAGAACGATGAATATCAGCCCACCATAAGCATTATGGATCTTATCGATGGGACTGTCAATCTGCTAATGTCACGTCTTACCGTTACCGCTCCTCCGAGTTCGGGAGACGTAGGTGAAGTCATCGACAAAGTGACCGACGCGACTTGGCAATATGCAATCCCCAAACACGAAGGCGATACAGCCTTATGGGGTACAGACATCTGTGCCTTGCACGATCCGGATCTATGCCCCCTCCTTCCCCCCATGTCAAGGCGCTTCTTGGAAAAGGGTCAAGAAGTGGATGACCAAAACACTACCACTCGGGACCTTTACGTGCAAGCATATAGGAGGGGGGATTTCTCACCGAAGTTAATGGACGTACTAAGCACTGGGAATTCTTGGCCGAGGCTGTTCCTTGAAAATCCCAACCTCGAGACAGTCTCCTGTAGTGTTGCACGGTCTCTCAGGCTCTGGATTTTTTCGATCTTGGATGACTCCCTTGGGCTCCAAATAGCTGAAGAAGATGATAGCGAGACTGACGTTTCTAGTGAGAATGCTGCTAGGGCAGCCACACTCGTTTCTATTGTCTCGCAGAGGTCGGACCGAGTCAGAATCCCCGAGGTGACGGAATATGTGCGACGCGGCACCAAGATAGCTGCTGAGGTCCTACATGTTCCGCCACTGAATGAATTACTTTCGTCCATCCCCTACACCACCACAGACGAATACTTTGGCATGGGAGCAGCCACTTCCCTTATCCAAAGGTCGCTAGGTGAACGTTTCACCATCTTTCTTCGGGTATTGGAATCGGATTTCCCTGTCGTACGCCGTGTACCTTCCGAACAACTGCAGCCGGTATTGGCCATCCGTTGGATTGCACATTGTTTACACCGACGAGCACTCGAAACGCCATCGAGTGATAGACAAGACGAGAAATGGACATCTTATGAAGTGCGCTGCTTCCTCGCGACCTTCATCTCCCAGCCATCCAATTCTGGTGTGGTTGGGAGCGGCGGGTTGCCAATAGCCCAGGATCGGAACGTGCAGTTAGCAGCGCAACTGTTGGCCGTTTTGGAAACCATTGAGCATTTAACTCAAGTCCTCCTCCTGACTTCGCTCGTTCCCCCTGTTGCACATCGATTTTCTGGGAAACTCCTCCATGCGTACCTTTCCAATAGCCTGACTCTGCCTAACGACAGGGCTATGACGAAGATGTGGAAAGCATGTGAAGAGGGTCTAGTAGGAGCCTTCAGAGTGGACCGCGTGAAGGAGAGAAAGATGCGGAAAGGTGGCGATGGTGCCACCGGGGCACCACTGGTAGGACACAATACGAAGAAGGTAGGGGCGCAGAGCAGATTTTCACTTCTCGCTGGTTTGAATGAATGATGATATGATATTACGATGATATTACGACGCCTGACAAGTGTTGTGTACATATTTCTTATGATTTATGCCTTCCGACATAGCGCGCTTCAGCCTCACCGCCTCCTTGTCTCGAGTTACTTACCTCTCCCTTGTTTGTACTTGTACGCATCCTTTGGTCTTGTATCTTAATCGTGGACAAATAGTTATGGCAAAGATTTGAGAGAAGCGCCAAGTTTACCTAAACCAGCAGGGATGTTGGAATGTCGTAGGCACTCACTGGAACGTGGACCTACGCAGCGGGGTGGAACAACTTCCACGATAGTGCAGGCTTACAAGAGACGTGGGACACATGGAGCGTGTACCTCAGTCAGAGACTTCCAATGCCCATGCACCGGATAACTGGGAATGTTTTTATGGCAGCTGGATTCATAGAATGACAAAGGAGAGTATCATCAAGCGGCTATCAACAAAGCGTTCTTGAGGGGATGTCTGTGTCGCCAGGGAGTGAACGTCCAGAGATCGAGTATGGGAAAGATAAGTGAAGTCGATGTCGGACCTTCCGGTGTCATATCCATGCCCTCCTTAACGACAGCATCGACTGCCCCCGTAGCGTGAAAGATTAAGAAAGCGTTGACACACTAAAAACATATCGACAAAGGGCCTATTGTGACCATACAGTTCGCTTGAGGGCTTGGTGGTGACAGTAATTTCTGCCACAGCAACGCAAGTTACGCTGATCCGTGACATCACACTATGACGGTGAACGCGTGGAATCCACGAATGTGTCCTGGATTCCTTAATGACCATCTCTTCCTGAGACTGGTGAAAACATGGGGGTATATGGACTCACAACCTATCTACGCGAGAACACCCAGTTTCTATCAAACACCGTTCAGTTTCCTTCGGCTTCGGGGCATGTGGTGCCAATAGTGGTAGATGGGTGGTCGTGAGTCCACTCCTAACACAATCTGATCATTCAGTCCTCAGATCGCACTAGATTCGTACACAACTTGTATCAGAATTCAAACCTCCCTTAGGTATATGGGGGTGAATACTCTGAGTTTTCCAAGTTAGTCACCCCAGTGGTTGAGGCGTGGACCCAACTTGGCCTGAAGATATATTTTGTGTTTGGCGGTCTGAATCTTACCTTTGTTACCTCTTCTGCCAATTGACCCCAAGGATCTCTAAAGGTACACGCCCGGACCCAAGACTTCGACTATAATCGAGAGCCTAGGACGATCCTTTGTGCAGCCTGGGTTACTCTTCTTCCAATTGTCCGCAGCTTCGAGGTCAAGGGCTGGGTTTCTGCAAGAAAACAGGATTATCCCCCCTCTATCCTATTCCGCTTGTATCTATACCCTTGAAGAACTCGCCAGAGATAATGAAGCATTAGATATCCACTATGCGGATAAAGAAGGTGATCCGTACTCCGTGGAGCTCGCAGGCCGTGTGGGTGGCTATGTGGTTGGTAACAGCTCTGATTTTGTCATACTGAATACCACCGGTTACCTCGGCTATATCCCCTTCGACGATATGGTCTGGAAATCGGTGGCGCTCGGTCAGTCATTGCTGGCCCACAACGGCCCCGGAGGGTCCTCGCAGGCGTGGAAACCTGCGTGGAGGCGAAATCGGGAGGCCAGAACTAAAACGGGTCTCATCCCTCTTGACGGTGCACCAGACCTTCGCCTATCATGTACTGTCTACCACCCGAACATCCTCGCATCTCATCTCAACCTCCCTGTTACTCTTCTTCCACTCTTCAGCGCTCTCGTAGGCAATAATTTTACTGCTCCTTTGAAGACTGATCGCCGCCCTATTCGATTTCTGTTATTCGAGAAGGGGCTCAATGCCACTCAGCGGATTGAGAGAGCCGCTGCGGCAATGCGTCATGTCCTGTCGCCAGCAACACCCGGGAAGAATAATAAACATCGGCCCACCATAAGCATTATGGATCTTACCAATAGGACTGTCAATCTACTAATGTCACGTCTTACCGCTCCTCTGAGTTCGGAAGACGTAGATGAAGTCGTTGACAGAGTGGTCCACGCGACTTTGCAATATGCAATACCCGAACACGAAGGCGATACAGCATTATGGAGTACAGACATCTGTGCCTTGCACGAACCAGATCTATGCCCCCTTCTCTCCCTCATGTCGAGGCGCGTCCTGGAAGAGGGCCAAGAAGTGGGTGATCGAAACACCGCCACTCGAGACCTTTACGTGCAAGCATATAGGAGGGGGGATTTCTCATCCAGGCTGTTGGAAGCACTAAGCACCGGGACTTCGTCCCCGAAGCTGTTCCTTGAAAATCCCAACCTCGAGACGGTCTCCTGTAGTGTTGCACGACCTCTCAGAGTCTGGATTTTCTCAATCCTGGATGACTCGCTTGGACTCCCGATTGCTGAAGAGGATGGTAACGAGACTGACATTTCTCGTGAGGGTGCCACCAAGAAAGCTGCACCCGTTTCTATCGTGTCGCAGAGGTCAGAGCGAGTCGAAAGCCCCAAGGTGACTGAATATGTGCGACGCGGCACCCAGATAACTGTTGAGGTCCTACCTGTTCCGCCACTGGATGGATTGCTTTCATCCATCCCCTACACCACCACAGACGAATATCTTGGCATGGAAGCAACCACATCCCTCATCCAAAGGCCACCAGATGAACGTTTCACCATCCTTCTTCAGGTATTGGAATCTGATTTGCCTATCATACGCCGTGTACCTTCCGAACAACTGCAGCCGGTATTGGCCATCCGTTGGATTGCATGTTGTTTACATCGACGAGCACTCGAAACGCCATCGAGTGATGGACAAGACGAGGAATGGACATCTTATGGAGTGCGCTGTTTCCTCGCGACCTTCATCTCCCAGCCGTCCAATTCTGGTGTGGTTGGGAGTGGCGGGTTGCCAATAGCCCAGGATCGGAACGTGCAGTTAGCAGCGCAACTGTTGACCGTTTTGGAAGCCATTGAGCATTTAACTCAAGTCCTCCTCCTGACTTCGTTCCCCCTGTTGCACACCGGTTTTCTGGGAAACTCTTCCATGCGTATCTCTGATAGCCTGACTCTGCCCGACGATGGGGCTACGACGGAGATGTGGAAAACATGTGAGGAGGGTCTAGTAGGAGCCTTCAGAGCGGACCGCGTGAAGGAGAGGAGGATGCGGAAAGGTGGCGCTGGTGCCACCGGGGCACCACTGGTAGGACACAATGCGAAGAAGGTAGGGATACGCAGCAGATTTTCACTTCTCGCTGGTTTGAATGAATGATGTTATAATAATACGACGATATTACTTACGACCATCCATGACCAGTGTTGCGTACGTATCTCTTACGATTTATGCCTCGGCATAGCGCGCTTCAGGCTGGTCACCTCCTTGTCCCAAGTTACTTACCTCTTCCTTGTTTGTACTTGTACGCATTCTTTGGTTTTGTATCTTGTATCTTGATCGTGGACAGATAGTTGTGGCGAAGATTTGAGGGAAACGCGAAGATTGCCTAAACCAGCAGGGATGTTGGAGTGTTGTAGGCACTCTGTGGAGCGCAGGACCTACACAAAAGGTGGAACAACTTGCACGATCATGCAGGATTACAAGAGGCGTGGGACATGAAACATGTGCCTCATTCAGAGACTTCCGATGCCCATGCACTGGATAACTGGGAGTATTTTTATGGAGCCTGGATTCGTAGAAAGATAGAGGAGAGTGTATTCTCAAGAGGCCATCAATAAAGCGTTCTCGAGGAGACGTCCGCGTCACCAGGAATGAACGTCCAGAGATCAAGTATGGGAAAGATAAGTGAGGTCGATGTCGGACCTTCCGGTGTCGGCGGACATGAATTCGAAGGAGAAGTATCGGAGGGGTTTCAGTCAAGTATGTTCGCTGAAACCATTATCGCTGAGTCATGCCGAAGATCCTGGACGAGATCTTAGAAGGAAAGGTAGCAACGGGAGCAAGATCATACAGTTGCTCAGAAGTCCCTTGATCCTGGTCTGCCTAATGTTGTAATGCTGTCCTCGAAGATGCTGACATTCTGGTCAATGTATTTGTGGATGCGGCACGTTTTTCTTTGTTATGGCCGTTGATCGGAAGAGGACTCATTCGGTAAGTAAGCCGGGGTCGGAAACATAAAGGAGCAGATCAGGCTCTAGAAGTACCCAGCCTCGCTAATAACAGACCGCTTTAGTTTGCCGTGTATTTTGGCTTGCCGTTAAACAGTGCTCTACGGTGGAGGGGTGAAGATTTGAGAGAAGCACGAAGTTTACTCAAGCTGTTGGAATGTCGGAGGGGCCACTCGGGTCGAACGGGGTGTCGCGAGGGCAGAAATGACCTGCGCAACGATACGACCTCTTAGGAGGAATGGGGCATGAATCACACAAGATACTTAAAGCCCTCAGTTGGACGTCTGAGGTCCAACTACGGGTCTAGTTCGACGACCCGAGTACTAGTGCTAGTACCCCGGGTAAGTGTGAACGTTTGTTGGGAGACGGTGAGTGGGATTTTATGACGTCAACCGATTTGGTGAAAGCAACGTCAATTGTGGCAGTCCGCCTCACACGGACACCAAATTTCCCTTGCTCCAGTCTTTTCTTATACCACCCGTCTTCCAACATATAAACCGTCTTGCACTGCACGGGCCTCAGTTCTTGTTCACACACACAGGCCTCCAAGCTGCGCATTTGTGAACCCGCAGTCTTCACAAATCCTCAATCACCGACCGTATGGCGACCGTCATCTCTTCGTCACCGTCAAAGGAAAAAGGGATGTTGGAGAGGAAGCGAGCGGATGGGTTCAACACTACAGAGGGAACATTGTCTGTCTCTAAACCATACCGGACGAAGGACTCGCGCAAACTGCGCGCTCTCATCACATTTACTCCACGCAAGTCCGCCTTTGACATCAACAATGAGGCCTCCGGAATGAACGAATTCAGAGTAAGTGATCGAGCTTATGGAAGTATGCCCCTTTCATTAATGTCTGACTCCAAGGGCTTTTACTCCCTCTTTTGGGTCTCGATCTTCTTGTGGACGGTCCGAACCTACATCACCAGCATCGAGACGAACGGAGTGGCATTGAACCTAGACTTCGCCACCATGTTCTCGCAGGACGCTATCACCCTTGCCATCAGTGACTTCGTTCTCGTATTGAGCACTGGACTGTGTGTTCCGATTGCAATGGCAATAAGCAAGGGGTGGATACAGTATTATTGGACGGGATTGATTTTGCAACACGTACTGCAAACGACTATCCTCTTCACAGCTATCACATGGACATTCAACAGGTTCGTGATGGTCTGCCCTTTGTGTATCGTACCATTCTCACCTGGCTTCAGGAAATGGCCTTGGGTCCAATCAGGTTTTCTGACGCTGCATTCCCTTGTGAGTCGTCTTTAGAATAGAAAGTAGTTATGCTAACAACATCACACAGGTCATGATTATGAAGATGCACTCATATTTGACTGTCAACGGCCACCTACAACAAGTTTGCCAACAATCCCGACAGCTCCTTAAGCAGCTCGAAAAGGCGAGCTTGAAGTTCGGAGGCTTGGACCAGGCACTGAAGGGGGCTGGTACCCCAGAAATGGGAGGAACGCCAGCTGAGAGCAGTACGGCCTCGACTCGTTGTGGGACCCCAGATGTACCCGAAGGTTCATCGTCGTCATATATCGATCCATCTGCTGCCAACCTCCTCAGGAAGCGTCTTGCTGCCATGGCTTCAAAGCAAGATAACACCAATAGCATACACATCGTCGAGAAGAGCACTTCTGACGACTCGACACGCTCGGCTTTCTCCAATGCTGCTAGTGTGAAGGGAGATGCCCACCCTCACCAGCATCCTCTCATTTTTCACCCTGATCATGAGTTATCCGCGCTGGCGAAAGAGTATTCAGACCTTCAAGCGGAACTAGTTAGCCCGGGACCGGGAAACGTGTCTTGGCCGAACAACATTACCTGGAAGAATTTTGCAGAATATCAACTTATTCCGACTTTGGTTTATGAGCTTGAATACCCGAGGACCAACAGGTGTGTTTTTATCTACCAAGGTTGTGGGGGATCTTCTCACTCATCACAGGATTCGGCCACTGTATATATTTGAGAAGACGGTCAGCATACATTCGACCCTGCGAAGGCTATCCACTCACTGGGCAAGCTCTCTAGGTCGCCACCTTTGGCACTTTCGCTTTGCTCTACACCGTGACAGAGTCCTTCATTTTGCCTCTCACTCCAACTTCAGAACAATCCTTCTTCAGATCATTGCTTGATCTAGCCCTTCCCTTCATGGTCGCATATCTCCTTTTGTTCTACATCATCTTCGGTGAGTTCATCCTCGTGTACACAATATCGAACGCATCGTTTACGCAGCTTCTCATAGAATGTATCTGCAATGGTTTTGCCGAACTTTCACGGTGAGCCAGAGAATTATTAGGACTGTGACCGACCGCTGATTTCTCCATCAGTTTCGCAGATAGGCAATTCTATGAAGACTGGGTACGTATTCCTTCCTATGTTCCATATATTCATTACTGATCCGAGTTCTATTTCAGTGCGTCGGAATGGGCTTTGCGGATACGGGATCTGATCAACTGACAGGTGGAACTCAACTTCTTGGGATGAATTTTCGAGGAAATGGAACAAACCAGTTCACGGCTTCCTCCTGCGCCATGTTTACGCACCCCTGATTTACAACTGTGGGTTCTCTAAGACAGTCGCAATGCTCTTCACCTTTGCCTTGAGCGCTTGTGCACATGAGCTTGTGATGGTTGTCGTTACTAAGAAGATCAGGTGAATTTTGTTTCGTCGTCTCGTGTGACTGGATGCAGCTCATCATCTACATCATCGACCAGGCTTTATCTTTTCATGTTACAGGTATTCCCTTCCGGATACCCTTTCTCTCTTCCAAGCCTCATTGATATTTGCTATAGCTCGTACAAATCCCAATGATCCTACTCAGTCGCCAT
Source organism: Podaxis sp. C-F-101400 (assembly GCA_018524895.1). Taxonomy (NCBI): domain Eukaryota; kingdom Fungi; phylum Basidiomycota; class Agaricomycetes; order Agaricales; family Agaricaceae; genus Podaxis; species Podaxis sp. C-F-101400. Next base: position 63,812 of record JAEUWR010000623.1, on the reverse strand, counting down.
CCGATCATTAAGCGCAACAAGCTGATGGGCAATGTCGTGTTTTGGCTCGGGTTGTACGCTGGTTTCCCACTCCTTTGTGTGGCATATGTGGCATATTAGCCATTTATCTTCCCCCCCCTCTCTGCTTTATTTATTACCTATGGTTTTATGGGACTATATTAGGATTTTCGATCCATCGCTTAGGGTAATTGCTGCTTTTAATGTGAATTCGCTTGGTCGTAAATTGCATCTGAAGCACGTAGTGTTAATGCGTCCATAGGCAATGTCGACTTGCCCATGACGGAACGGGAAAGGTGGGTAATTTGCGTACCATCGGCGTAGTAACGATCAGTCTTAGGCTTCAGGTGGCAGAATACATGAAATATTCTTATCCAAGCGGAATAATATACATAACCAGGGGCGCTCAATGGAAAAACAAGATATTACTTGCCAGCTGTCGGCGGAGGTCTCGGCACCAACGTCGCATTCCACAACTTTCTCAACCCAACTGCAAGACCAATCCACCTCCCCCTCTCATTCTCGTCCATTCCGACCCTCCCAGGTTCCACCATAATAGCCGGAGCAACCTCTGCAAACGCATCATACTCTCCAGGACTCAGGTCCGCCGGCCTACTAACGATTTTTGGACCATACAGCGAGGCGAGGTGCGATGGTAGTGTCATTGACGTGAGTTTGTCTGCGAGGAGTTTACGATGGTCTGGGTTGGGGTGGGATGCGATGAGGGCGATGAGGTAGAGTCGAGAGATTTGGATGAGTGGGTTACGGAAGGGGTGGCGTTCCAATTGTTGTTGAGGGAGATTTTTGTATTCGAATTCCGGGGAGAGTTTTAGTTCTGTGTGGTCCCGAGGTTTAGATTTTAATTTTGGTGTGAGGGGAGGGAGAGGAGTTGGGAGGACTGACGGCAGATGGGTAGAGCCTCTGGTAAATCTGCTCCGTTGACCTTGTCCACATTGTCCTTCATTCCATTCGTCAATTCGCTAAATTTATCCAACCAGGTTTTGAGGATCAGGTCTACACGCCCAACCTCGTCGACGAGTGATTTTGTGATAGGTATCACGGCGGGTGTGAGTCCCTCAGGTGGGAACAACGAGCAATTGAACTTGTGTCTCTTCCACTCTTTCTTTTGACATATTTCGTTCTACGAATGGTGGTAATTGCACGGGGGCGGGTTGCAGTTTGTCAATACTATGTTACTCGATTACTGGGGCTTACTCACACAATAAAACGCGTTTTTGCATTGTGAGCAGCGTAGTAGTGGTTTTCCGAGTTCTTCGGACCTCCTGTCACAGGCTAGACACTGATCCCTGAGAGGTGGTAGTCGTCGATCCACCTCTACGTCAGCTGGAAGGCCGTTCTGCGCTGTGTAACCTCCAACATCGGATCCAGCAGGGGTGCCGGAAGTGGATGAATTGGATGTAGGGCCGAGCCGCAGGAAGTAGCTAGTCCCGATGGTAGCCAGAAGAGTCAAGAGAGCAATGAGCCAAGTTGACGTCGCCATGGTCGATTGCGGAATACGAGGAAAGGGGCGAGCTCGAGGCAGGAGGCTCAACGACAGGCAGTGCCAGCACGCAGGAGACTGTTAACGTCGCTGTTGGATCGCAGTCAGATGGGTTTCTAAATGGAGATGCGACGCGATCATCCCATCATCCGAGCCCCGAGTTAAGAATAGAACAGGCCAGGCTTCTCTGCTCTACCCGTTTCCTCATAACCATCTGTCAGTAACCTTCATCAACGGGCGAGAGAGAAAACAGAGATTTGTCGTGTTAATTACTATACCGGAACAGAATTGACGGAAAGGAAGAAGAAACAGAGACAATTGATGATTGAATTGTAGATATATGCGGCGTGGTGTATGGGAAGGATGTAGATGTACCAGGGAACAACGCAAACTTTAACAAAAACAATATAATTGGATTTGAAATTCGAAAACTGGACTGGGGAACGTCTGCCGGGGGAAGAGGGGTAGTGTACTACTAGGCATAGCCGCAGCCAAGTGGCACTGGGGTAGGGGGTTGGGAAATTATACATCGCGGTGACACAGTAACAAAGGTCTGCAAAGTAAAAGTGTTCATGAAGACGGGAGTAAAAGAAGGGTAACGAGAAGGAAAGGAAGCCAGTCTTGAGGGTCCCTGTCTTGACTTGATCTTGTCCATTGATTGAATGAATGAATGCGTGAAACGTCATTTCGCAAAACGGCAGGGCACATTGTCTAATCACGTCAACAAAGGGCAGGCAAGGTGAGACGGGTTAGGAGGCAAAGGGTGGGGTTATTACGAGGCGGGGATACTTGAGGTTTGGTGTAAACGCGAACGATGTTATGACAAACATCCAATATATCATGCAGCACTGTACAGGAACAGGTTGTTTGTAGCAGCGATCTAAACACCACTGTCAATACAACGCCCATGGAACAACGATAACATAGATACTCACGGCAATCGTATTTTCCCTTGGGTGCCAACTCGCATGTAGTATCTTCTTGTTGAAATCAAGTGTATCCAGCTGCATTGCATCCCTCAGCGCTCCTCCCTTCGGCCCATTCCGCAAATTCTTATTCCCAGGCAATGGTCCCCCAATCTTCTTTGCTTTAAAAGCTGACTTGTCCGCTTGCAAGACCACATCGTTAAGTGTGTCCACATCGTATATCCGGAAGTAATTATGGTAAGAACCCGTGAGCACGTGCCTATAGGAGAAATCGAAGATATGGTGAGAAATTCCGATCATTCAACGTCCCGTTCCATGAGAGCTCGTCAATGGATCAAAAATGACGTATAAATCGCCAGGAATTTATGCGCAGCAATAAAAGCAATTAGTACGATTAGAGTGGCAGCAGAGATAGTCGGGCACTCGAGACGAAGCGGACGGAACGGGAGATTTTAAAGAGATAGAGCACGTACTTATCATCTCCACCCCATACGCACTCGAACTTGTCAAAGATGCAATCATTCTCGTACAAGTCGCAGAGTTTTCCCCGTAGATGGTCGTGGATAGGAATTGTCTTTATCGGTTTTGATTCCATGTTGATATCCCAGATCTTTAATGAGAGGTAGTCCCGGGAAAGGATATAACGTCCGTCATGACTGAACTTGACATCGGAGATCGAGGAAATGATCTCAGAGAAGAATGACCGTGTCGTTGGGTCCTCCTCTTCCTCGAAACCTGGCAACCACGGTTAGCTACGGGGTGATCTTCGAAGTGGCGACCCACATTTCGCGTGCTTATCACACAGTGCCGAGTCACGCATATCAGCGAGCTTGATGTTGCTCTTCGAGCTCGAGTACATGAACAGATTGCAATGAAATGGATGAAATTCGGTTGCCGTGATGACTTCTGTCAATTCCTCCATATTCACGGGTTTGATGTCAACGATATCTATCACAACGGATCGTCAAAGAAACGAGGAGAGGTCGACGATCAGTCAATAATCAGAAAAGGACTTAACACTGCCACCGAGACAATAGATACTTACTAAAGCTCTGGTCACTGATGTTAAGATTCCAAAGATTAATTCGCAAATCATCAGCAGAGATGTAAGTCTCCTGGTCCGAGTTGACAGAGATCGAATGTATGTGGTATGCGTGGGCGTTTGCGTAAACCTTGCGGGGCACAGCAGCAATGATGTTCTCCTGGTGTGTCATCCGTGGAAGTCGCAGATGTGATATGCTCGATGGGGGAGGCAGTGGGCGAGCTCCATCGTGATGGTTTGATTCAGATACAACGCGGAGGGATTTTTCAAACACCTTCCAGAGCTTGATGGTTTTGTCTGGGAAAGTGCTGTGTTATCAAACGAGGGCTGTTGAGAGCCAGACGGCATACCATTTGTGGAAAGAAGAAAATGGGCCGAATTTTGTCGTTTACACCATTTGATCTTGTTGATCTTCTCTTCAATCTCCAGCGACTTCAGGTAGTCAAACTCGGGCTCGTGAGACTGGAATTCGGTGTAGAACTTGTACTCGCAACCTTTTTTCTGTAGGCGTTGAACGATCGCAGGGAATGTCCAGAATAGGAAAAAATCAAATATATAAAACAAAATAAATCAGTTCAGCCCGAGGAGTTCAATCGCCCACAGAGAGAACGAGGGGGATGGGAGATACTAACCATTTCATTCCTTTCGAAGAGGACGACGCGACCGCCCTTGTCTCCCGTCGCGAGATAATTTCCGGTAGAATCAAATTCGACAGTAGAGATGATATCGGCTGCAGACGCGAGGGAGGAGGGTCAGAGCAGAGCAGGGTCATCGGATGAGCGGTGGGTGGGGGTGGAGGGTGTGGCAAGAAGAGAGAAGGTACGTACCCTCAGTGATATCCTCAACCTCGCCCTTGTCTCCGAAGCACTGTGCAAAGCGCCATCCTCCGGAGCCTGATGGGTCTTCCATGATGTACTTGGGGGCCTGTGTGTTGAGCGTCACGGTGGGCAGATTGGCAGGCGTCTGTGGGAGCAGGGTGGGCGATGTTGGAGATCGGGCGCTGTATGGATGGTGTTAGCGGCGTGAAGATGGTGGTCGAAGAGGGTGAGAACGGCGAGGAGGGTTGGTTTGGCTGTGGGGGGTCGTTGGGAGAGTAGATGAGATGGTCGACTGGACTTGGATGGCCCTTGAGCCTCACTTACTCTCCGCTGACGTAATATCATATTTGACCGTGTTTATACATCCTCGGACGGAAACACCGCCAAAGCAAATCCGACATTTCCCTTCCCCACAACTCACCTCCTGCTCACCGTCCCCCCAGCGCCCTCCACAATGCCCATCGCTCCTATCACTGGCAAGCTCAGAAAGCGCTTCTTCATCGATATCAGCTGTGCCCTTGGCCTCGGCCTCGGCGCTGGCTATGCATACTGGTTCGTACTTGGATCTTCACGCGTTTTTTCAACATTCACCTCATGTCCACAGGTACGGCATCCATCTCAAGCACAGTAAGCCGCCCCACGAGGACTCCGCGCCCTCGTTGTCCTATTTAATCCACCACTCACACTTGGACCCTGTTTCTAGTTGAACGCCAGGAGAACTTCTACGTTAAGCTCGAGAGGGAGAAGGTTCAACACGCTCAGTCTGCGTAGGGGTACTATTTCGTAGAGGGACGCTTCGAAGATATTGCAGCCGCCATGTAATCCTGCATCCTCCATATTACACACCATGGCCACGCCGCCAACGGCCACAATCCTTCCGTATTCTAGGCTCATCCAGAATCTCAATCTCCATCACTCCTGAGTGAAAGACCGTGTATCCAGGGCATAAAATAAACAACACAAAATTGCATAGTGGTATAAGTTAGAACGAAAATTAGATCATAAACCGGCTATAACATCCTAAAGTACTCCGAGTCTTTTCAACTCCTCACAACTCTCGATAGGTTCCTGTTCAATCTTCTTGACCTTTTCCCAGTCCGTTCCAATACCAAATAATCCGATTTCGTTCTCCTTTAGTCTGTTCTTCCGGTCCATTCCCCGCTGACATTGAGCATACAGGTCCCGCGTGTACACCTGTTCCACAGTGTCTTCGAACTTCTTCAGCGCAGGTCCTCTCGTCTTGGACGATAGTGGCGCCTTAGCCCCCTCTCGCGCCAGCTCCGCACCAATTGCAGGGTGTTTCTGGAATTCTGCCTGGTTGACGAAATAATGAATCCCGAGTCCCCCAGTTTCCCGTTGCGTGTTGTAACGTGTCGTACTCTTGAATGAGAAATGCGGATCGGGGACGGGTGGTGTACTAAAGAGATTTGGGAGGGCGGAAAGTAACGAGAATCCAAAGAGGATAATGAGAGGCAATAGTTGGATAAGTAACGAGCGAGGTGTGGTTTCTTGTGCAGCGGCTGCTCTAGCTCCTGCTCTCCCTGCATTGAAACCTCCAGGTCCGAAGCTCGCAGTAAACACTCCTAAGTTCTAGTTAGCTGGTACGAAGAACGGGAAAAATTCATCAACACGCACCTGGGCCTCCAGGACCGAAAGTAAATGTAGCTCCTGGCCCACCGAAACCACCGCCAAAGCCACCCCCTCCAAAGAACATATTGAACAGCTCTTCAGGACTAATTTCTCCCTCAAAGCTCGCCTGCGACCGACCAGCACCATGATTAAAGAACGAGCCAAAGTCCGACGACATTCCACCTCCAAATCGGTCCTCCGGATCCCCACCGCTGCGATCATACGCTGCACGTTTTTGTGGATCTACATACATGCGGTATTAATTTCCGTCGGGAACGGTCTCAACAAAGGAAACTGCGCACCAGAAAGGACCTGGAATGCCTTGGACACCACTGCGGAAGGAATTCAATGATCAGATAGTGAAAAGACGAGCACCGGCAACCACTCACTCTTGAATGCCTCATCCGCTCCAGGGGCTCCATTCTTGTCAGGATGCAGCGCAAGCGCCAGCTAACATGTCAAAATGAGCATAGCCTGATAAGTAACCATAACATTAACAAGACTAACCTTCCGGTACGCCTTCTTAATATCACCTTCCTCACAATCCTTTTTCACTGCCAGAATCTCATAATACTCCGTCACCTTACACGCCCGCACCCTCTTAACAACCGCATGTTGTTCTGGTGTATAGTCCCTCTGCTTCGAACTTCCGTTGGCCGTTGTATTTGATGATGATGAAGCTGACGAGGCAGTTTTTGGTGGGGCGTGACGATGTTTCATACCAGCTGCCGAGGGATGTTCCTCCGTTGCTGAGGAAAACGGACCCGCGCTCGTTGACGGAGAGGATGACGAAGACGAGGACGAGGGAGATGACGAAGACGAAGGGTTCGTATCTGCAGCATTAATCCTAACAAGTAATTTCTCCGCCTGTGGGGTGTTGAACAGGGATATGGACTTTGTGCAGAACTTGCGGGCAGCGACGAGGTTGTCTGCATTGAAATACTTCTCTGCAATGGCAAAACAGCGCAGAGCTTCGTCCTTGTTGCTCTCCATCGTGTTCTATGGATATTTTTGTGCGAAAACGATGAGGAGGGAAGTGGGAGCAAGAAATGGACGACGGCGGTGAAGCAATGATGGAGATGCAGTAGGCCAGCGGACGTGGACTTCGGTCATTCACTCGGGTTAGGGTTACCTGCCCTATTTTGGGAGTTCATTTCAAATCGTATTATTATTCACCTGACCAACATCCTTCAGATTCCTTCTCCCTCCCACTGGACCCGTGAATATGTCCTCCCGCAAGGCCCAGGCCCTCCCCCCACAAGAGGAAGAGTCCTCCGAACTCGCAAGGTTCAGAGCAGAGTGGAAGGCTGAACTTGAGAGCCGCAGACGTGCTCGTGCGACCGAGCTGCAGGTTGCCCAGGCTGGTAGTGCAGGAGCCATACCGGCTCCGGGTCCGTCGACATCCACCGAAGTGTCATTTGTCTTCCCCGTCATCAAGCCCAAGGCACAGGACTCAAAAGCCGCAACCGCAGTCGGTGGATCGCACCCGGCCATTACACCCGATGGCCGGGTCGTCGACCCGAAACGTACGAAGGCTCTTGATTCCGCACTTAGCGTCTATAGACGAGCTGTCCAGCATGAACAGGCGGGAGACCTGGACGAAGCCCTGTCATTATATAGGCAGGCTTTCCGCATGGTATGTTCGTCCTAACTGTTTCCCTCCGATACATACGAGTAACTTAGAAATCCCCTGTTTTATAGGACTCGCATGTCGATCGTGCGTATCACCGCGAGGAGATGCTCCTAAGCATTGCTACTCAGCAAGCTGGAAAGAAGCCCCCACCGTTTTCCACTGTACCCTCGACCACGATGACTGCCGTTACTTTGACTCAGTCCCGCGCAACCGAGGATTTGGATGCTGTGACGGTGTCCCTGCAAACCCTTTCCATTAAACCTCAGACAACCAAGACAGGTCAAGCAGTTGTTACAGGTACTCTTGGAACACTTGTCGCAACATTCTTGGAACAAGAACCAACACTCACGTTCAAACCCGAGGATGAAAAGCAACCTGCTGCCGTTAACCTACTTCCCGAAGAAATACTGGTGGAAATCATCCATATGTTGGACCCTACATCTATTGAACGCTTCGCCAGAGTTTGCAAGAAGGCTAGAGTGCTGACGCTGGAATCTTCAATCTGGCGGTGAGTCGGCCCCCTTCCCCCAATCGGTCCGGAGTTATTTATACCAGTATAAATAGTGACCTTGTCTTTTCGACTTACAAGGAACCTCAGATACCTGACCTAGAGGCATTGGCCGAAATCATCACTCGGTATATGTTCGACTATCGACGCCTCTATATTGAACAGCCCCGCGTGCGGACGAACGGAGTCTATATTGCAATATGTCACTATGTGTAAACCTTCCGCCTCCTCACCTGTCCTGTATATTCTCACATCATTTCCAGACGACCTGGCTTAAGTGAGAATCACTGGGTTAATGTACGTCCCCTTCACGTCTTCGCATACTTCGTACATTAATAAAAATTCCATACTACCCAGATCAGCCATTTAATCACATATCACCGCTATCTGCAAGTTTCATTTGCTCTCTCCCACTTACACTGTCAAATAACGGGATTCTCCCTACAGTCGATTCTACCCCGACGGCACTGTCCTATCCCTCCTCGCAAATGAAGAACACCCACCACAAACCATAATCAATATGCTCAAGCCGTCCCTCAGAATGAAGGTCTGCCGACCACTCCCGCCTATCCATTTTTACCCGTGACTGACGCCCCAACATAGGGATTATTCATCGGTACCTGGTCCCTCTCAGGAACGACTATAATCCTTTCGAACCTCTTTGACGCAAGCGGACGCTATCCCATTCCAGGAACAATCGAAGCACCCTCTCTTACAACCCACCCACCACCTCACTTACACGGCCACTCCCACCCGCATGGACATTCTCATTCTTCAGACCCGCAACAATCCCAGCGCTACGTCTTCGTCATGTCTCTGGAGCTACGTTCTAAACCTCTCGGACGGTGGAACAGACTTAATATCCAGTCATGCGACACGCTTAATCTCGAGACAGGAGATGTTACACCTGTAGCGCTCAAACACGAACGGCCGTTCTGGTTCTCTAAAGTGCGGTCGTATGCCTGATATATCCGGAAATAAGGGTGCTTATAGGCGCTTGTTGGAGTTTGTGGGAGCGGGGTTATCATGTTGGTTTGATAGGTGGTGGGTTTGAGGAGTTGCATCTTGCGGGCTTACTACTGCGCACAGATATGGGGAATTTGTGGGTGGATCTGACTGAATGATGAACTGCATCTAAAGGGCTGGCACTTTTTGCCGTCCACTTACAAATGCACCAAACTTTATCTCTTGCCCTTCCTGCAAATAACGCACCAACGTGGCAAAAAAATCTCGAAGTCAATGTTCTGTGCAGCAGGGATAGTTTTGAGTCGATCTGCCAATGTTTCGAACCCAACGCCCGGACTAGCGGTACCACCAGTGCAAAGACGAAGGACCTAGAAGTACCGCAACATTTTCCGTCCCCGTCACCGTCCCGTTCGTCTTCTGACTTTTCTGCCATGTATCTGAATTGAGATATCTCTGTCTCATAAGTACTGCTCCATCTTATCATAAGGGTACAGACCGGATTCCACAATTATATACATGAACCCAAGCGGAAACGGGGGATGCGCAAGATCACATTTCACCCATGCCACTCCCTCCAGAGAGAGGACATACAGGAGTGGTTTCGTGGCGCCCTTGTCGGGACGATACTGTCCGCTATCGTCAGGTAGCCGAAGACGACTGGGCAGGCAATATTACCCGGGTTTGTGGTCCAACTACAAACGTTATGTATGGATTATTGTGAAGGATATATGGACCACCCAGCCCAAGAGGAAGCGGGGGGTTTTCAACATCGGAAAGAAAGAAGCGGAAGACTAGACAGACTAAGAGGACGTAGGCTGAAGGACTTCACTGAGTAACGACGGAGAAAGTTCCCATGCTAAGTGTGATCTTTAAAGTATATCCAAGCCATCATGTTGTGGTTTACAGAGACGATACCATTGTAGGTCAAGCAAGATAGAGTGCTAAAGGTCTTATACGGATTCGAATTGACAGAAGGGCGGGTCCGATGATAGACACGAAGAATTTGGTGTTAAAGAAGAGGTACACCCGGCTGCGTCAGTGTAGGTAGAGTAATGGCAAGCAAGGGTGCATATCACTTCGCATGTATTAAAAAATCCACATACGCCTTAAAAGTCCAGCTTTCACTTCATGGATTTTTCCTTCAGTTGCGTGTCAAGCATCGCATACTCTCGTTCATACACTCGTTCGTTTTATCCAAGACCCTACTCTATTGATATTCTTCGCCAGTCAGGTAGAATCAATGACACGGCCTGAGACGCATAAAGCAATCCTACTGTATGCAAGGATCTGCAAAGTCAGATAAACCATTGGAGATTGTCCTGTACGGCTGTTCTTTCTTTGTCAAGAGGCAGAGTGGGTTTCCGAGTGATGAGGCAACCCCTCACTCTCGTTTGTTCTGAACGATCTCTTGCCTGAAAGGTGCGGCAATGTTGTCATAATAGCGTAGCACGGGTGGCATCATGACAAGCGTCACCCCGATGGCCGCCAACAACAATAAGATAACTGGAACCACGGACCGAGGAACAACTCCGAAAAGCAGAGGTTCCAATATCAAAGTGATTGGGACGGGTTCTCGACGCAACCAGGTCATATCTTCATTAGCAGAGGAAGGAACCGGAACACCAGTGTTGATGGCGTAGACGTGCGCGTACTTTCTCCGCGTCGGATGAAGGGGTCGGTTGCGCAAAAGCTGGGATGCGACGTGTTGGGGGTCGACAATCTTGAGATAGATATCAACCGGATGCTACAAGCTATTTAGTATAGCACAAAGAAGCTAGGAGAGCGTTTCACACTTACGGAAGCTGGCCAGGATGCCCGAAGGGTGAATTTGCCATATGAAATCCAACCAGGATCGTCCAAACCTAATGTGAACCAGACGCCAGATTCCGGGGACACTTCAGCCGGGTCGAGCACAGGTGCTATGCCCAATAGTATTTCTCTGTTGGTAGCATTCAGCAAAGTCCTAGAAAACTTCAGCAACGGTATCTGCTGGCAAAGAATAGAAAGCTGCACCATGTCGGAAAGGACATTGTGGGCGATTCGGCTACAGATGCCGCGAAATTGATGATTTCGGTGTTCCCGTGAGCGCATTGGATGAGCAATGAGAGTAGGACCACCGAGATAGCTGTTAGAGATAGCAATGAGCGAGGATACAAATCTAGCATAATAAGGTTGTGGCAGGTTGGAAGGAGTGGAGATCAGGTGCTTTCTCAGGTTCACTGTACAAGTAAACACGAGTCTATTCCTAATTCTCATCACCCCCCTCCCCAGAAATGGATCAGGTATTTTCCTCGGTTTTCTTACCACCTGAACCCAATCTGAGCCTTCTTATGGACAGGACTCCTTCAGGCGCCTACTCCAAACCCCCGCTCATACGTCGAACACTCCACGCAGCCCGGGCTCGGGCCCACAAGGAAACACCTCTAGTGCATCATCCAAATCGTGAATACTCTATCCCATAACTTTCAAAGACCTTCCACTCAACTAATACGGAAAGAAAGACAGTAGACGCTTCAAAGCCTCTATTCAAACCTCGTAAAGTCAAGAAAGCCGTCGCAGAAGGGAAGTACCGTGATCGTGCTGCAGAACGACGTGAAGGTGGAGGAAACGACTATGCCCATGTATGCCCATAAGACGACTTCACACGTTATCTTGACGTTCACTCCGCCTATCTCAGGTTGAAGCCGTATTGGAAGACTTTGAACGACGAAACGCAAACAATGAAGACCGGAAAGCGGTAGGCTTAGATGGTTACTCTCAACTCACCACCATTGACTCATGACTACAAATCCAGGTTGAAGAACAACGAAAGTACCTAGGGGGCGATAGCGAGCACTCCATTCTCATCAAAGGGCTCGACATGGCTCTTCTCGAACAAAACAAGGCGCGCGTCGCATTGGAATCAACGGAAGACGACGACACACTCGAGCAAGCCTACCTCGAGGCTTCGTCCGCCGTTCCTAAAAAGCGTACACGAGAGGATCTTCTCAAGGAGCTCAAACAAAAACGAGCTCAGCAAGGGCAGCAGAGTACTGAGGTTGAATCCGAGGGTAAAACAAAGCGGACGGCGGAAGAGGAGGCAAGGCTTCTTGAAGAAGCTAAGAAACAGGGAAAGTTCAAGCCTATTGGGTTTAAACACATTGGTGGCTCAGAGGAGAAGGAGAAGAAAGAGAAAAAGAAGTTGAAAACTGGAGAAAGCACTGCGAAGGAGGGTGAGGAGAGGAAGAAGAAGAAGCGCAAGGTTGAAGGGGAGGAAACTAAGGGAGAAAAGAAGGGCAAGGCAGGACTGGGATCAACCGAGGAGGCACCAGCACCAGCACCAGTGTCAGCTCCGGAAGGACAAGCGTCAGTGTTGGCGGTTCAGTCTCAGAAGGTGCCAGAATCGGAACCAGAGGATCAACCTCTTGGAGATGAATTCGACATTTTCGCAGGCGCTGGCGACTACGAGGGCATCAATTTTGACGACGAAGACGAAGAAGACGGAGCAGAGTCCAAACCTCCAGAATCAAATATCGAACAAGAGGGGGCTTCCCAAGGATCTGCATTAACCACCTCACCTAAGAAATGGATCTCAACTGACGATGACGAGGCGCCTGCCATTCCATCGGAACCCACCGCTAAGTTGACACCCTTGCACGATTCAAAAGGGAAGGCGCGCTCCGACTCACCAAACCACCGACGAGATTCAACTCAGGGGTTGGGCGATCGTGATGTCGAGATGGAAGATGGCGAAGAACGAGAACACGAAGAGGAGGAAAAGCCAATACGGCTCCAGCCTTTAGAGAGTTCCACGTTGCCATCTATTCGAGACTTCCTTGCTATGGACGAGGCTGCTGAAGCTGCCGAAAAACGACGAAAGCGAAAAGAGAAGAAGAAAAAGGCAGGAGGTGGCAGTGGAAATGGGACTAAGAGTATGGAGGCTAAGGTTAACCGGGATTTCCAAAGGTATGGCTTCTCACACTGACTTTGTGACCGTCCCAACGTATCCTCTCCTCAGGTTGCAGTCGTATACCAGCAAGAAAGATGGTTCGGGATCATGATAACACTTGTATGCCCACAACTTGACTTCGGTTGTGGGTTGACTCTCGCGCTGCGCTCGGATTCAGGTAGTAATACAATAACAAGTATATAGAGTACTACCCCACCTCCTGAATTCTTGTTCAGGAAACTTGAGTCCCGAAGAAAATGTGTCTGCAAAATTGCTGAGGAGTGTGCTTCACCGTAGGTGACCGGCGAAATCAACCTTCATCCATCAAACTACAATGACCTCCAGAAGAAAATAATAAAGATAACAAACACCATGCCAAATAGTACAATCCAAAATCACTATTCAAACTACGAAGACGATGGTACAGGATGCCCATTCATCAACTTATTGATCATATTTGCTCGTAATGGGGTATCAGCAAACAGGGCCTTGACAAGCCGCACCAATTCGTCAATCTCAAAGTCCACCAGCGCGCCCTCCTCAAAAAGGTACGAAATATCTGCCATAGAGGCTTCCTGCGTATCCACATGGCCCCAGTCAGCTTGCTGCACTATAAGAATAACATTGGAAAGCATACCAAAAGCTCGGAGAGGTAGTTGTATTTGAGCCATGAAGGGACATAGGCCACGACAAACGAAGGCTGCGTCGGGTCCTCACTGAAGAGGCCTTCTAAAGAATTAAGGATTCGACAAAGCTCGCTGAGCTGATGTGAGTCCACTTCAGGTATGTCTGGTAGTGCGAGGATGTCTTGCAGGACTCGGGAGAGGGCTGCTTCGGTGACCAGGCCAATTGCGGTATAGTATTTGGTTTTGGTTAGTATACCCTATGAAAATGGAAGCTCCGGGTCAAAATTTCGGTTTCTCGGGTAAATAAATGCTTGTACCTTAAGCTGCTGTGCAAACCGCTTGATCTCCTGCAAGACTTGATTTATCGCTGTCTCACATTCATCATACCGATTCTGGTCGCTTGTCTGTCCAAACCCCTTTGCGCCATCCACCAGAGCTCCATCCACTTTTTCGCATTGATTTTGCTATGGAAACGAACATGTAAGAACATAGTTGTCGAGTGAAAAGAAGAAAAACACTTACCACAGCCTGTTCATACCAACTCTCTCCAAGCACCCTCAGATTCCTCACACACTCACCCAGCCTTTCCTTCAGCCCCTCAAACCCACCGCTCCTCGACAGTGCCTCCTCAATTTGCCCAACCTCATGCGCCAGATACAAACAACTATTCGAGAACAGCATCCTCTTTTGCACCGAAGCCGACAATTCATCACCAAACGTCACTGGGTACAAAGCAATGTATAGGTCAATGAGCGAAGCAGGTGTCTGCGCGAGTATGCTCCCTGGTTGACTCGACAATGAGGGTGAATTGGAAGGGTAAAGGGGAAGGAGACTAGACGCTTGGAATTGCTTGCACTCATCAATGAGATCCTCGACCGTTTTGGCGAGACGTCTGGCTTTCTCGGGTACAGTAAAGCTTTCCTTGGCAACAATGTTTGTTTTGAGCTCTGGTGGACGTTTCGCAGGCACGATAGACTGCTTTCCAGCGTGATCCACAGGGGCGTCTCTGCTTTGGGGTGGAGGAGGCGAGGGGTGAATAGGCGGTGGAGTATGAGATACTGGTACGGGTGCTGGGGCTGAAACAGTTTTAGTATGGCCATTGACCGGTTTCTTGCCCTTGTTCGCCACTTTTTCGAGCCGCGTCGCGGCTTTCGGTGAAGTCACGTTAACGGGAGCAACAACCTTGTCAGTCTTCCCAATTCCAGACTCGTCCACAGGAGGTGGGTCAGCCCAAGGGTCATCATCCCAAGCGTTGTCCTCTTCTACACCTTCAGCATTCTCATCGTCATTCCAACCCCAAGCGTTGTCAGGATCAGGTTCCGAGTCCCCATTCACTTGGGCGTCATCGGAAGGACGCTCAGTGGGCTTTGGTTCTATTCTGGACTCGGGTTCAGGCGCAGGTTCAGATCCTTCAAGGGGCATGTCCTCATCAAAACCCCACCCGTTGTCCACCTCTTCTGAGGGAATATCGTCCGCAGGAGCTGGAACAGCTCTAGAAGGTTCGGGTGGAGGATTCTCCTCTTGTACAGGCTCCCCATCGTCAAAGCCCCATGCATCATCTTTCAAGTCATCCTCCCCGGCGCCCATGGGCATCGACTCCGCCTTGGCAGGTCTCTCCTCCCCAACTTCATCCTCAAAACCCCAGGCATCATCTTTGAAATTACCATCGTCCACACTGCCAATATCATCTCCCTGCACGGGTACAACAATAGCCTGTGCAGAGTCCGAAGGAACTTCAATTTCGAACTGGAACCGATCCTTGGAGTTTTCGGGACTCAGAAGGATCATTCGACAATGGCCCAGTATCTCAAGCCGGCGCTGTTTTTCGTAATGCGAGGCGAGCCCATCGGCCCATGTTTGGATAGGTAAATCCGCAGCAGGGGTCCCTCCGAGTTCTGTCACAGCCTTGGATTCGAAAGTCACAGCGCGTTTAACCAAATCCAAGAAAGGTGGCAAGAAGCCAAAAGAGGAAGGAAGTGAAGGGACAAGAAGCGTATTGAGTAGGCTCGTTGTCATGGGTTTGAATAGGGTCTGGGGGAAGGTCGAGGAAACCGAAGATGGAAGGACGGGAATTAGATAGGATGATAGAAAGCCGAGGATCTGCGCAAGGTTGTCAATCCTGCTATTTTTGAGTTCGTTATTGGGGGGAGCGGGTATTAAAGAAAGTGAATGCTCAGTATCGTCTATCGAGCTTATGGAAACGGAGGAAGGTTGTTTGAGGACGTATTCAATGAAATGGGTGATAATGTCACGCCGTGATGTCGTAAGGTGTTGTTCCAAAGAGCTGGGTGTAAGCGACGATAGGATGGAGGCAAGTGAAAGTACGGTATGTGAACTCCGGACTATACAAAAGGTCAGAAAGCTAGTGAATGTGAAATTGGCACCTTACCTTGGACGGATGATCGTATGACCAGATATGAAGGGGACACGACGATACTGCGAGTATAAGCATCACTGAGCTGTTCTTGGACGAGTGCTTCGGTACTCTGATGTTTACGCTAGACAACGAAAACCGCGGATGAGCCGGTCTGCAAAACTAAGGTTTGGAGAGACGTACCCGGAGGTCCATGAAGATGTCCAAGCGAACTATTGGATTCGGAGCCGATTCCAGAAGAGTATGTAACACCTCCAAAGCAACTACAGCTTCCGAAAGCCTTCCGGCCTGAACCAGTGAATCCAGATTCGCAAGTTCGGTCTTGCAGCGGAGGATATGTGACAATGCTTGGTATTGAATCTCAATATCAGCAGCTTCCTGTACAAGCCTAGAATGTTCCGACAACCTGTGAAGCAGGATAGGGACAAGCCCAGACTGAAGGACTTAGTCAGTGGCTGTCGTGCTGACACAAGTGAAACACTGCCTCACCCGAGGATCGGACACGGTGGCATTTAAGCTGTCTACATTGTTCGTCAATGTTTGTAGTCTAGTTCGGATGGATTCGGCGGATTCAAGTTGACGCTGGAATTGAGGCAGGTCGGATTGAATGCGGTCATGCAGACGTGTCTAAGAGGCGTGACAGTATCCATGGCATTAGACATAGGAACAGGGCTTCCATTGAAGAACAACAAAGACAGTACTTTAGTTGCTTGGATGGTTTCGTCAATCTCATTAAGCCAAGTGGAAGTCAGAGTGGAATTGAGGGACTGGTATGTGGCTGAGTCTATCCGACTCAGGACCTTGGATGAGATGTCCTGTTTCCGGGGGAGATGGGACGGTATGGGAAAGGCCATTCCAGCCATAGTGGCTGTTGAAGAGAAAGCAGCGAGAGTAGCAAGAACCGTAGTCCTGGTCCTAACACGTGTCACGTGTGGCTGCGTCACTGGTGTGGTCCAGTGCCAGTCAGCTTTGTAGTCCAGCAACTAACTTTCATCACTCAACTCCGCCTTTGTTGTTGTATACCGCTGGTGAAGATGCTAGCACGCGCTCTTATGCTCTTCTGCGTGATTGCTCTGCTTCATGGTGAGTTCTCCGCCGACAGCCTTCGATTTCTTCCTCACAAACCACCCCAGCCGGGTATTCTGGATACGAATGTATGGTCTTTCACACCACACAAACCAGCTCGTCGCTCATCTTCACTCCCACGTAGACCTATCGCGCCTGAAAGCACTAGGCCAGCCACAAGAGGCACTACCCAAGGATGTGGGTTTCCCATTACATGGCTCTACTCCGAGCACCACTCACCCCCAAAGAACATTCTCCAGATCGCTATCGAGACTCTTATCGGAGCTATTCTCGGGATAATTGGGGCATCTCTCTATGGTCCACCGCTCAAGCAAATATCATGGGCAAGCGAGATGCGGCAACAGTACGCCTCTATCCTTTCCATCTTCTTGTTCCATAAGCTAACTCATAACGGCGTAGCAAAATCGACGAAATGTATGCCCGGATAGGCTTCGCCACCTACACTCACCGCGGAAGGAACATATTCTCGAATGTTCAGAAGCAGTCAATAAAAACACAAACATAGACATTCTCCGGCGAATTCTCTTTTCATTTCACCCTATTCATGCGCGACCACGTCAACCTGGTGATATATTCTGCCGTCCTTACCTGCGCAAGTCATTTCTCGTATGAATGCGAGGGCGTCCCGAAGTGACTCAACATTTCATTATTGATGGGGAACGGAACACATTATCATCCAGAATTCCGCTGCCGCGGCCGCGCGGTTAATAGGGGCGGACTGGGGTTTTCTACTGCCCAATAGAATATAGGAGCTTCCAAGCCCCGATCATGAACGCATTCAGCGATGTCAAGTTCAATCGAGTTAACTCGAAAGTCTGCATTCGACCCCTTTCGGAACGGTGTTTGTGTCTGCCTCGTGCAAGTGGAGATTTGTCCTAGCCTGTGTGCCACGTTTGGTTGCTACAGCAATTCTGTGCACTGAAAACGAGGACATTTACACGTGGAGTTAGAGTTATGTTTGCCCTGTCACTTTGCCACAATTCCTGGCGCTGAGTTGGGATTACCGAAGAGTGAACGAGACGTGTGAAAGAGATGAGACACGATCGAGCGAGAAGGATCGAAAGAGCCTATAGCAACGAAGACGATGGAGAAGACGGTGAGAATTATCGATATTCCCACCGCTCTGTCGCTTATTAGACTTGTGACCCTCGCGCTTATACTGCCACACCCCCATGTATCGGCTCTTTTGGGAAGCATGCGAGTGATGTGCATACATACAAACCTCTTCTTAGAATTCTGGGATGCTTTCTCGTACCACCACCTTGAGATCCTTGAACCCCCTAGCTCGGACCTTGGCTTCCTTCCCCCACCCCTAGAAGGACCTATTTATCACACCCGAGGGAGCTCCGACGACCTAGGTCTCCCAAACTTCACAAGAGTGTCGAAGAGCTTTCCAGATTGAACTAGACCACACTATGAAGAACACGACGAGAATCGGCATCGTGTTGGCCATCAGTTTTGGGTTTTTCATCGCAGAAATTGCAGGCAAGGATCCTCCAGTTCGGGCTGGGTCGATGCAGAGCTTATCTCTCGATTCTCTTAGTGGGGTTCAGGACGAGGAGTCTGGCTCTCATTGCTGATGCTGTACGTCAATAGCCCGTTCCAGTTCCGCAGACACATGCCAGCTGACATGGTCTCTAGTTTCACTACTTGAATGTGAGTCAGAGCTGCGGAATCGCGATGGCTCTAGCTCAGTTCCTGCTTCCATTGTGCAGGATATTGTGGCATAGCAAGTAACACGCGTATGCGAATTGCCTTCCGTTACTCATGTTGTCGGTCCAGTGCTATTGCCTTCATTGCAGCCTATGTATGTCCTATCCTCGTTTTCTATGAATGGACCGAACAAATGATCACCGCCTCAAGCTACACGACAGCGGCGAACACGTTGGTTCTCATTTTATCCACTCATCGGCCTCATTCCGATGTCTATTTTCAGACCGTCAAATTTACCTTCGCCTTCCATCGTGCAGAGTTGGTTGGTAAGCACGGCCCGATGCTGACAATGCTGTGCCTCCGAATCCCGAGTCCATAACCCACTTACTTGTCCACAGGCGCGTTCTTTAATGGTGTCTTCCTCTTGGCCCTTGCGCTTTCAATCCTCCTTCAATCAATCGAGCGGTTTGTCCACTTGGAAGACGTTCAGGAACCGTTCTTGGTTCTAATCATTGGCTGTGTTGGCTTGGGCCTAAATATCCTAAGTGCCCTCGTGGTTCACGGTACGTTCTTGTAGACGTTGATGCGCACAGATTTCTGATGCGTATACAAGATCATCACGGGCGTGGACATGGACATGGACAGCCAACTCCGAGGAACGTGTCCGATCCGAACTTGAATAGCTCTGGAGAGGATTCTCCTCGGGACCACATAGTATGTATCTGTTCTTTTCTGTATGCTCTCACTACATAATTCCCTCCACCCCGTCCCCATTAAAAAAGGGGGGAAGAGAAAAAATTGACGCATGGTTATCCCACAGCATGCGAACCATAACCATACCATTGATCCTCCAATCACTATTCACCAACATAACCTCGGATTAGTTGGGGTTCTCACCCACCTGTTTGGTGATGCTGTAAATAGTGCGCTTCAAAACATAACGAATCCTGATGTCAGATTCCTTCACTGATATGGGCTCTCCTAACAGACATAGGCGTGATAATCGCTGCTGTCATCATGTGGAAACTGGATAACCCAAAACGTCTTTATGCCGATCCGTGTGTTTCCTTGGCTATAAGTCTAATAATATTCGCCAGTGCAATTCCCATGAGTGAGTACTAATTCAACCTAAATCCTATAATTAGTACAAGAACGCACTGATTTTATTCATGGATCGTCAACCCTACTTTTCACAGCCTTGAAATCTGGTCGAATACTGCTGGAAGCCGTTCCTCTCTATCTTGATCTTGCCAAAGTCAAGGAAGATTTGATTGCGGTTCGTACCTTCTCCTTGATCGACGGCGGCGGAGGGGACGAAGTTGGGCTGATGATACTTACTGACGCAAACTCACTTTCTATGTGCGATTTCAGATTCCTGACGTTCTCTCTGTGCATGACCTTCATGTCTGGCATCTGTCTCAATCGTACGTCCATTCTCCCGTTACGTACAGCCCTCCCCATTCTGCTACAATTGAAACTGCCAAATGAACTGACGCTGGGAATGGTTTCCTTCATGTTGCACATGGTATCTCATCTCACCACTATACTGCATCATACCGTATCGCTCGGCACCGCTTCACTGCATCATTCAACCACCAACACAATCAGAGTGATTCTAGCGTCTCTGCACGTATGCGTACCCACAGGAACTTCGCTGGAGCAGTGGGAACAGATTGAACAGACGTTGCAGCATTGTTTCCAGGCGTATGGGGTCAGCCATGTTACGATCTCTCCGGAACTACAGCGCTCCGAGGCCCAGTCGATAAACGAACTTGTTGTGCCGATTGGAGGGTGTAATCGACTTTCGTCCCAGGATAATTTTGGATGTGCCGTTAGTGAGTTGAAGAAACGTAAACCGATTGGAGGCGTGTGAGCGGAAATGGGGGGCGGGGGGTTCTTCCTGGAGGGTGGGTGGGAGGAGTGCATACTACATGGTTGGGAACATTACTCTGGCTTACTGGATACCCGTCTCGTTTTTAGTTGTATGAATACCGAACCCTCATAAATTCGACCCTTCTTGGTAGAACGCGAGGCAGCTCCCGTTTCGTTTTGTTCCATTGCTAGAAGAAGGATGCCGAGCTTTTTTTGTTCACACCTACACCAGTTCTTGAGCGGTAGCGCCGGCCGCGGTAAATCCCCGGATTTCGGGAAAAGGTTAAATTGAATCCTTCGTCGAATTCCAAGAGACGCATGGTCGAGGGACCGAGAGATAGATTCTGCAAAGGATCGAGGGTAAAGCCCCACATTCAGGAAAGAACTCATACGACTTCATTGTTCTCCATTCTCCTTCTATCATGAGCGCGGGTGCCTGGCTTTTGTATATGCTTACTACCCGTTTCTTCCATCGCAACTGCCAGTAAACAATAAACCAACACGGATTCGGAGAAAGAAGGGAGGGGGGGTTGCGACTCAAATAATTGAGAGACCTCACACGCTCGACTTTTTGGCCCCTTGGATACGCCCATGAACTATGGGATGATAACGGATCAGCATGGAGACAAGAAGCAGAAGAGCTCAGGTGTCCTTTGGGGGGTGCTTTCGTTATTTATGGCCTGTGGAGACGCATTCCCCGGCCAACGTGGGATAGGCATGTACGTGTGAGCCACTCCTACACCCAGGTGTTTACAATGTCCTTTTGGACCGGTAATTTCGTGAGAGGTCACCAAATTACTAAATTAAAGTACAGGGCTCTTATCAACCCCATCATCAATACCTTGTATGTGAATGTTCGAGCGCTGGGCGTTGATCCTTGATCGAGGGGATCTTCCATTGGGAGAAGATGGGCGATTTTGTATTCGTGTGCTGCGAGATCTGGACCTTGGATTCTTGCAGTTGAGATGAACAGCGCTTGGCCTTTCGTTCTTTTCTTCTTCCATTGGAAACGGGTGATGGATGTGTCCTTGACTCTATCAATCTGCCAAGCGTGCCGTTTAGCGCTGCCGAAAAGTGGGGGGAAAGAAATTTTGGGCGGCTGAATGTCGTAAATTCCACAGGAGCAAATTTCCAAACCAAGGGTCACGGATGTTCAATGTTCAACAACCGTATGTCAGAGACAGATATCCTATCTGGCAATTTGCCAAAATTGGCGCATTTCCTGTTGGCGAAATTAGTAGATCAACTATCGCTGATATAGGTTGAATATCCGACTCGTAGGAAAAGGGCAGGGCAGCAGGGTTGGCCAGGGACTCGGGTCTAAGTCGACGTACACGGTTGTATTCTTGACCGATCCATTCACCTGGGGCACTCCTGCACATTTCCGCAGAACTGATGGCAATGTCATGGAGTCAAGTGATCGGCAGAATCACTGTATGGTCAGCCGAATAGCATATATACGAGCTTGCATAACAGCAGCTTGCGAGTGATGTTAGAGTTGTCCCGAAAACATTCAGTTGAAGAGACTTGAACCATTTTAGATTCAAACAGATGTCGAGCACAGGGTTGCTCATACTGTGATTTTTAGCCCTTCTCCTTGGCGCAGTTTGGTAGCAGTGGCTGTGTACATAATTTGTGGGCTGAGGGTCGCGTCGAGTGTTCAAAACTCTCCTATAGCCATTTGCATGTGCGGCGGTACTATGACGCCAAGTACACAAAATGGAAGAAATAAAAAATGTCATGGCCGCCCGGATATGAGTCGTTTGTCTGGGACCCCAACGGTGGAAGGAGTAGCCGGTTCGGAAATTGGAGGTTTATTACTATATTGCCTCGGTGGGTGCAAGTCAGGCCGCAAGCGTTCGGGTGGAAGGGGGAGCAATATGCTGTGAGTCGGAGCGGGAGGAGAGGCTGCAGGGAAACCTAAAAGTGAACCGACTGAGGCACAGAGACATACGTCATTGAACTAGGTTCAAAGCCGAACACGAGGCGAACCAGTGCCAAATTTGGAGGATTACACTAAGAGAGGCAGTGGGCCTAGTTTATACTTGGCTGACGAAGTTTGTGGCGGCGCAACGGCCTCGAGGGTCGGAGAGATTTGAAATTGAACATCAGAGACGAGGAATACAAACTAGATATCATTGGCTATTATTGTGTTTTGCGCAGGCTCATTTCTTCGAACAAATAATCATACATTCTCTCTGTAACGCTTGTCACTATGGAACCCTTGTAGATCGTTCGTACCGGAATCGATCGTTCATCGATTCTCATCACAGAAGTGCTGTTAACATAATGTGTTGGAGTGAGTCCATATTATTGAACTGCTTCGTTAATGTGGTGTTAGACTGCGGTCAGGAAGTGGCGGACTGCATCACGAAAACAGCGGCGACAAAGGAGTCTCCACTGTTCTCATGTGAAAGAAGGGCTAACGTTGGTTAGTGGCTAGGACGTTGTCGTCGAGGAATTGTCGAGGATCAAGGATCTTCCTTCCGACGAGCAGTCGGACTGGAATGCCTAACAGTTCGGCGTGAGCCGGATACGATTGTGACTGAAGCTCGCAGTAGAATCCGAATGCCCGAAGTCAGTCGACTACGGATGCCCGATTCCAGGCACAGAGGCAACAGCCAAGTTGGAACAGAGAGTGACAGGGTACGAATTCATTTCGCCTCAGAGGTAGGTAGCACCATGCGGTAGCATCATCTATTGCACCATCATTTCTAGGTTTCCAAGAAGAGAAAGCACAGATCAGGACGAGGGTGAGTGGGTGGGGGTGGACCGATGGGAACACAGCCCGATGGTGAAGCCTCGAGGACTGGGAGCGTTGGGACAAGAAGTGGGGGCGACAGGTTCAAGATGATCGGTAATGATGTTGATCACGTGACCCGGTACATCGATCTGATGAGCCGAGAAGATCTCTGTGCGAGAGGCTGTGGACCTTACAATATTGAACCCTCGTCACTCCGAGCATGAACCACCGACGTGAACAGTCTCTGCCTCTTTCAACATATATAATGCAACTCTCTCCATTCTCTCTCCCCCCAATTGATCCGTTCGGGGCGTCTCGTCCTTGTACCATACCGAGTCTACTCTGGCGATGATCGCCGAATCCTCAAGAAGTCCTAGTTCTGGTCCTATACGTTCTGGCGCGTCCAAGCCGTTGAAGAGAGGCAAGGCTTGTTCAGTATGCAGGTGTGTATCTCTTCTCTCCTTCGACGCGCTCTCCTGACCCGCCGTCTCTCCAGAACACTCAAGATCGTGTGTATCTCGTTCTTCGTTCCGTACATCCAATCTGACCCGTCGCCCCTGTTCTAGAAATGCGATGGTGTGCACCCGACTTGTGGCCCGTGTATGAGAAACCCCAAAAGCGATCCCTGCGAGTGGGATAATGGCCAGGGCAAATCCAAGGTGGCACTCCTTACGGAGACCATCGAATCCCTCAAGGCTCGCATAATTGAGCTCGAGAACCCCGGATTGACGACCCCCTCAGTCACCTTACACGACCCCTATGTCGTCTACAAGGAGAAGCGTCTCTCGCACTCCCCACCTCTTCCGGAACCTCCTCACATGGGTCCACACTCTCCTTTCTCTCCGAAGTCGACAGCATCGAGTCTCCCTTCTGGTAGGCACTGGAATAACTTAGCTGCTCTCGAGGCAATGACTCCATCCACAGGCTCGAGCGTCTCCCCTTCCCGCCAATTGTTATCAGTAACCCCTGCCTCCAGCACTGAGGTACGTATGGATTTCACCGGGGAGGGTATCGTTTATTCATTATATGCTCTTCAGGAGCCACCACGAACATTAATACCATTTTTGTACGTGCTCCTGCCACTTCTGGACTCAATTCCTCACTCATGGTTCGTAGAATTGAGAAATTCCTCCCTCACGCAATAGAGTTCGGATTCTTTTTAGACATCCTTTCATTCCATAGATCCGCGTTAGCACAACATCCGTTTGGCCACCATGCACGTCCCACCCCTGCTCTTCTTACCACTGCCTACCTTTGGGGGGCCCATCTCTCGCGACCACGAACCCCGTCTCAAGTTGATGAATCCGCTCTCCTCATTCGTGCACTACACCACGTGGTTACAGATACCCTTGGTACACATCCGAAGCGGATATTGCATACCCTGCAGGCCGAAGTGCTACTGGCTGCATACTTCTTTCGCACGGGTCGTTTTCTGGAAGCCAAATCCCGCCTTGGGTCTGCTGTGTCGCTCGTACTCAGCTCGCAGATGCATCGACTGCGTTCATCGCACTATCCACCATTCACTCTCATAGGCATAAGCAACGATATGCCTATATTTCCACAGACTCCGCAAAGCATAACCGAGGAGGGCGAGCAGATCAACGGGTTTTGGGCAGCTTTTACCCTCCACAAGTTGATTTCATTCGCTCTCGAACCGCCAGGCGGCGTTTGCGGTGCGTTAGAGGCCCCAGGTTTGCAAATTGATACCCCCTGGCCTTTCGACAGTCACGACTACCGGAATGTAAGTTACCATCACTTCTTACGGTGTCCATTTGGCTCAACTTCTTCCAGGGATACTTGACGGCAGAGATACAAGGCAATAACACTGTCAAGCATTTCCTAGCTGGGATGACATACAACGGTCGAAATGATTCTTCCCTCACGGCTCTAGTCGTGAAAGCCTCCATTCTGTGTCATAGAGCTACACACCTTACGGGGCAATGGGCACCCAGTAAGTGTCTCCATTAAAACAATAATCCCTCACTCATTCACTGGCACTTAGATATGCCGAAGCGAGAATCGGATGCTTTTACCGCTTCTTTCCACTCTATCAACAAGCTCATCGACGAGTTTCGGCTCTGGATACCTCAGCTCTCTCAGTCAGGAAGTAATACCGCCAATACCCGGATGCTTCTGCTCGTCCACAGTCTTACAAATGCGGCCACCATTAAACTGCATGGAATATTCTCCTATGCAGACCCCATTTCGAACCAAAAATGCGTCCAAGCGGCGTGTGATATGGTCAACTTCAACGGAATCGATCTGCGTAGCTTGGGAGTTGTGAACTCAGTGTATGGTGTATGTAATTCATTTTACACTCATCAATGCTTGTCCTTATTGTTTCAAAGGTTCTTTGGCAGATGGCTTGCCAAGTCTTCATTGACGAGATCTCGAGGAGGCAAACCCCACAAGTTACGTGGCCAACATCCATCAGCGAGGAGAGCCTGAGACACAACCTCGACATTGGCCTCCATGCACTTACGACCTTCTCGGAGGAATGCACATACATTCGTACGTCTAACGTCTGACTTGGTGTATTTCTGACATCCGAACTGAAATGCCTACCAGGTTACCAACGAAGAAAAGTCGAGGAGGCCTACGCTGCTGTTAGCGCCAATACCGCTGATTACCTCTCATCCGCATCATCTCTCACCCCATCCCGATCTCAATAGACTTTTCCTTCTCTCTAGTTTTTTTTTCCCGATTATCTTTTCTCTTTTTTGTGGCTTCTTCGGACTGATTCTCTCCTTTTCTTTGTAACTGAAGGTGACAGTAATGAACTGATTCACTTGTACTATATGCTTTCACCCCTCATTTGTAGTTGTCATCTCGGCCGCACGCCATTGCTGTCATCTTCTTGTACTGTACTCGCCCCTGTACACCCACCTTCCTCCCGCCTAGAAAGACCAATCTACTACTACCAGACTTCTTGTTCAGACTCGGTTTCGCCCGTTCGCTCGTCCATTCTTTTCAACTTACACACTCTCTGTGCCTTTCATTCTTTTCCTTTTCCTTCTTTTCACCCTGCCTCTCCCTCTCACTTCCACACTCTGGTTAACCAGGTACCTCACTGATCCCATCAAATCCCCATCACTACGTCTTATAACTTGTAACCATAGGCAATCGCCTCCTTGTTTTGGCGCATAGCGCCTCTTGCTTCCCTACCGTATCCCTTCCAACACATCTCCTATACTAGCAATTATGTCTGTTTTACTTTACCGCTATTCCCAAGGTGCCAGTCGCCCGGGCATTATTTAATATTATTGAAAAATTTTGCTTAACTGGTTTGAACGTATGATGCTCAGTATTGTTGGGAATGCTCTCGAGAGGATCGCCGTTGATCGGAGTGCGTGTGAGTGGGGAAGTTTGACTCTGCGAATGAATGATCCTGTTCGTCAAAACCTAAATGGTATAGGCCCCTTCCGCGGCGGTGCGATGACGAGGGAACATACCGCGGCAATCACATCATAGCGCATAGACCTCTTCGTGGACGCGCTATGCTATATTTGTTTAAATGCTGACGCAGTATGACTCTTTGATGATTCTTTGGAGGGCTACGGAATCAGCTGATACAGAAGGCTAAGGATGAAGATTAACGAGAGAACGGCTACGTGCTCGTTTGATGAACGAGAATATCAACATTATTGATTGTTGATCCATGATTATTCTGACGGATGACTTCCGTGAGCCACCTGAGTAACTTCAACAAACTTCGCAAAGTTTAATTTTTGCTTTGGACGCCTAGAAGTTTTCTAGACAGCTGTGCCATGTGGATCCAATGATCCGGGGGATCGTCTAAGATGGAATGAGATTGTACTACTTAAACTGGATCTAGGGCGTTTAGAGCTAATTCTGGTAACCGCTGGTGGAACTTGGTACTAGTCCACTATCCTTGTTGAAGAGATTCCGTGAGAATGACATGAATGATGCGGAGGGAAGGGTATCGGCGGAGGGAAGGTACAAGTAAATAGTACTGAAACACGGAATCGGAAGAGAACCACAGCTGAATCGGAGTCGGGGTTCAGTCATTCCTTCTGTCAATCTCCTGTGGGAAGCGATGTTGGGGCCGTCTCTCGTTAGTAGAGGTTTGAGTTGGCAGGATCCACAAGGGCTATGTCAATGGTGCAGGAGCGCCGAAGGATTGGTTGAGAATTACAATCAATCACAAGCAGAACGAGACGGTCGTGACAGGGAAATGATAGTATCAGAGAGAACCGAAGCCAAGGAAATGAGTAAAGAGGGTAGAAGACACGGCACAGCTTCGAGGTCCATAGAGCACGTTCAACACTCATCAAATGATTCTCCAGAGCTGTCAACCTTTAGTGGATAACTCCACCGCGGTCTTGAAAGCACCAAGAAGAGCAGTAAGTTGGATTTTTTCACTTCCGCCGGTAGACAAACGGTGCCTGGACAAAACATTGAATCAGTTTGCCCACATGGTGTTACGAGCAAAGATGAACTGGGTCGTACTCTGTCGAAGCCAGGTGGTCAAGTAGGTATACCCTTGCGTGAGGTTTGAGTTCAATCGTGTCAATATAATCGTAGGCGCCTGTTAGGAGATCCTGGAGCGCTAATCCACGTTCCGTCTTCATCTTCGAAATCACTAAAAGCGATATTCATAGTCAGAAACGATACGATGACAACGCAGAAGCCAATGAATTGAGATAATTACTTTGATACGATGCTGTAAACTCGTCCGATAGCATGGAATTGACAATGGTTTCTATGTCCGATGGATGAGGGTTGCCTGTGCAAGTGTAAATCTCTGCTTCCCCGATGATCTCGTAGGCAGCATGACAGGCTTGGAGAACGTTGAGGGCTCGGCGCATATCCCCCTTGGATAATTTTAATAAAGCATTCTTGCCATCCGAGGTCAGAGGAACACTAAATATCGGAAATCAGTATTCGCGCCTGGCTATACATGCGATCCAAGCTCACTTCTCCGCTTCGACGACTATGTTGATACGCTTCTCGACCTCTGACATGGGCAACGGTGAGAATCTGAATCTCGTACAACGACTCTGGATTGCCGGCGCGATCTTGTTGACGTAGTTGCATATGATGCAAAAGCGAACATTCTTTGTATACTGTTCGATCACTCGGCGAAGGGCTGCTTGGGCGGCCTGTGTCATCATATCCGCCTCATCCAAAATGATGAGTTTGAAGCCTTTGGAGAAGAGTGTCCTTGTTTCGGCAAACTGTTTGATTTGTTCACGAACAACGTCGATACCACGATCGTCAGAAGCGTTCAACTGGCAGTGTGTTAGATGTGTTTCCGATTCAAGATCGAATCTTTGAAGTTATACCTCGAGGATCTGTTTCTTATAGTCAGCGCCATATATTCGCCTGGCAACAGCGAGAATTGTTGAGGTTTTTCCCGTCCCAGGGGGTCCGTAGAATAATAAATGGGGTAGGCGGTTCTTTTCAATAAATCTTTCAACTGGACGTGTTATGTCAGCTTCAACAAACTGAACCGGGAGAAGGAAACGAAGCTTACTCGTGCTTGTAATATCTTTGTGTGAAACGACATCGTCTAGTGTAACGGGTCTGTACTTCTCCACCCTGCGGTTGTCAGACGAATCCAATCCGAGGTGCTAATCCTTACCATGGCAATGATTCGGAGTCTGGAGTTCCTGTATCTATAGCCTTGCCCTTCCCCTTCGACAGTGAGCTCAAGAAAGGCTCCGTATCGGACATGCGAATATCCTCGTCAGAGTCCATGGTGAATATAACTTGTAAGCCAGGTCCTGGACGTTGTAACTGCTCAATGTACAGCGCGTCGACGCGCGTGACGAAATGGCTTCGACACGTATTATGTCAGCAATCACTAGATCAAACCTTGATGCACGGACCATACACAGATGGCAAATTATAAATTTCTTTTCTTGCATATCTTTTCTTTATCAAGACCGGCTCTTGCTTTTGTCGAAGACTCCACCGTTCATATCGTTGGACAGACGAAAGCGTCCGTAAAATGCAGATCTTCGTAAAAACGTGAGTTTCATCGACTTTTGCCCCTTTGCACTGTTGCTGACATCGTTTACAGCCTCACGGGCAAGACCATCACTCTCGAGGTCGAATCCTCGGATACCATCGACAATGTTAAGGCCAAGATCCAGGACAAGGAGGGGTGCGTACAGCTACTTTTACTGCCGGTACACCACCTCTGATCCCCCAACTAGTATTCCCCCCGACCAGCAGCGCCTGATCTTCGCTGGCAAGCAGCTCGAAGACGGTCGCACTCTCAGCGACTACAACATTCAGAAGGAATCCACCTTGCACCTTGTGCTTCGCCTCCGTGGTGGTGCCAAGAAGCGCAAGAAGAAGACCTACACTGTTAGTTCACCTCATCGCTGCTGTTGCGCGACAAGCCTGATCCATTTTCAATCTAGACCCCCAAGAAGATCAAGCACAAGCGCAAGAAGGTCAAGATGGCTATCTTGAAGTACTACAAGGTCGACTCCGATGGCAAGATCAAACGCCTTCGTCGTGAATGCCCCTCTGCTGAGTGTGGTGCTGGTATCTTCGTACGTAGTTTCTCTGCGAGTACACGTGCACACGCTCATTTATATGATTAGATGGCTTTCCACAAGGACCGTCAGTACTGTGGCAAGTGCGGTCTGACCTACACCTTCACGCCTGGCAGCAAGCCCCCCGCCGTCTAAAATTGTATCTGCTTAGGGTTGATTGCTTTCAACCATGTTGTATGTGTAGCTCGTGCAATACATTCTCAATGTCCGATCCGCTCTCTGCTATGAAAATCACACTGTACGCACTGAGAGGCTGACATAATAGATATGAAACCTCTTACTCTGTTACTGTGAACTATATGCTTCGATTTCTCAGATGGGCGTTTACTACCCACGAATTACATATAACAGAACACGTCAGAACAACCGACCAAATATCGACCAGGCCAAAGTGCAGATCTCGCCCATGAACAAGGCTGAAGTAAGTTCGTTTGGCCCGCATCCATCTCCGAGCCTCATAGATTGTCATTAGGAGCTTTACAAATTACCCCATGACGTCCAGGAGCTTAATGTCGGTAACTACCTCTCCGTATAAGCGAGTAACCTCGGCGTTAAAACACACCGAGTGCAGCGTTTAGATGTTCAGCATAGGATGTGGTCCCTGATGATTGGGGGGCTATATCCCTCCGAGTTAAGTTCGGCGGTTCAGCGGCTCATGACGTCTAGTGAGCCTAAGATAATGGACGTCGGTTGTGGCTCAGGCATATGGTGGGCTCGACGGATATGAATGTGACCCTGAACAGATTTATGATGCATATAACGATGTTAGGGGGATTGAGATGGCGGAGCGACTTCCACAGGCACAGGTCATCGGTGTGGATATTACACCGTTGAAGTATAGGTGAGTGTTCCCATGGTGGACCCACAGGAGCTTAACGTTCATCCCTAGGACGACGCCCCCAAATTTCGTGTAAGGGCTCTCTTGCTCGGTTTGAACGTCGCTTATCTGCTGCCGGTAGCTTCAAACAGCATAACCTGATCGAAGGTCTGCCGGTGGAGTACACGAGGAGGTTTGATATTATACACTGTCGATGTGTATGCCAACATGTGAGTTCGTTCCGACGTTGACCCTCGGAACATCTTCTACCCAGTGGTGGCGTTACCTTGCAGGTCCCAGAGCCCCAGAGCCTTGTAAACGACATAATCAGGTGCCTTAAGCCCGGTATAAGCCCCAACTCGGTGCTATCCCTCAGTCTGTGCTAAACGAATTAATCAGGCGGCCTCGCTCTTGTAGCAGACGGCGAATGGATTGCCTTTGACGAAGACCGAAGGCCTCTCGAATCGTTTGTCTACGATCCCACACTCAGTGTGGAGTGCAATATTGCAAATACACGCAAGTTATCATCGTATGGGGGATGGTTAGATATCTTCGGCAAGGTTACACGAAGTCCTAAATACCAGTTGCCCAATGTGCTCTTGAAGAATACCAGTGCCGTGAAGGATATAGTCTTCAGGGAGTGCTGGGCTCCGACGGGATGGGCGGGGAAAGGTGTTCCTCACGGTGAAGAGATTGGTGCCATAATGCACATGAATCTCAAGGTCTGGGTGTTGCGTTCCGCCCAAACAAAGGGCAGGTTCTGATCTTCGACCAATGCAGGAGTTCTTCCAGACGTCCACGACAGTCATAGCCAACCAGGGTATTCCTTCTACTGTAGTTGAGGCCTGGCAGGAGAGGGCGACGAAGGAGTTAGATGAGAGGCGGCATAATGTCTGGTATTATGTGAGTGCTATAGCGCTGAATGAACCTGAACCCAAGATGTAGCGCCCGGTGGGCGATTGAGTATATACAAACCGAATCGAATGTAGTCTAAGATCCACAGTATCTCCCGTAATCGTCTACTATTATGGGTAAGGGTACGCGAGGTCTAGGTAGTCTAGCAGAAGTCTATATCCATCCAAATCTATAGGTTTCTATGGCTATGCAAAGGTGTATCTATTCGGGTATCTTCAAAGAAGCAGGAGACGAGAAGAGGAATTCATAGCATCTAGAATCTTGTTTGCAAGCGTGAAAGTTCAACTCTCGTCAAGGCCCAGAGTTCGTCCTGCACTGGCGCGCCTTCAATGTTCTCCAGACTGGGGAAGAGGGCGGTCAGATGCCTTGTGAGGGCGGCACCATCCTCTGCGGAAACGTTGCCCAGAGTCAACGATCGTAGAGCGTGTTGTTGCGTGGGTGCATCCGCCGGGATAGGAGACATCTGGTCCATCGTGTATGCGCTCGGGAGAACGAGTCTCTCCAGGCTTCGGAAACGTTGGAAGCATCGGAAAGTTGATTCTGTCAGATTGGACATGATCCCGTGCTCGAAGCATGATGTTCCTCCAAGGTCCAGAAGAGTGAGGGCAGGGCATCCGCGGCTGAGGTCCGTGATGTCCTGTTCATTAAAGGAGGGAGGGATCGTCATTTCGACTTGGAGTGCTTGAAGTTTGTGCAATCTGTTAAATGATTTCAGGGTTAGACGTGGTGAAAGGACATGGTCTGTGCCGAGTATAGATAGTGACGATGCGGAGGAGGCAGGTGGGGGTTGTACTGGGATGTTGCTGGATGTAGGGGTAGGAACTTGGACATCACCGTGCATAAATTCGATGTGATGTTCGAGGCCTAGGCTTTGAAGGGAGTCGGAGGCTTTCGTTGTGATTAGCTCGGCGATATCGTCCCATTTAACATCTGTATAGGAGATATCTTGTGCCTCTAACCACAACCAGTCGAGCTTGTCCTTGTGTAAAGCAGATACGAGAACCACAAACGTCGCACTTTTGGCGCGTAATCGCAATTTGGACAATGAAGGGAAGCAATCATCACCTAGACCAGAGGATAGTTCCTCCGGGTTTAGATGTTCTGCATGGAGGGTGAGGTCGACAAGGTAAGGTAGTTCCGCGACGGCCAAGAGTGCGTCAGTAGTCAACGAAGCGCCCGTCCGGAGCGAGAGTTTGTGGATGTTTTGCATGAGATGTACAAGTTCGTTAAATCGTGGGGAAACCATGCCTCGAATATGGACTTCGCGAAGATCGTGAGCAGACCGGAGAGTCTGCGCGAGGAATAGGTGACCTTCACCTGCGTTCTTCTCTGCTCGAGCCCCGAAACCGAAGTCGAGATCTACATATCGGATGCTTGGAGAGAATGATAGCGCAAAGTGAAGAGGCGACCATGTTCGGACGGAGAGTTTGAGACTCGCGAGAGAAGGTAGCAAGGGTTCGTTGGAATTGCAAAGGGATAATAGCAACAGTGATATTGCTGGATCTAGCCCGGTTAGCGTCAGATGACGGATTTTTGTGACATAATACAAGAAGACGGCGAGGTCGTGATGCGACGACCAAGAGTCTGAGTTCTGGCAGAGATATCAGTGCAACGGTTGCATGAAGGACGCGAGAAACCTTCCATACATGGTTTCCGTCCTTGGCCGGGTTCGAAATCAGGTGCAACAAGGGTAGGATGGATGGCAGTCGTTCCCACATGAAGTCTGCTGCCGGATCCTTCCAGCTTTTGCAAACTCGAGCCAAGGTCCCGAGATCTCGCTTGCACACATAAGTAAAAACTCGTCTGAGGATCTCGTCAATGCAAAGCGCTTGGTGCATTCGCAATGACTTTGTCGAGCTGTTTGGACGACGAAGACTGCCGCGAGCAAGGTCAGAAATTTTTGTACGACAAGGTATAGGCAGCATATACTCACATGGGGGTATATGGCGGCCTGCGACCTTGTTGCTGGGTCAAGACACGCAAAGTGAGCTATAGAGGTTGAGCAATTTTTCGGAATGGTGCGATTTGATTGGTTGATGAGTTCGAGCACTGCGGAGCGCCAAGGAATGGGAGTAATCTGGACATCAAAACCTCTGGACCAAATCTGAACCGAAAACGTAGTCATTTAAGCAAAATACGCATCAAGAATAATCCTAGGCCAAGGTGAACGGGGAGTAGGCGAGAGAAGATGGGCGAGGTATCTAGGCGTTTCGTCGTTGAGAACCAGCTTGGAGTTGTAAGATGATACACTACATATGAGAACACTCTGAATTAATCCCACAACACGAGTTGAAGTAGCTGCAGCTGACCTATTGCCCACCTTCTGACTTCTGAACGCTCTGAACCCTTTCATATATTTCGCGTTTTCTCCGTGATTCCTCGAGTTCTACTTGTCTCTGCCGCATCTTTTCTCTCCTCCGCTCATCGTCACGAAGGACGCCTTGGTACATAGTCTAGAGTGAGCTATTAAAAGTCCGTCGTACGTTGGCGATTGAAGGAACCCGACCTCGCGTTCTTGTTCCTGTTGGAAATGCACTGCCCAGATGGTGAGTGATGAGAAAAGGATAGCTCCAACAAGAGTCGCCCGTGCGCGACTTTCTCGCATCTTCGTTGTCGTTGGTGGTTAGGTCGAATATTCATATGTCGCGGCCGGGCCGATGCGCACAGACCAAGAACGAGATGGGAAGCGGACCGGACCAACAACATACGCAAATACCCACTTGGCTCTCGACAACCTCAAGGCTTCTATTCATCCGTGGTTCCCATCTCGCGATTGTTCTGCGTTCCGCATTCGCTTTTCTTGGCTATATGTCAACGATTCAGGTATGGACCCGATTGTTTTTGTGCTTCCTTGGATCTTAAGTTTTGGACTAGGACTTTCAAACGACCCTCAATGAGGTCGTTCAGGCGAAACGTCTTTCGCAGTCTAAGATGACCAAACTAACGGAGATCGCAATGAAGTTGATGGATGTGTGTCCCACTCCCTTCCTCTCCTGAACGCTCCTGACACCTGTCGCGGTTACTGCAGCAGGACACGCAGCTAGTGTCAACAATGTACCGCACTCACAAATCGTTACCGGCGTCTTGCAAAATCGCTAGTCTCTATGTATTCGATGCCCTAGCTAGAGCGGCCAGACAACAGGTTATCAAACATAATCTCTCAGAACGTCACACCACCGGCAATTGTGCCACCTTTCTCTTGAAGGTGGCAGGGGTCCTTGAGGGTCTATTTCAAGATATGCTCGCTACCAGGCTACCTGAAGCAAAGGTTAGTTTTGTCGGAGTTATCCATCTGGGGGACCTACGCGCCAGCCATTGGGGTCGATAACATAATCCTTCCTGCTCCCGCTCCTGCTCCTGATTTGTTTGTCGTCGTCCATCACGATTTCCCAGGGGCCTTCGTGCTGATATTATCTTCGTCGTCGCTCGTCTCGAGCCGGATTGGCGCTCGTAGTCACTAGAATATGTTGCGCGCAAGGCATCTTGATTCCTGATCCATATTATCTACCCTAACTGGCAAGGTAGTACAGTCCTGACACTTTTTTCCACAGGAAAAAACCAAGAAAATTTATGACATCTGGGTGAAAGGGAGTACCTTCCCACCCAACATTCTCAGTCGATTATCGGACATAGTCTCGGGAAAGGATAAAGGTGCATACCACGCTTTTTTGTACGCTAAGTACTTCTCCTGCCTATATAATTGTTGTTTTCCCCATACTCTTTCGAGTCCGGTTGAAAGAATCATACTAAATCAACGCTCGGTTTGTTTCATGTCAGACTCCGAAGTGCTAGTGAATCCCGAAGCGTCAACCGATCCGCGTCCGGCACCTCAGACCAATCCTGCTACTTCAATACCAAGTCCTACTGTATCTACTCCTATTGATTCCCAGGCAACACTGCTTGCCTTGTTGACACAGGCTGCAAACCAGCAAATACCGTACGTTACTCTCGTGTATTGCCTCTCAAGCGCTGAACATCTATATACAGGCAAACAACTGTAAACACTGCTGCTTCGCCCACAACACCCGTCGAGCCTGCGCACCTTGCTATATTGCAGTTTCTGCAGTCAGCGTCAGTCAATAATACAGCTGCAAATCAAATATCGCCTACCACAC
Source organism: Podaxis sp. C-F-101400 (assembly GCA_018524895.1). Classification (NCBI taxonomy): domain Eukaryota; kingdom Fungi; phylum Basidiomycota; class Agaricomycetes; order Agaricales; family Agaricaceae; genus Podaxis; species Podaxis sp. C-F-101400. The sequence continues at coordinate 28,133 of JAEUWR010000623.1, read as the reverse complement.
CAACACCAGTATCAGATGCCCATGTATCACAGACTGCTACAGATCCTCGGTTGTCCAAATCGCCCTCTGTCCCTCATGCTGAGCCTGCCCATGTTCGGCAGAGCGAGAGACGTGATAGTTATCGTAGTCCACCTCGAAACGATCATCATCATGAGAGAGACTATGATGACCGAGCATACTCGCGCAATGAACTTAGGGGTAACTTTCGCCGGCGGGGGCGTTGGAATCGTTGGGATGAACGCGAACGTGATCATTACCGAGATTCCAAAGGAACAGAATGGAGTCCACGTAGAGGTGGCCGTAGTCGGTCACGCAGCCCAAATGGCCGAGGGCACCGAAGGACTTCACCCCCACCCCCTTCTTATAGCCCCGTTCGACGACAATCATTTCCTCCTCGCACTCGATACGAAGATAATAGTACTAAGTCGCATGCGGCCAATGATACCGGGAAGGACGAGTTTGGTCGGGATTTGCGATCACTCTCTCCTTCGAAGTCGCCTATTTCTGGACCTGATTCGAATCGTTCTGTCAATCCCTCTCCTATCATACCCTCAACTCCTCGTGACCCGAAAGCAGAGTTCTCGTCTACGTCTACGAGTAATGATCCGATGTCTAGATCGTCATCAATAGCTGCGAATACATCTTCAAAGGATCCTGATGCCTCTGTAACGTCTCTCGAGTCGAGTACCAAAGCAACAACACAAACTGGACTAGAGAGTTTCGATATGTCGACGTTTGACCCTACTTCACCGGCATCGTGGGAAGCGTTAGGAAGGATGTGGGAGGTGACGAATGGATATGCCCCCTCTACCGAGGAGTTGATGCAATTCATGATTATGGGAGCCATGAGTCAGCAAACGACGGCCAAAAATTGGCAGCATGCAGATGATGCGGGATCTAATGGGACGAATGGGCACGGAGGTGGTGACGGACGAGGCTCTTTTCCTCGAGGCAGAGGAGGGCACAGAGGATTCCACGGCAACAGCCGAAATACTCACCATGGGTGGACTGACAACTTTGACGAAGCGAATGGACAGTCGACCGATGCTGTCGTGTTGGGCGGGGGCGGAGTAGATCCGGATGTTTCAGCGACTGGAGGTGGTGTGCTACAACAACAGTCTGCGAGTTCCGGAGGCCGGCTTGGGGGGAAAATGCAAAAAGTTGGGGACAGATGGGTTTTTGTTCGGGGAGACAATGCTAATTAATCGGCAGTGACTTTATGGAATTGAGATACCTCCAAATTAGTTTGTTATGCTTGTCTACACAGTATTTAATGCGTTATCCTCATCCATTTGTGTTAATTCATAAGTGCGTCTCGGTTGAAGTCCTGAGTTGTAGAGGTTCCTTGGTTCCGTCGCGCTAGAAGAGGCGAACGAGGTGCTGTGCAGGGGGCTAGGCCAGAATGCAAGGTAACAAACGGTTGCAGATAGAATACCAATCAAGCCTCCTACTATCACGTCTTCCTTGTGGTGTCTCTGGTAATCCAACAACAGTCGTAAATGAATCCGTAGCGCCAAAATTGAAAGGCCACTCACGTAGTCCTCAACTCGAGTGACTGCAACATGAACTGCCCAGAATAATGGCAGCAAAGTCAAGAAAATGGTCCCCATCCGACTCGGTAGCCACCTAACTGATGGTGTTACGGACGGGCAAAGCGCGGCAGTTTGGCCAGCGATCCAAAGCGTTAGAAAAATCATACCCGCGAACGCAGTAGAGGAGTGGCCTGAAGGAAAGGATTTTCTGCCGTTTAAAATGACGGACTTCTTCCTGTAAGAAACATGTCGGTGTGTGACGATGGATATGCTTCGAAACAGACAGACCCAGTGCAATGCTTAACAATCTCGTCCCACTTGCATCTCGCGAGGAAATCGGGACGGAGCCTGCCTAGGATCGATTCAGGGAGGGCAGTTCGACAGTAAGAATGCTCACATACCGACTTTGTGCTTTAGATATTCTGTGATCAGACGAGCCAAACCTCTGGGATTGGTGAGTTGGCACCCAGAGGAGCGGGTCTATTCGGCGCTTCCACTCACCGACCGGCGAGGAGTGCGAGGGCACCGTGGTGTATCTCAAAGATCGAGCGCTTCTTGATACCGACGGCCACCAGGAGAAGAAGGGGGATATAAAGAGCAATTCCGAAGTTGAGAGCGGAACCAATTCTGGTAAAAACGGAAAAGTGAATGCTGGGGTCAGCCTTCGTAGTAGGAGAAGGCTAACTGGCTCGGTTTGTGAGGATGGGAGATTAAATCATCCTCTAGAGAGAAAGTCCTTTCAAACACGGGCCAAAAGGAGATCATATATGAGAGGAACCAGAGTAAGCCCACAAAAAACCTGCTTTGGATATTAGCATCACAGGCCTGCAATGCAACCGATGTCAATCCATACCAGTCTAGAAGATATGACCTATGGAACCGGTCCAAGGAATCATGTCCAAAGTAACGCCTTATAGTAGCAGAGATCATGGTGTGTGTAGGGGAAAACCATATTGGTGAACCTTATGTCCGAGGCCTATGGACGGTTATGTACATTTGTCAGGCCTTCAGGAGTGATAAATCAATTAATCATCATTCGCGTGCCGTCACGTAACGCGTGTTCGTGACTCAGCCTCAGGAAGGTCGCGTTGTCCGTTATGTGAATGTAGTACCACTTCTCATATACCCCCATTTTCCACCGTTTGAACGCTTCTCAATATTTCTCGACGCCATGGCCAAGGATAAAGTGAGATCAAAAGGACAAGTATCCATTACCTCGTTCTTTGGTGGTTCTAAGAAGCAGAAGGGGATGAAGCCTAAGCAAGCCGATGAATCCGAAAACGAGCAAAGCGCGACTGTTGATGAGCACGGACAAGAGGATGAGGGGAGCGATGCTGACGTTGAGATCGATGATGAACAAACGACAGTGGCCACTAAAAAGGGCGGAAAACTATCCGCCTTTGACCTCGACTCATCCGACCTTCCACCCATTCATGAAATTCCTGCCATTTTCTCGGACCTCGTCAGCCGTATCCCCCAAATTAAGCCTGTCGTAGAGCGTGTACAAGGGAGAAAGCTCAGAGTCGCGACCATGTGCTCCGGCACGGAATCCCCTCTCCTCGCCCTCGAACTCATCCAGAAATCAATTTTGGAGCAACATGGGATTTCGTTGGAGATCGAGCATGTATTCTCATGCGAAATCGAACCATTCAAGCAAGCCTATATCGAACGGAACTTTCATCCTCCCATCCTCTTCCGTGATGTTTGTGAACTCGGAGATGAAGAGGCGTATGTGGTTCACTTATCATCACCTTTTCATTCATCTGACATCGTTGCGCAGACATACAGCCTATGGAGCACTGGCGCCAGTGCCAGGAGACGTTGACATGCTTATTGCCGGCACATCTTGTGTCGATTATTCCAACCTCAATACCCAGAAGCAAGATATCGATGCAAACGGAGAATCAGGTCGGACGTTCAGAGGGATGATGTCTTGGGTCAAGAACCATCGGCCTCCGTTGGTCATTCTTGAGAACGTCTGCTCAGCACCTTGGGGTCGCGTCAAGGAGTATTTTGAACGGAGCGGGTACAGCGCAGCCTTCACTCGAGTCGACACCAAATTCTACTACATCCCCCACACGAGAACTCGTGTCTACCTCCTCGCGGTCGACAAGCGCAATTCCAGCATCCCCGAAGACTGGAAGGACCTAGTCACGAATAAACTCAAGCGACCTGCCTCGTCCACACTCGATGCCTTCTTGCTCTCATCGGACGATCCTCGGATCCACCAGGCTCGCCAGAAGCTTGTGCAAGAAAGCTTCGGTGCACTAGATCGTAAAACCGGTCGTACAGATTGGGGCCGCTGCGAGTCTCGTCACCAGCGTGCGAGGTTGGAGGAGGCCCTAGGCAATAAACGACCATTGACGAGTTGGGATGAAGGCAAGCACTTTATTTTATTCGTTGAGAGCCATAGCGTTTATTTCTTCCTCGTAGGTGGTTTTTGCAAACTTCCTGACTTCGCGTGGAACGATTGGGGCGTGGGTCAAGTGGAGCGTGTATGGGACTTAATGGATATCAGTTTGCTTCGGTCGGCGCTGAAGGGAATTGATCCTAACTACAAGACGTAAGAAATCTCTCTATCTTTGATGCGCTGTCTGACCCACAAACTTAGTCAAGTATGGAATCTGTCCCAAAACGTTGACCGCACCATCGGTTCAGGAAAACCAGGCCTCTGCCCGTGTTTGACGCCTTCCATGATTCCTTATATCACGAACAGGGGTGGCCCAATGGTTGGATTGGAGGCTTTGTCTATGCAGGGCTTACCCGTCGATAAGCTGTTACTGACGCGCGAGACGGAAGACCAACTTGCTGACCTCGCCGGAAATGCCATGTCGACGACCGTGGTTGGTGCTTGCATATTGGCAGCCCTTGTCGTCGGGAAGAAGTTGCTCAAGGATGGAAACGATTCGGAGACTTACGAGTCCAAGAACTCAAAGCACTACGACTCCAGCGCCATGCACGTCGACTCCCCTGCCGCCACCGAAACTCATGTGGATAACGTCGTGGGCGCGGAAGATCTTCGCCACCAGCCTCTCAAGTTGTCAGGGAGTCAAGACTATGCCTTGTCGTCGGTTCTGGAAGACGCGGAGAAGAGCTCTCGTCTATGCAGTTGCGAAGGCCGCACTGATATGACAAAACGGGAGCTGTATCGTTGCGTTGATTGTGCCACCAGCTTTTGCAAGAAATGTGGTGGACGGCCAGAACACAATCCTAAACTCATTGACGTCGAAAGGCATCCTCGTTTACATCCCGCGGATTTCGCCAAGACCCTCAAGACCATCCTTCCCATGTGCTTGTCCCTCGCCGGCATCACAGCGGATCTTCTCAGCAAACTCAAGGATCAAGAGAATCTGTCCATCCCGGAAAGTCGGTGGAACAAATGGACCGAAGCAGTTCTACGTGGTTCGGCAACCGATCTACGATTTGTGGAGTGCAAACGACAAGAAATCTGGAGTGTGGTCTACCAATCCCCTTACGCGAGGCTCGAGCTTTCCCTCCACCCTCAGCTACCCGAATGGCGGCTTTTTGTCTTTCCTGAAGATAGCGAACCCGTTAACGCAGAAATTCGCCACATTCTTGCAGCTCCCGTGGGCCGGTTGATCTGCAAGAATAACCTACTCGATGGTCGGTGGTACTTTGCTCTACCCCACACTACGACTCTCTCGATCAAAATCCAAGGAGAAGGGGAGCTCGTTCCGTCTTGGGAAGCTCGTCTCGGGTTGACTCACAAGGATTTCCGCGATAAAATGGTGTACTCGAATCTGAAGGTCACCGTTCCGAAAGATAAGGTGGATCGTTTCGATCGTGACATTACTGGCACGTATACCTTGCTTGACAAATGTGGAACTGCCAATGGCGCGTTGCACAAGAAGCAAGGCCAGGACGCCCAACTCCCCCCTCTCTACATGATCTTTGATCCCCATCGGACCAACGACTCGGAGGACGCGTTCGTGTTTTCGATTAGTACGCGTCGCCTGGAGTACCAGGAGTACCGACCCATCGTTTGCAAATTGGATCCGAAGTGGAGGCAGACGGCGGAGGACGGGGAACAAACTGTTGCGTGCCATCTCCCGTGTAAATGGGTGCGATCCAACGTTGTGACGCTCAAGGTTCGCTTCATGCTTCTTTCCACAGACGACATTATTCACTAACTTTCTCGCAGGCTTCCGTTGGTCAGAGCGCCGAGTTTGGAGTACCCGATGCCCTTCAAGTCCCTAACAACGCAGAGGCTTGCCGAGATGCTCATGCACTCCTCTCTTGCAAGGTCGACCTTCGCAATCAAGCTGGAACGGAGTGGCCCCGTGGAGAATGGAAGGAAGTTGATAAAGTCCACGAACGAGGGACATTCAAAGCCCTCGCATGGGTTCTTGAACGTGTGCGGCACGTCGACGATGGTTTGCGTTCCTGGCAAGAAGTCGATATCATGGACCATCACGTCCAGTGCGAGCGCTGCGCACCCACCGTCCCGAAACTGCGTTGGCTACAGACAGGCAAGAAGGTCGCGCCAGTAGAGGATCCCGTTCAGGCTGGAGAGTATGAACGTCGACTCAAGAAACGTCCAAACCCCTTCGTCACCCAGTTAAAGCTTGATGAAAACAGTGTTGGCATGATACGCGTCGGAATCAATATACCCACCCTCCTACATCGCGCTTTGTCTCGTTTACCCACTCATAACCGCACCGAGAAGCCGTTGCTGTCGTGGCGACTTGATACCAATTATACCCCTTCTGTGAATGCGAACCTCCCGAAATTCGTCATTCTGAGCAACAAGACGGACAGGGAACACGCTCAACCACCGAACTTCAAGATTCCGCTACGCAAAGAACAGCTCCGGTCATTGGAGTGGATGCTCAGACAGGAATCCAACGAAGTTGCGCCATTCATTGAGGAGGAAATCTCAGAAGCAGTCCTGGCCCCGCTCGGCTGGCGGGCGGAAGGCCGCGCGCAGAGACCTGTCCGGGTTAGGGGAGGTGTTCTCGCTGATCAAGTTGGCTACGGAAAGACTGCCATTACCCTGGGCCTCATCGATTGCACGCACAAGAATGTCAAGAAGGAATCCGCGACTATGGGACGCGTGCCCGGGAAGATCGCTGTTAAAGGGACTCTTATCATTGTGCCTCCTCACCTAACGCGCCAGTGGAACTCTGAAGTTGAGAAATTCACTGGCAAGAACCGCTTCAAGGTTATCGTAATCTCTACAGTCGCAAACTTGAACGGCGTCACGATAGAGGACATCCAGGAGGCCGACATCATCATCATTGCATCCAACATCTTTAAAAGTGGTGTATACTTGGAGAACCTCGAATCTCTCGCCGCTGCCGGAGAGCTTCCTGCAAAAGAGGGTCGTCACTTTAATGCGCAGCTAGAGAAGTCGTTAGAAAACCTGAGAGCGCAGGTCGATCGTTTACAAGACGAAGGTTCCCAAGCCGTTCTCACAGCTATGAGGGAAAATCGCAAGAAAGGTAAGTCGGATTCATCCTGTTCGCAGTCAGTTGCTGAAACGCCGATCCAGCCGAGGAGGAAGCACGCGCAAATGCTCTTGTCCAAACCAAGCGTCTACGGGGGAAATTGTATCGCGAGGCCGCAGAGAAACTGGAAGAAGATGCCACAAGGAAGCCCAAGTCCGAGTCCGCCAGCGGCAACCCCCCCGTTATATCCTCCCCACAGTCCCCCGCGTCTTCTGGCCTGGTCGTAGAAGTCGTCATTCCCGTCAAACCCGGCCACCCTTCATACGAGAAGGTTAAACATAAACGGCAAGTCTCAACCGACAATGGTCCTCGCAAGAAGGCACGACGCTCCGGAGCCAAGCCCATCGTTATTTCTGATGACGAAGAGCCACAATCTGGCAGCGACTACGAGGACGCTAGTGACGATTCACCACCTCCAGAACCGAAACAAAAGAAGGCCTCAGCTGCCAAGGGCACGAAGAGAAAGCGCATCGTCGTCTCTGATGACGAATTCTCTGCTGAAGAAACCGACTCTGACGAGCCTCCTCCCGCGACCTCAGACGACGAAAGTGTTGTTTCTGTTCGACCAGTTGCAAAGGGCAAGAAGACGAGCTCGAAAGCATCTTCGCGTTCCGTTACTTCCGGTACAGACGAGGACGCAATGAGCGTAGATGAAGCTCCTGGCAAGGGCAAGAAAAAGAAGGCAGTCAAAAAGAAGGCTGATTCGGAGGATCGTCCCGCCAAACGCCAAAAGCGAACGGACAGCGATCCTTGGAAACTGGGCTCGAAAGCGGTGCAGAGAGACTGGACGCAAATGCAGGCACCCCCATTGGAGATTTTCCACTTCGCAAGGAAGGTTGTAGACGAGTACACTTACCTCGATGGCAAGATTCATTCGTTGGTCACGAACCTGACTGCGGAACGGCATTGGGTTCTTTCGGGTACTCCCCCAATTCACGACTTCGCCGCATTGAAGACGATTGCCGCCTTCCTGAACTTGCACCTTGGTGTGGATGATGATGGTGAAGGACAGTCAACAGAAGTCAAAAAGAGGCGACGCGAACAAACTGGTATGTGATAGATATCTCGTTCTATTTTATCAAGTACTCAAATATGATCCAGCTGTCGAAAAGTTCCACTCCTTCCGCGAAGTCCATACTCTCGAGTGGCATGCACATCGCCATGAGCTGGGCCAGACCTTCTTAAACCAATTCGTTCGACAGGTTTGTGGCTTTGTAATGTTTGTTGGTGCTATTTAACCCAGTTTGTAGAATATTGCCGAAATCGACGAGATCCCATGGACAGAGAAAATAGAAAACATCACTCTCCCAGCGGCCGAGCGCGCTATCTATCTCGAGCTCGAACACCATTTACGTGCCCTTGATATGACCATTAAGCGAGGAAAGAAGACGGAGAGTGACAGGGAGAAACGACTTGCGCAGTCGCTTGGTGAATCAAAGTAAGTGTATAATCTTGATGAATCTAACGGTCTTCTGAAACAACCCTTTAGATCCGCCGAAGAAGCTCTCCTCAAACGTTGCTCTCACTTCGACCTGGAGACGTCAAACGAGAACGCCATGAAGGCCTGCGACGTGATCGTCAAAGAACGTCAGAAACAGCTTGACGACTGCAAAGCGGAGCTCCTCAAAGCCATCAAGGACGGCGTGAAACGGGAGCAGAAAATTGGCGACGTTGGACAAGAATCTATGTTCAATGAGTACATTCGCGTTTGTCGGACCGAAGGTGTTGATGATCAAGAGGCGACAGAAGTAGTTCGGCAGATCCTTGATGAGGCCGAAGCTGGCAGTGGGAAAACCAAAGGCAAGAATCAGGACGTTCAGCTTTCTGAGAAAGTCAAGGCTGCCGTCTGGGATCACCGTGAGCGAACACACGAGATTCGCAGGCTCACCAAAGAATTAGTTGGCCGCATTCGCTCTCTCCGTTACTTCACCGTCGTTCGTGACCTCCAGAAGCAAGCCAAACAACGGCCCTCTATCTCCTGCCCTAGCTGCGGACGTGAAAATATCCCCGTCGAGGAAGCCGCCGTACTGTCCTCCTGCGGCCATATGGGATGCCGTACTTGCGTCCGCAAATCAGCGGAACAAGAGGAGTGTGTGTACGCTGCGTCCGGCGCGTGCAAATCTGCGGCTCGGGTGCTCAACGTTGTTAACGCTAATACGCTGGGTGAAGATGATGTCGAGCGTGATGGTCGGGGCAAACACTTTGGGATGAAACTCGAAACAGTTGTCCAACTCATTAAGTAAGTTCCTGACAAGCACACTCTCGACAATAAAACAATTGACAACGTTTGATAGAAAAACGTCAAAAGAAGATCGCATCCTTGTCTTTGTGCAGTTCCCAGATCTCATGAAGAAGGTTACCGAGGCCTTCACATATCATAAGATCCCCTTCTTGGAGATCAGGGGAACTGCGCACCAAAAGAGCAAGAACCTCGAACTCTTCCAGAATGACAGCAAAGAACGGGTGCTTCTGTTGAACGTCATGGATGAGAGCGCAAGTGGAGCCAATTTGACGTCGGCCAACCATGCAATTTTCCTTTCCCCTTTGCTCGCCCCGTCGCAGGAGATTTATACAGCCTGCGAGACGCAGGCGGTGGGTCGCCTCGTCCGCTATGGACAGACGAAGCATGTTTATGTGTGGAGGTTCCTCACAGCGAACACCATTGATGAGGAGATCTATAATGAGAGGAAAAAGGCAATGCAATCTTAGCAGCATTAGTTAGATAACTGAACTTTCTGTATGTTCCCTTCAGTCTGGTCGCATGAAATCCTGCCCTGTAGATATCGTTGGTAGATTATCAGTCTTGAATAAATAATGTCATATTAGCCCAATAACATCTGTAGTTGTGGGCAAGGGGTTATACACGTATTGTACATGACGCTGAAATGAAGGAGATCAGAAGAAACTCTATTTGTTGGACATAACATAGCTGCTCGTGTCTAGGATCTGCTTCCCGCATATTGAGCACAGACCTTTTCTATAGGCACAGCCTAGACATACGAAATGGGTGAGGGGAGCAGGAAACAGGAGGAGCCGGTTGACATACCATGACAGTACTTCGCGTTGTTCTGTGTTGTCGGTTGCTTGCAATCTTTGTATTTAGACTGATAAGGCTTTTTGTCGAGGTCAGATAGCATTTAAACACTAGAAGCACAGGACCCACCTGGAAACGATTCTTGGAGCTGCCAGGTCGACTGAGCAGTTTATTCTCTCCAACCTTGCGTGATCCCTCTTTGATGCTGGCTGAACTAGACGTAAATGGATCGGGAGCAGCAAGTTTTGATAGTTTCTATGGATATGAGATGAGGATTTGCGAACAATAAAGAAAAGATAGGAGACGTACCTTCTCGCACTTCTTGCAGACCATGATCAGAGTAACGTTGTAAGCCAATGTGGGTATAGGCGCCAGTGGCTATGTCGCAGGTGTACCATTGATGGATGACTAAGCGAGATCTGGGACGATCTTGAGGGCGCCTGCAATTTCTCCCGTTTGTCTTCGCCACCAAGGGTTGGCAATTAAGCTTGTGCTGCGAGTGCCATCGCAACGGTATTTCACAATGATCTTCTCCTTATTATCTTCTCTTAACAACTTTTTCAGATGTTCCCCTCTGTTGGTTCGCACTTGCCAAAATCGATCAGCACGAATATGGTAAGGCTATACCCAAGATTAGGTTCTTATTGTTGGAAATTTATCCAGCCCCTTCGCGTCAGCCATCTTCCAGGCCTGCATCACTGAACTTTCTCCTCTAATCTCAAACTCAATACGGTTGACATGACACCCTTAACAAGAAGAATCGGAGGCGGAGTATCATTTACAAAAGATGCGACTTGACACAATGAATCCGCCTGCCGACCAACACGCGACGCGAAGGCAACTTTTTTTTACTGACTGCCACAGCGAACATAATACGAGTTTTGTTCGTCGACGGGGATGACAGGGATATGACTCAATTCTAGCTCAGCAACCATCGTCATTTTTATTTTTTCTTTTCTCTCAAAAATGGCAGAGCGGGTATAAATGCTTCCAGAGATGAGTGGGACGAACGACAAGAAATCATGTCGCCTCACCGTCTCACTACAATCCGCCGCTACAAGATCTCTAACGACGTCCTGATTCTCATTCTTGAGAACATGGACCCGGATACACTCTACTTGACCTGCAAGGTAATATCCATGCGTCATATGCCCCAAGTGGAGAACGTACATCAATATATCCACTCTTCTAGGTCTTTCGGAGGGTCTACGCCTTGGCCATGGAATTTTTGCCACTCCGCTACAAGTATGAGTTAGCGGTGACGGGCATGAAGTCTGGACCAATCTCCAGCCGTGGACCTCCGTTCCCTGCCCGCTTTGGCCTCCTGTTGTCTTACCGTACGGATTGGCCGCGTATTTCTTGGAGCCACGAGCAGAAGGCTCAGCTCTCTCTTTTGGGGAACTTCGACATCACCAATGGATTTATCCACTATGTCGCTGCTCACGGAGTGGAGCTTATGGAACTGCCTTCTTGCCGTACCGGGAGACCTCCGTCTCAAACGCGTCATGTCAGGATCCCTACCGCACCTCGTGTCGAGTGCGTCGCTCTGGATCCTACCCAGACATTGATTGTCACCGGACATGTCCTCGCGTAAGCGCTTCAAGATAAGTTCCGTAGACAAATTTCCTGATGTGCTATTTTTGCAGCGCACCGAACCAGATCGATGTGCTTTTGAAGATCCGTGACATGTGGACTTTCAATAAGCACAAAGAATCTGTCTCCGACCACTACAGTTTTGTCGCTTCTGCGGCCCCTGGAGCCGTTCTGTCAACCATCAACGTTACTATATGCGGTGATAAGTTACTCGTTCGTCTTGAATTTGGAGGCGCCAATCAACGAATGGAGCAACTTCTCGTTAATTGGAAGACGCTCCATGCTGCTGTAAGCCATCCGTCCCCGGGTCCCTTGACGCGTTCGTTAACTGTCTCTCTAGCGACTTGCGAAGCAGGATATCCTGCTTCTCGACCAAGATCATATCCTCGTCATTGAAAAGATCAACGATACACCTTCCCTCTTCGTTTATAACATCAAAAACGTCCAGCAGCCCATTGCGAGGCGCCAGTTCCAGCTCCCTGACGCTTGGAAAAACTGCTTGATCAACTTCCGTCGAAATGATGCGCCTATGGCGGACCTTCCAAGGTCTTCCAACGCACTCTTTTACTCTGATCCGGCACGACGGATTCTGATGCTTTCGGCACGTCCATCTGCCCAAGCCCGGCCGGTCAACTGGATGATCTTCCCCGAACGACTATTCTGCTGGCCCTGGATCCGTGGACAAAATTTGGCTTGGAATGATTGGTGCCAGTACGTCGTCGTTCGCAATACCTCCAGCACTCGCCTGCTGGGAAAGCCCGCGGTCGTGGGCACGAGAATCCTATACTTAGATCAGGACTCGACTGGGACAAAAACGAGGATCAACTCGCTTACTTTTGCGCCGCACTCGGAGACTGCTGAGACCTCGCAGGCTCTGTGGGACTTTGTTGGAAAGCATACACCACTTGTCCCGACCGAGGCGTCGAGGGAGATTCCATCGGTGAATGGGTTGGGATCTAAAGTACAGGATTTGCGCGTGACGGAGGACAACATCGTCCTGCTCTATGTGAGCCTTTCATCCTGCTTGATTTCTGCGATGACGACTCATTATTGCTTTCAGGAGAATCACAATGGGCAGATGCCTATCAAAATCCTCACTTTTGGCGCTCCAAATGGATCCTCCTCTCCACACTAAATATCACGACGTCAGCCCGCTCTGCCGCCGACATTTTACCGTAAAGTTTGAATTTGTGTATAATTGTAGTCTATCACCTCCTTCCTTTTGGCTCGTTTCTTTCCCGATTTTTCATCGCCTTTTCTTGAGATCTCTTGTTTACCCCTTGTACCGCTAGTAAGTATATAGTGTAAATATATGGCCCAGAATTAGTATTACCCATGGCGGTCCCCTCTAACGCTTCAACCGTCAACAAGCTACCACTGAATCTCGTGTCTGAATGCTAACGGAACCTTAAAAATGCAAGTATTACCAGTATCTCTCGACTACCTAATGGTAGAACCTCTTCTTGTTCTTCTGAGCCCCGGTACAGACATCGTGGGACGCGGATAATCTCGAACAGCTGCTTCCACGATAATGCAAATTACACAACCTGTATGGTTAACCCATGGTCTGGATAGAACAGGTAGAAGCCAACAATGGTCTCTTGGGAAGGTGCCAGACTTTCTCGGTAAAATTATCGAAGATTGTAGGTAGTGTGTAATATGGTCCCGGCTATCCAGCGCCGCGGTTGCCTGCGGCGGCGATGGAGCATCAGTCTGCAAAGCCATCATGTGAGTCAAGACAGGGTATTTCTGCCATTTGCCGTCGACCGAGACCAGGGGAAGGGACAGGCTGAAACGGCCCAGATTTACAAGCCCAAGATTGGGGCTGCCTTAGCACACACGTATGGACGCACAAAGCCTGTATGTATCGAACAATGGTAGTTACAGCACGCTTGTATGTTCTATAGTTTTGAGGTGCAGCTATTACTATTATAAATTACAAACAGGAAACCCATCTAAAAGTAGTCCGCGGATCAGAAACCCTACGCCGTCGTCGCGACCCGTTTGGGATATTGATCCAATCTCTCATAGAGATGGACAGGTACACCACTCATCCCGTCAAGCCAATTAACGCCACCCACAAACATATCCCTATCCGGAAACACCTCAACAATCTCGCACTCGAAATCAGGTACAATAAGCTTATACTTCCGCCACAACTCCTCTGATTCGGAATCCGAATTCGAGGCCGGACTCCAACTAACAACGTCAGGATCTTCGCATGGATACGAACCAACGCCGACGCTCTGAAGTTCAAATCTTGGAAGCTTTTCTATGCGACGGAACATTTGGCCGATGGCGTAATTCTCGACGAGGAAGAAGTGAGCGGCGGAGGGAGAGGTGATGCGGACGGTGGAGGTTGCTGTGCAGACGATTTGTCCGGAACAGACGAGATGGACTTGGCGTGTTTGAATAATGGGTGTCTCTTCGGATGCTTGGGCTATGGCGGCGGGTGGAGGTGGGAGAGACAGGAACTCTTTTGGGGCCCCGGGTGTGGGATACCAGTAGGTATGTGTATAGACGACAGTGATGGAGATTGGTCGTGCAAAATAAGCACTGGAGGAACGAGTTTAATGTAAGTTTGGGTTTTTTGACTTTGGGGGTGCATGGGGAGTTACTGGCCTTAGGACTCGTTGGAGTTCACCTTGTGCGGAGAGGGCGATCCGTTCGACACCGCTTACAGCGGAAGGCCAGTCAAACTGCAAAATTAGACTTTATTCAATGATAAAAATCTTGAAGAGCTTACGGCGACGTTGGTGGTTTTGTTAGTGAAGGTGTAAGTGGGGGCCATTTAGAGTCAGAAGAATTGGGGAAGGGTAAGTTGTAAGTCTAGAGAGGAGAGCTGCTGTATGAAACTTGAGATGTGTTGAGGATACCAGTAAGACTCCCCTCATATATACTAATCCATCCCGCCCACCCACATCCACAGAACATCGTTGAATTCGTGGTACCCACCGAACGGAATCCAGGAAACCTACAATCACTGTTCACCTCGTACCTTCATCACGACAAATGAATTATCACAGGACCTATACAATAACCAATGCCATCGTGCAATCACCATCGCACGTGTATAATCACGCCAGATCCTGACCCGAAACACAAATTCTGCAGCCCACCATGCCCTCCGAATTCTTGACACAAACTCTCAGCATAACCCTTCCAGCGATCCGCAGGGCCGCGTGCCACCATCGGTGATCACGATCGGAGAAAATTTAAATATAGCAATGACGTCACTCCGTTTCAAAAAAACTTTTTTACATTGAACAGGGAACTAAACTCTTTGAAACTACGAAAACAATTCTCTTGCTTCTCATGCACTTTTAGACTTCTCGGAGCCCATAGGCGAAGGGTTACAACGCCGATGCCGTCAGTTCCGGGAAACACGAGCTTGTATGTCGCGTCTATCAGAAGGGATGGAATCGCCAAGCCCTTTTTGATAATGTGCCAAATTGGTACAGATGCGTAGGCAGTGTGAGGCGGCATCAGCTGTATGATCCCTTCGCCTTCGTTGGCGAGTTGTCCCTTTCGGACCCCCACTTGGTTTATGCCAGTCTCCTTGTAACCCTTCGGTTTCTTAGCCCTTTGAAATGTATTGAAAACAAACCCCGTTCTACACATTCCGTCGTATCAATCACAACAACCGACCTTCCTCCCAACGCAACTCAACCCAAATCACCCACCCTCTCCGATCCTTCTCCTCCTCATACTCCGCTCTCGTAACATCCCACGATCTCGTCTTCGCCTTCACCTCCATCGCTTCCCTCCCCCTAGCATCCGCAGCGCCACTCATCACTTCCCGTTCCAACGCCTCAACAACTCTAAATCCGGCTTTTACAACAGCACGTAAGAACGAATCGATAGTATAACGCCCAGTATGTAAGCCCGCAACGAGGTGTATCCTCGCTTCTACGTCCTTGCGCAACGTCCGTTGGAGAGTATCAATAAAAATAGCATGGAGGTCCGGGTTCCAAAGCGTATCCGCAGCGATGATCACATCAAACCCAACCTCCCTCTCTCCAGTCTCGCTAATGGAGTCGAGTGAAAATAGGAGTGAGGGGTCAGAACCCCAAGCGTACGGCGCGGCACGACAATGCTCTTCCACGCCATTCCGCACAATATTCTGAGTCAGAGTTTGTATAAGTTGCACATCCGGATAGTCCGTCGCCAAAACAGATATATCATCATTGGGCCCGTAGAGCTTCGCGACAAGGATACTCGGAAGGCCTGCTGCAGCACCCAACTCTAGTACTCTCAATTTTCTTTCCTGTCCATTGTTGCCTGAGGCGCTACATGAACGTATGCGGTGCAAGTGTCGATCTAATCGTAAAAATTCTACCCCGAGCGCTAATTGGGTGGATGCGATCCAGACGGAAGATGCATGTAGGGACCAGTTTGCAGCTTCCGGGTCTGGAGTTTGGAGGGTTATTTTAATCGGGTTTGTTGTGGGGACGGGGTGCATATAGGTGTAGGATGCACCGGCGGATGTGAGCGTGATGGGTTGATATTCATAGAGCATTTGTAGAGAATCGAAGAGAACGTCTTCGGGGTCGTCGCTTTCAGAGTCAGAGTCGTGACGAGAGTCCTCGCTCGAGGTTGACCCTAGGTGCGGTGGTGGAAGTGGAGGCAAAAAGTCTTGGCTTGGCTGGATTTGGATTTTATGTTCTTGAGTGTCGGACTTGTCGGTTGTGATGGTAATAATGGCCATTGTCATCAGGGTCCTGCGTGAAGAAATGCATAATCGAAATAGTTGGATGATATAGTGGTGTCCGACCTTGGATCTTCAGTGCCAACGCGAGGGTCTGGGAAGGAGGAAAGCGAGAAGGGGTTGACATAGATAAGCAGTGCTTCCCCTTATCTATTCATGTTGATAAGATAAGATAATGTAGTACAGTACATACAACCATAGTTTGCCTTTTTTTTTTTGGGAGTTATGGTCGGAATACATTCAAACGCCCGTCCCAGCCACAACTCGCTAGTACGCCTTCCTCATAAAGTGACCAACTACATCCAACGACAAATTCCGTATGAGGATCATGAATGTATAATAACTGTGGCCGTCCCGGCGCAGGTGTCGTCGTCCATCTGTCACAACGAAATCAGCCTAAGACCAGGCACAGAAATGAAATCGCGTACACTCGACAAGTCATATCATAACTTGCAGTAGCAAGCACATCCGGACGATGCGGACTCCACTGAACCTTCCTCACCGCATACTCATGTCCCAACAGTTGCGTCTGACACTGCCCACCCACCTGTCCCACCTCTCCAATCTTGATCATCCGACAGTCCCAAACTTTAGCCATCTTATCCACACCGGCACTCGCTAGTACAAATGGATGGTACTTGTTCCAGTCAATGGAAAGGACTTCGGTAGTAGATGCGGGGATAGTGAGTGCGGCTGCTGTGAGGGGTGCGGTGAAGTTTGTATTTGGCCCACCCCCGACAGGGAGAGCGTAGGTTTGGGTGCGGAGGTCAAATATTTTGACTGTGCCGTCGGTCGAGCAGGAAGCGAGGATGTCGGATTGGTGTGGAGAAAAGAGGGCTTGGTAGACGCAGGAGTGGTGGGCTTGCAATGTGAGGACTGACCGGGGTCGATCCGGGAGCCACTATAACGTGCACCGTCAGTGAGGGCTCGAGAGCGAGAAAGGGATAACATGCGAGTTTGATCAGGCCATCCCAGGACGAAGAGGCAAAGGTATCCTTTTTAAGATTTGACCAGTCGACGGAGAATACTTCTCGTGTATGTTCTTGCCAAGCACGTATCGGATAGTCCTACGCATACATATGAGTATCTCATATATCACACAAGTGGAGGTGGGGGAGAACTCACATTTAGCATGACGTCCCACAAGCGTATGGAACCATCTCCAGACGCAGTGACAAGCTGGTTCTCATGAACCTCAGACCAAGCGACATCATACAACCCGTCTTGCGTTTCATAGCTGCGACCTTCGAGGTTTAAAACCCGCCAAACGGGGGTACGAGAAGAGCAAGGCGTACTATTTGTCGAGAGTTATGCCGTGAGGGCTACCGTGCCCCGGATGGACGGACACCAGATGCAGCCGTCCATTGCCGACCAAGCCAAAGTTTGCCGCGGATGCAAGGGCAAGACGAGTGGTATGGAATGGGGACCAAGCAAGTGAATAGTGGGCAAAACCTGGAGTTTGCAGCAGTGCCGGGGGTGGACGAGGGAGAGTCATAGTGGTTGTGGTGATAGGGATAGTCGGATACACCGGCTAATACACATTTCAGCCATCCACTGTCACATGCGAATATCAGTTCCGGGCATCCCACAGGCCATCCTCTCCGCCGCATCCACTGCCCCACAGATCTCGCGCACTGAGGTTGTTGACCGTATTGCCGCGTTTCTCAAGCCCGGGAATGTCGCTGTGCTCACCGGGGCGGGAGTTAGTGTCGACTCTGGCATACGGGCATATCGGGGACACGACGGTCGGTATATGAATCCAGATTACAAGTGCGTTTTCTTCTGCTGATATGAGTGGAGTGCTGAGGGAGGATTAGACCGATCTTGTACCACGAGTTGGTTGATAAAACGACTAAAGGACATACCTTCAGGTAAGTCTCAGAAAATCAGCTCTGAGAGAAAGTTTGACTAACCTCATTAACTATGCAGGCAACGATATTGGTAAACTGCCCTGGTATCGCTTCCACCCCACGGCACTTTTGACCTTCGCATTGCAGGCTCAGGTCCTATCTTGGTTATCCTCCTGTCCGCGACGCGCTACCCAATACCACACACTACGCGCTCGCAGCACTCCAACATGCCGATGTTGTTTCACGTCTCATAACTCAGGTTAACAACGCCTACAATAATTCTTGATTCTTCTAGCTGAATCTCTCCTGTCTCCGGTTACAGAACGTTGACGGCTTGCACCACAAAGCCCTCCTTACAAAGGCACGCCCTCACTGGCCTCCGCCCAAATTGTCCTCCTTCATACTTGAGCTTCACGGAACGTTGCATGTACGCGCCTGATTCCAATACGGTTAATGCGTGGAATACATTTACTGAATCTGATGTCCAGCAAGTCCACTGTAATCGTGGGCATGTCATCGACCGTAATACCTTCCAAGACTGGCTATCCTCCGCCAACCCTAAATGGTTTGCATACGCGCAGGAAGTAGAGCGGACTGGGACACAGCCAAGGACGAATCCAGATGGAGACGTGCGTCGCCCCAATTTTGGTCAGATTTTCCTTGCTAATCATGGTTATTCGTCTAGGTTGCTGTGGAACATTTAGGAATATCCTACTCCGACTTTCAGATCCCCGATTGTCCGACGTGTTTGTCAGAGAATCATAAGAACAGTGTAGTAAGTGTCTTAAAAGTGAATATATGCGTTCACATACTGACTGATGGCTTCATAGCACAAACCACAGGTCATATTCTTCGGGGAATCAATACCGCAATCTGTCAAAGAAACGTCGTAAGTCCCTGCAATGTACATCGACGCTATTCCTTAACGCGCACCCAGGTACCACTTTATCGACACCTCCGACCGTCTCCTGGTCATAGGCACAACGCTAGCGACATACTCGGCATTCAGGTGAACACCTACCAGCATCTAACTTCTCATTCATCCTTCGAGTTTGTGACATGTCGATCCGCAACAGATTACTCAAACACGCGCTCGACACACACAAACCTGTTATGCTCCTCAACGTCGGTCCAACACGCGCAGATGACATCGCCGGTGTTCAAAAAATCGACTATCCCACTGGATCGGTACTACGCGACGTTGCTCGAAGCGTTCTGTACGTCATCTCTATCCTTTTGCGTTTAGTATTCTACCATATGCAATTCTCTTTGGTTGTTATGCCCCGTTCACCGCTGGGCTTCTGTTTTGACGATTCTCGCACTATCCACATCATTACCTTCTGGTTCTAATTCTGAGGCTGACTGGTTAATTTTGGATCTGATTTACGTAGTGGCGCACGAGCAGCGGAGGATGGGATCATACGTGATATGTTGGAGAGTGGGGTCGTACGCCCGCCGGAGGATAACGACGATCGGGCGCCGAGGGCGGCTGGATAGGGAGGAGAATAGTTTCGTCTGTAGATGCTAGATAATGGATGCGTCTAGTCTTCGGGGGACCAGTTTGAAACAACGTGCCCCTCAGGTCCGTCCTGTTATGGCAGGGTCGGTTAATATGAGCATTGAAATATTGAAACTGACGGTCAAGACGTAGGTAGCATTAACAATGACTAGCAATGACAACAGATAGAGGACAAACTACTATGTATCGTGATTCCAAAATATTCTTCCGTAGACTAGGATTAGGTTGGATTTAGAAGGTATTTTGCACAACAGAAGGGATCAAAAAGTACACAAAAAAGAGCAAAAACAAGACGAATGTGATACATTACGGGGATAGCACAAAATCGAACACAAAACGCATCAGTTTCTCTGAAGACGGCCAGAGAGCAGGAGGAGATGATGAGCAGCTTCGAGCGTCTCGGAATTTGAACTTGAATCAGACACCGACCCGTCCGAGACGCCACCTTGACTCGACCTAGAGTCGTCTAGGTCGCGCTCATCCCCTAACCTTCTCGGAGATTCAATTTGTTCGCCAGTCATAAGCGGTCGTGTGCATCTCCCGCTATGTGCGATCCAATGACAGGTATCGTAAAGCATCTTTGGCGAAAGCTTAATCTCCGTCCCGCACCCTCTGCACTGTGTCAAATGAGGGTTTATGATTTTACACAAGGGATCGTTGAGTAGTCTGTTTTCGCGGTCGTCGGCGGCTGTTGAGCCGACACTGCGCCCTCTGTTAGAGTTGCGAGGGGATTGGGAGTGACTGCTGAAGGGGGACGAAGGCGTGGATATGTTAATTGTCATTGTGTGGAAAAGGGTTTGGTGGGCGGCGTACCGAGGGGATCTACGAGATGTAGCGGCTTTCATTGGGTCGAGGTTTTTATGAGGATAGAGATGCTGATACACCTGCGAGGGGGGGACATCGTAGATAGCATTGGCGACCGAGGACCTTGCAAAATGGACTGGTATCGGAGCTTACTCAGGATTCAGTAGCTCTTCTTGGACACGCCAAGCAAAGTGAGAGGTCGTCTTGGGGGGATGTAAGTGATACTTGGAACGGGGGATGCGATGCGAGCTCAGAAAATCGAAGTGGGATAGATGCGCACGAGCGGGCGGACGACGGGAGGTGAAATGTTGTAAAAAAGCGCAACGAGGCCGCGCTCCTCCCCAAGGATTATACGAGGTACCTATATAGGGACTCCATGAGTCCTATGTCGCAGGGCTCCATTCAAGCCCTGGAAAGTCTAATGACTAGATTTGGGACCACTGGATACAATTATGTCGAGCATCTCTGTGAGAAAAACCCGACTGGGGACGGGAGCGGTGAGCATAATTGTATTTGGGTGGGATCATGACGAAATAGAGGTGTATAGTGTTGGAGTTTGGAGACCGGGGATTTAGAGATATACTTTTCTCGAGTTTTTTGCAAGGTTTGATTTTTCTCTTCGTGACTGTGAAAGAAGATTGGAAGGATGGTTATGTAAACGGAGCCTAGCAGGGTGACGGAGAAGGTCGTTTGTAAAAAGTTTGTCGGTGGCGACGCACGAGGTTGTGATTACCAGATCTGTCAATCGAGAAGCTTGCCTTTGTAAGCGCCCAATCCAGACTCCTGGGCCCCGACCTCCGACTCGACTGTTGATCCCAATTTCCAAGTTGCCCAATTTACCATCAAGAGGTTTGATCTCAGCCTGTGCTGACGTTGACGATTCACCACATGCAACTCTACAACACATGAGGGGGAGACGAGAGTACAATAAAATTGTAAATTGGCATAAAATGCTTCCCGAATACATAGTTGTTGTTTTTCGGCTGACGCGACAAAGAACACATCAAATGCGGTGATGAGTCGAAATAGACAAGAGCAATTTTCTCATCTCCACATGACTGGCCTATCCGCTAGAGGGGTTGCTGTACATGACCCTCGATCATGTACATATACCCCCTGCCAATGGCTGTTTGTCTCAATTCTTCCCCCCCTTACAACCAACATAAACGACCCTGACCCCGACCTTTAGCCCCTTTAACTAGGCCCCATACTCTCCATTCCTTTCCTCACCTGCTTTGCCAACTCTCCGCCACTCTCACTCTCTCTCACTTTCTCTTAGCCGCCGCAAAGCCATGCGCTTCTCCACCACGCTCGTTTTCGCTCTCCTCCCTATCGCTGGGTTTGCCGGCAAGCCTGGAGATCCCGTCCTCTTACGTGCCCGACACGCCGATCATGCGGCCGCCATCCGCGCTCGAGTCGCCGCTGGGGAATACAACGCGACCACGTCTGGGGGCAACCCGCCATACCAGCTGCATGAACACTACGAGGGGGAGTCGTTCTTCAAGTGAGTGGAATTCATAGTTCATTGTTGTGTTCTATACTTAGACGCACGTTACTGATCGACGTTTCAGTGACTGGTCTTTCTTCGAGGGTGACGACCCTACTCATGGCTCAGTCAACTACCAATCCCGTGCCAACGCTCTCAAGAAGAAACTCGCGTACGTGAAAGATGGGACCACTATTTTCGCTGTCGACAACACCTCCACCGTCCCTGTTGGTGGGAAACGCGATTCGTAAGTTGCATCACTGACACATCCTGTCATTCAAACACCGTATTAATCACTACTTACCTGTCAACAGCGTCCGTCTTACATCAAAGAAAACATGGGATCGCGGCCTTTTCATCGCCGACTTCGCGTTCATGCCACATGGTTGCAGTGTTTGGCCTGCATACTGGTCCGTCGGCCCGAACTGGCCTAATGGCGGTGAAATCGACATTCTTGAAGGTGTACACAACCAGCCCACGAACCAGTACACCCTCCACACTGGCGGTGCATGTTCTCTCCCCGCTGACGGTACCGGAATTGATGCTACGGGAGGTCTCATCTGGCATGGCTGTCAGACGCTTCCCACGGATAATCGTGGTTGCGGCTTCCTCAATTCTGACAATCGTTCATATGGCTCTGGTTTCAACGCGGCCGGTGGTGGTGTGCTCGCACACGAGTGGAACAGCCAGCACGTGAAGATCTGGTTCTTCCCTCGCGCGGAGATCCCTGTTGATATTACCGAGAAACGCCCTAATCCCACCTCCTGGGGCGTTCCCATTGCGGCTTGGTCCTCCAAGTACTGCGATATTTCATCGGAGTTACATCAGCACTCCTTGATCATCGACACTACGCTTTGTGGCGATTGGGCAGGACCTGCGTACGCTGACTCTGGATGCCCTGGCACGTGTGCAGAGGCAGTTGCGGATCCTGCGAACTTCGCAAGTGAGTAAACTTTTTTTTAACTTCATCACTGATTCTCAACATCTGTATCAATAGCGGCCAAATGGGGTGTCAACTACATCTCCGTCTTCCAGTCTTGAACACTTGGTACCTCACTTATCCAGACATCCTTAAACGAACGATCTAGATTCCCTTGAGGGTTATTTACGTATATTTTATGCCAGTCCATATTCTATCTCAGGGAGACGGACCATTCTTGCATGAACCTTTTGGAGGCCGCGTTTGTGACTTGCTGGCGTTCAATGATGTTCTGATAGTTGCCATGGGACATACTTTCTTGTTAAATGACTCTCACCCACTTGCATTTAACTTGGTGATCTGCGCATCTGATTCTAACGGAGTTTATGGGATAATTGTGTGACCAGTAAGCCTAAAGTATAATAACGCAGACATCCGAAAGGAATGGGCTCCGTCTGTGGCTTCCTCCTGGTAAAAATGGGTCTCAACTGTATAGACCATCACAAGAAAGCTTCGGCCGTAAGTATTCCCCATTACCACCCTGGGACTGGACACCATGAAGGGTACAGTAGCCTACTCAGTAGTCACGGTCACGGTCCCAGATCCACGAGCTCCCTCGGAGGGCTACGTCTGGAAATACCCCGTACGATCGGTGTACCTATGGCTGACTTCTTTCTTGGACGCTGTCACCACGAGACAATCATGGAGTAGTCTAATTAGGTCCATGTGGACCCATACTGTTTCCCAAATTCGAACATGTGATAAGATAATTTTCCGTCCTCAGGAATGTATACCTTATCTAACGCTTTGTTGACTTGTTGTCAAAGAACTTTTACTCCATAGACTGGAATTCTCAGATTGTGCTCCGGTGCCTTAGGGTGCCTTGCACATGCTCCACGATCGAGCTGCTCTCTTCTTGACGCTTTCTTCTTGAGATTGATATCAGTAAAATTTTCACATACGAGTTCTTCCGCTTGTGGGCCTACAGGGGTCTACCCGCTTATCTTGAAGTTGATGTTGAAGCTGGGGTGACTTCTGCCCCAATCCTGAGATCAGATTAGGACTAATGTCATTCTGAGGCTACACCATGTTAGGTTGTCCGAGATCTGCTACGCGCCAAATGTACACTACTTCATGCCCTGATGCAAGTAGCCTTGTGATAACATCCACCTTCCGCATATTCTTATCATCCCAGTCGCACATTACTTCATTTGCTTCCTTCGTTTCCTCAAATCCCTGACACTAGACTTTAGATAAATATCTCGATGGTCTCCGTTGATGAGCACAACCCGAGGAAGACTCCAAAGAACCGCCTTGCCAACCTCCAACGCATCCTCTTCCCAGCCTTTCGGTTCGCCGTTCGCCGTTTCCAGATAGAGCTCGCCAAGAGTCCATTCAGGGAGCCCAAGCGTCTTCATATCGTGTACAAACTGCCATTTGCGGAGTGCATGAAGTGGACGGACGTCGGGAACTCCTAGGATTCGTTTGTCCTCGGCCGAGAGCCAGAGGTCAAGTTTATGGTAAGGAGCATCCGATCCCACAGAAATCAGCACCTGGCGGCCGACCTGGTGATACGAAAGGTGAAGAACTTGGAGACAAGGAAGTCTGGTCGTCATTGCAACAAAGACTTCGCGAGAGAGATCGCGTATGCTGATTTCCAAGTGCTCGAGTAAGGGTGAGGAGATGGATTCCAGGAGGTCGTAAAATGAGTCGAGTAAAGGACTATAATCGTCTATACACAATTTAGTCAACGTAAAATTATAAGTGCGCAGAAGAGTTGGCAGCATGGCCATCATGTGTTGAGATAACATTGACAAATCCCTCAGTTCGATGACCTTCAGACGGGGAAATGGTATCGGGCTGTAATGGGACAAGTCGAACCAAAGAGGTTGCCAAAATCGTTCCCCAGCCCAATTTTCAGCGTGATAGTAGGTACAGTTGAATCTCCAGATGACTTGGGTGATG
Source organism: Podaxis sp. C-F-101400 (assembly GCA_018524895.1). Lineage (NCBI taxonomy): Eukaryota > Fungi > Basidiomycota > Agaricomycetes > Agaricales > Agaricaceae > Podaxis > Podaxis sp. C-F-101400. The sequence continues at coordinate 3,255 of JAEUWR010000623.1, read as the reverse complement.
GTTTCCGAGTGTCGTCGCAGAAAATGGTGGAGATCGGCCTTAATATGAGGATCCCTCCAGTTGCTATGAGTCTGTTCCCCTACTTTGATGGTCCTCAAGATAGGAAGGTGCCCTATCCTGCGATAGAAAGGCGTGGGGTCGAGCTGTGATGACTCGATATTCAGAGTATGCAGAGTCCCAGAGTGACGGTGAATGAATGGTATAAGCATTGTGGCAATGAGGGTGTCTTCGTTCGTCTCGTTCCCGGTTTTACGAAGCTCGATACCTAGCTTCTCCAGCCGATCGAAGTGAAGCGATGGTGTGAATATGAGCCCCCACAGTTCCATGACCAAGAATAGTGTCAAACTCCGGAGGTTGGCTCCCAAATTGTCCCAAATAGTGATGATAAAAGGTTGGAGGATGGGATTGAGTGGGTCTGAATTTGCTGGAGTCCTTTGTCTCCAGCGAGAAGGGGGCATCCAGTTAACGTCAATCGTGAGATCGTCCACTCGCGCTAGACTCCCGACGAAGCCTGTGAGTTGCGCGAGGCTCACAGCGGGACGGTAACAGGGAAGGCGGGGTGGTACAGGCTGAGTTGGGTTGGCGAGCCAGGACATGGCTCGAGTCACCTGCGCCATCGCACGTACTTTCAAACTCGGTTTGCTGGCCTCCATTTCCACCAAGCCTGGGACCCAGACGTGTGCAACGTCCTTGAATGCCAGTTCGAGAGTCCGAACGTGGCACATGAGTTCTGGAGTGTACTGATTGAGGTGGCCATGCGCATGTGGCCGGTTTCTACAGTTTCCAAAGTTCATATGCACGTCCGAGTGAGTAACTCTGAGTCTATAGCATTTTGGAGTGACAAAGTTGTTTAACTCACGATAGAGTCGACCCCTTTGGTACTAATTCACCAGAATGAGTTCCACTTTTGGGGTCCCATCCAGCATCCCAGCAAAATGCAAGACTGACTTCTTTGTATCTCACGGGCATGGATATATCATACCACGCCCGATTGACGAAATACAGCTTGCGCAAATCATCATCGGAAAGGAATCGCGAAATGTACTCGCATATGTCGAAAGGAAGGCTGTGAAGTTTGTGAGGTTGATTGCGCTGCCCGAGTGACATGGTATTGGAACCTAGCAAGTGGTGGAAGGAGTTGGACCCGTAAGTGGTTATCGAATACAGTGACTGCCAGTGCGTGGGCGCTGACGGTTGTTACATAAAGCACCGTGTCGGACGAGGTTGACAAAGAGCGATGATGGCATATATGCGTGTGATTCAATTTCTTCAATGAGTTGATTGCCCACCACCGCCACAACCATACAGACGTGTCGATTGTGATTCACTGTGACACATTATGTTCATACGTGGAGTGAGTTCTTTGCACTGCACATTTTATCTCATTGCCCGCACGTTGTCACATCTATTCTTCGGTCCGTAAGGTATGCGAATACTATCACCCCGACGAAGAGACCTACCATCCAGATACAACGAAGCCTCTCCTCACCAGACCCACCCGTATGTAAAGTTTCACTCGACGCCTCTTGACAACGAATCCCTTCCAACCATCTATACTGTCTTATGCCCCAAATCGGGTTATCCGTCAAGCGCAAAGAATGTGACTGTCAAACACCTCCCATTGCTATTCTTGAAAGTATTTTACACCTCAGGGTCACCGAAATCAGGAGACGGAGGTGAATAACTGTAAGGAAAATGGATCCCTAGCGAGAGCCCTGTTGCACTGGGGGTCGAAACGTCCACTTTAAAACCTAGACGAGGTGATGTATCCATATTCGACACGTTTAGAGGCCAGAAGGAACGTCGTGCAGGACAAAACAAAAACGGAGAGCAATATGAACTCCTGCAGGTCTCCCACTGAGGCAGAACATTATCCAGATGACGAAAGAGGATACGCTTTGCGGCAGTCAATTGGCCACTTCCAGGGGGCAGTCAGAGAAAATTGGTAGCCCAAATTCCGGTACGGGCTGTGGTGCCCGTCAATAACAGTGACACTACTCCCAGTGCAAACCGCGAAGAGGTGAGGGTTGCTCCAATGGTTAGTGACCGAAGCCAGAAGAAATCAAGTACTTTGAAAGCGCAGTGGTGTCATTCCTTCCCTCGTTTCTTCCCTTTCTGTTTCCAAAAGACAACCGAAGCTCGAATAAGTAACGAATATAGTCGCCGTGTGTCGTTGGATACACAAGCAATATGTCGAGTTAGGTGACACAAACTGTGGGTTCACCTATTCTTTACATCGCGGAATCATGTGATATGTCACCCTAGCTATGCGACGCCCTAACGCTCAGTTTCAGAGCCTCCATTCTCTTTTCGGACTCATCTATTCTCTTCGCGACTTTTAGATAACACCGGGTAGTTTAGGCGCTGGATGTAATTTCCCTTTTCAATTGTCACTCCATACCGGATGCACAACAAGAGTCGTCGCCCCTTAGCACTCGCTTGGCATCAAGTGCCCGAATTATCTTCTGTTTCCTTCGATTTTTCAGGCTCGGAAGAGTGAAGGGGACCTATAATAACCGAACTCTTGCATTCCCAACGGCTATTGAGGTCCCGAGCACTGACCCACCAGTGCCCTACACATACACACCCTCCATTACTGAATATGCTTTCTCAAGTCTGACACGAGGGTTCTCCGCACCCGAGGCTCGCGGGACAAGTGCTTCTGCGTCGGGTCTGGGGGAATATATGTCACCAGGTGCCACCTAAACACGCTCGAGATCCCGCTGAGCACTCTCCCACTCTCGATTATGAGGGAGGTCATTATACTAATTTATAGTATGCTGAGCCGGCTGGGCTCCGCTGTGGTGGACATGCCCCACTTCCTGATATAACTAGCCTCGTAATAACACCACGTTCTATGTGCGCCTGTCGTTCCAGTTGTATATCAATACATTCGTCTCCTCATACCATCAATACTAAACTTTAGAAAACTATCTCGGTGCACTCCGTTGATGAACATAACTCGAGGAAGACCTCGAAGAACCGCCTTCCGAATGTCCAATGCATCCTCTCCCCAGTCAGGGATTTCCTCATTAGTTGATTTCAGATGGACCTCACCAAGAGTCCATCCATGGAGCCGAAGTGTCCCCATATCGTGCACGAACTGCCATGTCCGCAGTGCTTGAAGAGGGTGGAGATCGGCAACCCCCAGTATCTCTATGTCCTCGGCCGAGAGCGCGCGTCCCAGTATGCGAAAAGGGGGATCCGACCACATCTGACGACCAACCCGATGGTATGAAAGACGAAGAACTTGGA